>CM077524.1:16625969-17225969 GCA_039654895.1 Mongoloraphidia duomilia
TAAATAACACAAAAAAATTGTCACTAGCTCTCGGTCTATAAATCTGGCCCTTACAGTAGATTATAGACTTTTTTGTCCGAGAGTTTGCGTTGCAAATGAAAAAGTCTTAGTAAGCCGGCTGATTTTGATATCGATAGCTGTTGATCTCATACAACTAATCAGTGACAATTTACCTAGGATTATGATTTATCGCTATCAGGTAACGAAATGTCACAGCTGCTGTCAGTGCAAAAAAGTGAAATGCGCAATATTTTACGTGTTTTTTTACAAGTTCATGCGACCAGCTGACGCACAATCCCCCTTCCACGATGCAGCTGACGATTATTTTTCAACTCACAATGATGTCAACTATTTATAAAAAAAGTTTCAGCCGGCATACTATTACTTAAAAAAATTTTTTTACCACTTTCGAAGCCTCTTACACCCACACCCACCGCGGGTGCGTCAGCTGACACTTGGTTTACTTATTAGTCATACCAGGTTTATCGAAAAAGATAACAGTCGATCGGCGTAAAAACACTACCTAAAATGCAACGCAAACTCACGGGCTATTAGTAATGGAATGAAAGAACGGGAATAGTTAGTAGGTAGGTAACCAAGGGCGTCGCCAAGGGGAGGCAGGGGGGGCAGTTGCCCCCCCCCCCTAGAGATCAAATGTAGCTAGCCGCAAAGCGACCAAAGTGCGAGCAATTGACTTCCTTACCTATTAATAAATTTCGCATCGCATGACAAAACGTAAATAAATTCACAAGGTTCAATGTATATTGTAGAAAGTATTGAAATATTCAGAATAACATTAAGATTTTGACATCCGTTTTTAAAATCGCCGCCATTTATTGTGCTGTCGAGGGCTTGTGAAGTTTTATACATTTATATTAGAACCGTTCTTATTACAATCGTCATCGAGGCAAAGACTTCCAAAGTGTAACGCTTCATGCTCTCGGCGTTCATATTTTTTATCCTCCATAATATTGCCCCATTGCCCCCCCCCCTTAGTCATAAGCTGGCGACGCCCTTGTAGGTAACTAAGGTACCTACCTAACAATTAACGATAATTATAAAAAAAATGTTTCCAAAAATAACAGTTACCAAAATAATGTTGCTATTAGGATTATTTACTCTTATTTTTTGGAAGAAAAAAAATTCCAAAATTTGCTGCCTTTATTTTTTATGATTTTTTCAGATAAAAAGTAGTTCTTATTGTTGAGGCCAAGGAAGAAAACGTAATTTGCCGTAATGTATGAATGTGGGTGATTGTTTGTTACCCTTTGGTGCTCAAACTAAACTTAGAATTAGGTATCATAAAAAAGTTACTAAAACAATCCCAAAGATCCCCGAACGTCAAAGGGTGTTTATGTGTTAATTTACTTACGTCGATAATAGCCCAAACAGAAATCCGTTAGTGGATGGTGACAGACAACAATTGTTTGCCTATATGGGTGCAGTACCAGAGCAGCAAAAAAATTTGTGACGCATAATTAATAGCAAAGCTAACCATACATCAGCGGCAGCTCTCACTTTATTGGAGTTGCGACTCGATAAAGTAATCCCTAAAAACTGTGTGCTGTTAAATTATTATTATTTGAGTGCATTTTTTCTAATAACTACATTAATTTATGTTCAATTATGGTGAACAGCGGCTTTAGTTGACTCAGGATATCACCACCAATTTTGTGACGAAGACAAATTAATGACGTACTTAGCTGAACTTCAAGCTATCAATCCAGAAAGTGTTATTAATTTAGCAACGAATGAAGAGATAGAACAATTATGCCGGTAAGATGAAATAAAAAAAATAAACATATTATCTTATATTATTAGAACAGTCCCCAGATCTAAATAGAATTGTGTTAATTTATATCATGGCAATTATTGGTCAAATGGACTCGTTAGTCATTTCCACCGGAACTTGAAGCATTCCATTTTGTAACCTTAGATTCCGAGCGGAAAGCGTTTGATTTTGACAATCTTAATTTCAATCCAACTTTTAAAAATTCAACTTACTTTAACTTTTGCAAGTATCCTCCGTCGAACTTCGCCGGGATCAAAATAATATTGTTATTACACAATTAATTATGTTTTATTTTTCAGTCGTGTAGTTTTGAGCTTAGATTCTATTGAAGAATATTTACACACCTGCACTCTTACTCATCAAAAAGATTTGTATGTAGAACTTATTAGTGGAGTGAAAATGCTTCATAAAAAAATATGCATGGACCAAAGTTTTAGAAAGTGTAAGAAAATTACTATATAAAAACTTAATTTAAAATTTTATATTATCATGCGATAGTTATAACAATTGACCTGCAAAATATAAATTAACAAAGGCATAATATGTATTAATATAATTACTTACCTACGAATTTTACTATGATAATATGGTTAAAAAAATTTGGAGCAATACAAGTAATTCAAGAATTACAATTTTTGTAGTAGGCTATCAAGGTTAGTAGAGTATAGGTTGCTTCATTCCGATAGATAGTAGTGGGGGGGATGACGTCACTCAGAATATACCATGCTTGCTCACTTCAATAGAAAAGATCAGACCATGGACGCTGCTAATTTTTGGAAATAAAAATCACAGTAACCATGGTAGTGTGATATGTTTTTTCAATACCTAATAGAAACATTCTTCTGTTAGTGAAAAAAATATTATGATAAGTTGTCAATTTTGCGATAGCTGTTAAGTGTTATGGTGTTTTGTGGTTATTTTTAATATTTTGTGAATATAAAAGATAAAATAATTAATTTATCAATTTGTCAGTTAATTCTATTCGTTTCTTAAATTTAAAAAATAGGTAATTAACAAGATCTGCCATTTCTTGAGCATTATTTAATTTTTTGTTTGTTAATATTATAGATATTAAAACCTAAATTTTGTAATAAAAATAAAAATTATCCTATTTTTTAACATCTATTCTTCTATTTATTGTCTCCTGCCAATTTTAAGAAAAAATCTGCACGAAGCACCTAATATAAATAAGCATAATCTTCAACAATTTTTGTACTTGATTTAAACTAAATTCTAGCTGACGTCATTCCCGCGCTTACGCTGATTGGTCAGATGGAACGAGGCAACCTGTACTCTAATAACCTTGGTAGGCTATATAGGTCGAGAGGCAGGCGTTAATTTATATAGCTCATTTGTGACAGGATGAAATTTTCAGGGAAGGTAGTATTTAGTACGACAAAGAATAAGCGCTAGGGTTGCCTCGTCAAATCCTGGTGCGACGGCCGGGAGGAGCTCACTTCCGGTGCAAAATACACATATTTCATTAGCTCATAATTATCTTTCATCATTATATGATAGCATACAATTGACGCCATATTGTAGATCTCGAAGAGCTGTATTGAAATACATAGGGTTGCCTAAGGAAATTTTGGGTAACACAATGAAAACTTATAAATTATATTTGTTTTTTTGACATTTTTATAGCTGTCAAATAACATTATGTATATATGTATACTTATATATTATAACAGTTCTGAAATGAGTTATCGGCCTTGTGTTTGGCAAACATTCATACGTATGTCTAGTTATGTATAACTTTATGTTTTCAGCGCATTTGGTTTCTAATTCATATCCGCATAATTACGCAGGAATTGCCTGAATCTGGTATTGACAATTTTCCCAAGAATTTATATATTTTAGGGTAGCAATTTCTTATTTTTATTTTTCAACGTAATTCAACGTGCACCTCTTGTATAAATTAGTATAAATTACTTACTTGAAGGTCGTAGTAACCTGTAATAAAAGTTTTAAAAAAGGTGGTTTGGGGTTTGTTTCGAAAAGAGAAAAAAGGTTGATTTTTGTTTGTGATTTTAAATTTGGTTTGACGTTAAAAATTAATTGAAGCATTTGACTTTACTGAACTCGATGAATATTTTTTCTTGAAATTCAACTTAATCAGACGCAGGTATAAAGTTAACTAAGCGAATATAAAACCAAAATAACTATAATGAAAAAATGGAAAATAATAATAATTTACTATAATAAAAGAAAAAACCGGTTGATTTGTGAGTCAGAATTGTCAATCTTTATTATGGCAACTTTTCAGCAACTTTTTTGTTGCCTTCTTCAAGCCTAAAATTACATTATTAGAATTATGTAATTTTAGGCCTGAAGAAGGCAAACATTGCCATAATAATGATTGACAATTCTGATTCACAAATCAACCGGTTTTTAGGCGCGATCTTAGCGAAGCTAGAAGCGCCTATATACACTCGCTTTGTCTGTGAATCTGTGAATCTGTGAATCTGTGAATCTGTGAATCTGTGAGTCTGTAACGGATTTTTTGTATCAGTAAACGTACAATTAAAAAGTTATTATTTGACTGCCATTTTGAAATCTGACGCCATTTTATTTTTTTGCGTCTTATTAAACTCTCATATATCAATTTTCAAAAGGATCGGATAATTTTTACAAAGAAGTATATACCTATGGCCGCCATTTTAAAATATGACGTCATTTTATTTTTTTGCTTTCTATAAAACTCGTCAATATCTATTTTCAAAAAGATCGGATAATTTTTACACAAAAAGTACATATTGCCGCCATTTTGAAATCTGACGTCATTTTATTTTTTTGTGTCCTATAAAACTCGTAAATATCAATTTTCAAAAGGATCAGATAATTTTTACAAAAAAGTATATATAATGGCCGCCATTTTGAAATCTGACGTCATTTTATTTTTTTGTGTCCTATGAAACTCTCAAATATCAATTTTCAAAAGGATCTGATAATTCTTACAAAAAAGTACATATGGCCGCCATTTTGAAATCTGGCACCATTTAATTTTTTTGTGTCCTATGAAACTCTCAAATATCAATTTTGAAAAGGATCGGATAATTTTTACAAAAAAGTACATATGGCCGCCATTTTGAAAAATCTGACATCATTTTATTTTTTTGTGTCCTATGAAACTCTCAAATATCAATTTTCAAAAGGATCGGATGATTTTTACAACAGAGTACATGTGGCCGCCATTTTGAAAAATCTGACGTCATTTTATTTTTTGGTGTCCTATAAATCATACTTTTGAATTTTCACCCACTTCCTATGATCCGATTGAGTTGAAATTTTGCACACATGTGTAGCTCCGGTGACAATACAATATTATGGTAACTAGCTGACCGGCCCGGCTTTCGTCCGGGTGTAAATCGTACTTTTGAATTTTTACCCACTTCCCATGATTCGATTGAGTTGAAATTTTGCATACATGTGTAGCTCCGGTGACAATACAATATTATGGTAACCAGCCCGAGTTCGTCCAGGTGCAAATCGTACTTTTGAATTTTCACAGGCAAAAGGTCTTTCTCCGGTAACGTTTCGGATAAATGTAATAAAATCAGACTAAGGAAATAAAGCACACTAAAAATTATTAGATCCTTTTGAAAATTAATATTTGAGAGTTTTATAGGACACAAAAAAATAAAATGGCGTCAGATTTCAAAATGGCGGCCATATGTACTTTTTTGTAAACATTATCCAATTCTTTTGAAAATTAATATTTGAGAGTTTTATAGCACACAAAAAAATTAAATGATGTCAGATTTCAAAATGGCGGCCATATGTACTTTTTTGTAAGAATTATCAGATCCTTTTGAAAATTGATATTTGAGAGTTTCATAGAACACAAAAAAATAAAATGACGTCAGATTTCAAAATGGCGGCCATATATACTTTTTTGTAAAAATTATCCGATCCTTTTGAAAATTGATATTTGCGAGTTTTATAGGACACAAAAAAATAAAATGATGTCAGATTTCAAAATGGCGGAAATATGTAGAACTCCTTTCTAAAAATTATACGATCCTTTTGAAAATTGATATTTGAGAGCTTCATAGGACACAAAAAAATAAAATGACGTCAGATTTCAAAATGGCGGCCGTATGTACTTTTTTGTAAAAATTATCCGATCATTTTGAAAATTGATATTTGAGAGTTTCATAGAACACAAAAAAATAAAATGACGTCAGATTTCAAAATGGCGGCCATATATACTTTTTTGTAAAAATTATCCGATCCTTTTGAAAATCGGTATTTGAAAGTTTCATAGGACACAAAAAAATAAAATGGCGTCAGATTTCAAAATGGCGGCCATAATATGTACTTTTTTGTAAAAATTATCCGATCTCTTTGAAAATTGATATATGCGAGTTTTATAGGACACAAAAAAATAAAATGACGTCATATTTCAAAATGGCGGAAATATGTAGTACTCCTTTGTAAAAATTATCCGATCCTTTTGAAAATTGATATTTGAGAGTTTCATAAGACACAAAAAAATAAAATGACGTCAGATTTAAAAATGTCGGCCGTATGGACATTTTTGTAAAAATTATCCGATCCTTTTGAAAATTGATATTTGAGAGTTTCATAGGTCACAAAAAAATAAAATGATGTCAGATTTCAAAATGGCGGCCATATATACTTTTTTGTAAAAATTATCCGATCCTTTTGAAAATTAGTATTTGAAAGTTTCATAGGACACAAAAAAATAAAATGATGTCAGATTTCAAAATGGCGGCCGTAAGTACTTTTTTGTAAAAATTATCCGATCCTTTTGAAAATTGATATTTGAAAGTTTCATAGGTCACAAAAAATAAAATGACGTCAGATTTCAAAATGGCGGCCATATATACTTTTTTGTAAAAATTATCCGATCCTTTTGAAAATCGGTATTTGAAAGTTTCATAGGACACAAAAAAATAAAATGATGTCAGATTTAAAAATGGCGGCCGTATGTACTTTTTTGTAAAAATTATCCGATCCTTTTGAAAATTGATATTTGAGAGTTTCATAGAACACAAAAAAATAAAATGACGTCAGATTTCAAAATGGCGGCCATATGTACTTTTTTGCAAAAATGATCTGATCTTTTTGAAAATTAATATTTGCGAGTTTTATAGGACACAAAAGAATAAAATGATGTCATATTTTAAAATGGCGGTCATAGGTATATATTTCTTTGTAAAAATTATCCGATCCTTTTGAAAATTGATATTTGAGAATTTAATAAGACACAAAAAAATAAAATGGCGTCAGATTTTAAAATGGCGATCAAATAATAACTTTTTAATTGTATTATTTATATCTTTGATAAATTCGGTTTTATATACAATGCGTAAAAAGCATAGCTTCTGTCGGGTGTCTTACGACACATCATGACTTTTTTATTTAGCCGGTTCCGAGTAACGCTTAATAGTCAACCGTTGCTATGGAAAATTGTTTAAAAAATTCACTGTACTATTTTTTCTATGTAATCCAATACATATTTATATTAGGTCTTATGGCTCATAGCCTACTACAAAATTATAAATATTCTCAGTGTTAATTTCCCTATGTTCAATAAAACCGTTTACACACAGTACCTACTTGAATATCGCGCCTTGTAATTCTTGAATTACTTGTATGCTCCAAAATTTTTTAATTTTATTATATTACATACGTGAGTGATCAACATGAGTTTCAATATAGTTTACTATACATTAAACTATTCAAAAATGTATCCGAGCAAAGGCAATAACATTTTATGAATTATTATTACTTAAATTACTTATTCTAAGCATACTTATATTAACGTGCTATTAAAATATTTATTTTTTTTTACAATATGTAAACATTTTTAAACAAAACGTAGTTTAAGGTAGTTGCTTTGAAAAAAAGTCAAGAATATCATGAAATAAAAATTATATATATTTTTTTTTATAAAGGTATCTCTTTATGCTAGTTAAATTAGAAAATAATTTACATCATTGAATGCGAGATATTTTTTGTTGGAAATTAAATTTTTAACATTTTTAATATAGGTAAGGTGCTAAAAAATATCACATTAATAATTTTTCAATAAGAAAAAAAACAATACATAATAATCTATCTGTTTTTTTAATAAAAAAAAATAAAACGATGCATGACACATTACGCGCTGATAATGTTAGTAAAAAAACTATAATTATTGACCACGTAGTTTCAAAATGCAATAACAAATGACATTTGGCGACGTTCCATTCAAACGACTTTACATCCGTACCTAAAGATGTTTCACATCAAAAATTTAAATTTTTAACCGACTTCAAAAAAAGGAGGTGGTTCTCAATTTGGTTGTATTTTTTTTATGTTTGTTACCTCATAACTCAGTCATTTATTAATCGATTTTGAAATTTTTTTTTTTTATTTGAAAGGATATACTTTCAGATCGGTCCCATAGAAATTTAATCAAAATCGGTTCACTAGTTCGGCTGATTTTAATAAAAGTGAGTAACGGCGTGTGATTTTTTAAGGTAAATGTCACTTTTTGACATATCAGACAGCGTAAGAAAGTCGGTTTAATAAAAGTGAGTAACGGCGTGTGATTCTTTTAAGGTAAATGTCACTTTTTGACACTAAAAAGTAAAAAATAAAAAACTTTTTAACAAAAAGAAAACCTTCAAAAAACCACTAAAAAGAGGAAAATAATGAAATTTTGAGGTCTGTGCCAATTTAATAAAATATGAAGTTGGTTGAAAAGAAGATATTAATCACTATACTATACTTTTTTACCGACTTCATATTTTATTAAATTGGCACAGACCTCAAAATTTCATTATTTTCCTCTTTTTAGTGGTTTTTTGAAGGAGTTTTTTTTGCATATACTGATACTACTTTACAAAATGTATAACTTTTCTTTTTCGTGATACAGGATTTAACTATTATATTTTATCCAATTTTGAGCAGTTATTAACAATTTATAATTTTCGAAATGTCATTTTATTAAAAACTATGGTTACCATGCTGGACTAAGGGCCACTTTGTAATTTTGAGCTGTTTGAATCTATACATATATACATATACATATAAAAATTGACATTTTGCACCGGAAGTGGCTTATCCCGGCCGTCGCACCAGGATTTGACTAGGCAACCCTAGCGCTTTTTCTTTGTCATAATAAATACTACCTTCCCTGAAAATTTCATCCTGTCACAAATGAGCTTCATATATTAACGCCCGCCTCTTGGTCTAATAGCCTAATGTAAATATGTATTGGAATACATAGCAAAAATAGTACAGTGAATTTTTTAAACAATTTTCCATAGCATTGTGTTATGAATTTTCACATTCGACTATCTCAGCAGCTACTGGAACTATCATAAAATGTATTTTTACTTCCCACCTCTACTATGGTAGGGAGTAATGGATTTAGTCCGAAAAAATATTTCGAGATTTTAACAGATTTTCACGTTTTGAGACCCTAGCAATCGTTTAAGATCATTTTCTGACTGATGTCTGTATGTGTGTGTGTGTGTGGTCAATTTTTTTCGCCTTCGATATCTTAAAAACGAAACAACATACGGCCATGCCGATTGTTCTATTGTGTTTATCAGCCTTTAACTTAGATCTGGAGGGCAGTATAGCCTAGATGGTAGAGCTGCTTGGCGCCGCAACCTCTAGACTGGACTGCCGTGGGTTCGAATTCCACCTGCGCTCATGGATGTTTTGTGATGTTATTTAGTTTTAAGTTAGTTGTTATTTAGTGTAGTTGAAAGACGCTAATGACCTTAGATGTCGACGCGTCTATAATCTACAATAAATAAATAAATAAACTTAGATCTGATTAGATTTTGATTCAAATCGGTTCAGCGGATCCTGAGATATTCAAAAAAACGTTCTCAATGTCACGTATTAACATAGGTAAAAAGAAATATAAATGAATTCTAGATGTTATAATATGAAAAAAATGTACCTAAATATTTTTTTTCTCTAAAATGTACAGTTTTCGAGAAAAAAAATATTTTACTAAAAAAAGAAAATTGTACGTAAATCAAGGTAACCATGATTTTTGCTATATTAAGCTAGCCATCAGTAGATCACCAAACAAAAAAGAGGGCCATGCTTTTTTCAAAGAATAAAAATTAAATTGTGTTTTAAAGACCACCAACAGCTAAGGTTATTTGGGCCTAGTCAAAGAATAAAAAAAAAGAGTTTATTTTTTGCGAATATTAATTACTAGGTGGGAAGTATAGGACTGGTCATCAGTCGAATTTTTTGTTTGGTGATCTACTGATGGCTAACTTAATATAGCAAAAATCATGGTTACCTTGATTTACGTACAATTTTTATTTTTTTTAGTAAAATATTTTTTTTCTCGAAAACTATACATTTTAGAGAAAAAAAATATCTACATTTTTTTCATATTATAACATCTAGAATTCATTTATATTTTTTTACCTATGTTAATACGTGACATTGAGAACGTTTTTTTTAATATCTCAGGATCCACTGAACCGATTTGACTCAAAATCTAATCAGATCTAAGTTAAAGACTGATAAACACAATAGAACAATCGGCATGCCCGTATGTTGTTCCGTTCTTAAGATATCGAAGGCGAAAAATTGACCACATACACACACACACACACATACACACACACACACACACACACATACAGACATCAGTCAGAAAATGATCTTAAACGATTGCTAGGGTCTCAAAACGTGAAGATCTGTTAAAATCTCGAAATATTGTTTTCGGACTGAATCCATTACTTCCCTACCATAGTAGAGGTGGGAAGTAAAAAGTTAAATTTTTGGGGCACATCTTTACCAGACGGATTTCACAGCGCGGTGTGTAATAAAGCCGGCTTTGAATAGACTCAGGCCAGGGAGAGATGAGAGATCAGAGAGCGCTATGTGCCCAACTAATCATTGGACTGGAAGATCTGATACCGCCGCGGCCCGCACTGCCTTCATACATGTTCACAGCATTAAGCATTCCACGCATTCACAATCTCTGTATTTTACATAATAACATTCATTAATGCAAAAATAGAAATCAACTATAATTATTCTTAGTTGTAAAAATGCAATTAAACATCAATTATGGCTAATTTATATTTAAATACTTTTTCCATTTTTGAATAAATTCATTGAAAAATATTATTGTTCGTTTGAAATGAAAGATTTGCTAATATATATTATAGAAAGATAAAATGTTGATTGTCGACGGAAAGAAAATACAAAAATAATTAAGGAGAGATGGGCAAGTAGCGCGTAGGTATATTGAAATTTGGGTAAATAGTCAAGGAATGCTACACCCAGTGGGTAAATACCGGGAATATTATAAATTTTAGTAAAGACTATTTACCCGGTATATACCAAAATATCGATTTTTTTTACTTTATGGTAGGTACTCTAACAATTGTAGTGGGATTATGCCGATTAAGAACCAAAAATAATGTACACTTATTCTAAAATATGCCATCAACAAAGAAAATATTGAATACCTATATCGAAATAGAAAAGACAAAGTAATGATTAAAAGTCAAAATACACTTTCAATTTAAAAAAATGCATACATAATTTATAACAAAATAAACATTTTTTTACTACAAACACAAACAAAATAATATTTCTATTAAATATAAAGGATATAAATTAAAAAATGTGCAGTAAAATTAATTAGAAATTTGAATCCAAATCAAAGACTGATTCAGAATCAGATTCAGACTTTTGTCGTGTCTGTGTGTGTGTGTCTGTGTCTGCGCCTGAGTTCATAAGACTTCTCAATTCCTATCGTCTACAGTTCTACATTAATAAAGTTAGGTTGTTAGGTGGTAACAATGGTATTTCCCGGCGAACTGGTTAGTAGATACCGGGTATATATCATAATCTCTAAAATGAACTGTTATTACTATATGTTTAAAAATTTAAAAGAAGTGTTAACAACACAACAACTATTGAACTTCTATTATGCGCAAGTGTATTCAAGATTAAAATACACAATTTGCTTTTGGGGTATATCTTCCCAGGCAAATGATGTGTTTGTTTGCCAAAAGAAGATTATCAGATGTATTGGTGGAGTGTCGCATCGAACATCGTGCAGAGATTTGTTTAAAAAATTAAAAATTTTAACTTTGGCATCAATTTATATTTATGAATTGTCAATCCATATTTTTAAGAATTGTAATGAGCTCGTTAGAAACTCAGACATTCATGACATAAACACGCGAGCAAAACATGCACTTAGAATTCCTTACACACGGCTAAAAATTGCACAAAAATCACCCAACACTCTGGGAATAAAAATATTTAATAAATTACCCCAATCTATTACAACACATAATAAATTACACAATTTCAAAAAACATTTAAAAATATTTTTAATTGAACATTCCTTCTATAAAATAGACGATTTTTTTAACATGACTGTCTGAGTTTTTAATGAGCTCATTCAATAATAAATTAAGGACGATTTGTATCCATATCTATGGCTAAGCAAATAAAATCATTATTTTTTTTTTTTTTTTTTATTAACACAAAAAAAAACATGCAATTTGGCATCTATGGCCATTATTGCTACATAGGTCTACAAATTAAGGTAAGTATGGTGTAATACAAAATAATATTATTAAATAATAATATGAAATAATAAACTGAAGTAGCAGTGGTTACAATAAGGTAAGTAAATAGGTGCTTATATTTTATTATAGATGTTTATTATCTGTATGAAGTTAATTAGTTTGTTTATATTTTCAGGTGTGTTGTCCAGTATCTGTTTTAGATTATTTGGAATTTTTAGTTGGTTTCTTCGTACGGTGAATTCGGGACAGTCGACGAGGAGATGTTTTATTGAGAGCGGGATCTTGCAGCTTGTACATGTTGGGGGATCTTCTCTGTTTAGCAGGTAAGCATGCGTTAAGTTTGTGTGTCCTATTCTGAGTCTATTTAGTATTATTTCTTCTCTTTTCTTAATGCTGATTGGGGTGTCCCATTTGTTTGTGTCTTCTTTTATTTCTCTCAGTTTGTTTTGTTCTGTTTCTCTCCATTTTGACGACCATGCTTTTTTAATTTTTTGACTAATAACCATTTTTAAATCTGTTTTTGTTACTGTGTCGTACATTGGGGGGTCACCTGTGAGTGCGGCTTCTTTTGCCAGTTTGTCCGCTACTTCATTTCCTGTGATTCCTGTGTGGGAAGGGATCCACGCGAAGGTGACAGTATTTTTGAAATCCTTGTGTATTTGATTGATAAGCTGTTGGATATCTTGGATATGGGGGTTTTTAGGTGAGTATTGGTTTATTGATTGGAGAGCACTTATTGAATCTGTATATATAATGACATTTTTTTCTATTTTCTGGTCTATATATTCTTGTAGGTAGGATTTAATCGCGCATATTTCTGCAGTGAAGTTTGAAGTTTGGTTTGGGAGTTTTATTCTTTTAGAAGTATTGTTTGTGTAATAGGCGCATCCTGTGTTGTTGTTTGTTTTAGAACCATCGGTATATATTTGTTGACATTCTACATATTTTGCATTTAATTCCTTAAAGTATGCGTTGAATACCTGGTTTAGCGTTTCGGTTTTCTTTTGTGTATTTAATGAGTAGTCAATTACCGGCCTGTGTAGGAGCCATGGTGGATTTTTATTTTGATTTTCTTGTTTGATATCTGAAAGCGAGATGTTCAGATTTTCCATTAACGTTTTCGCTGTTGTGGCTAAAGGAATCGGTAGTTTGATGTTGGTTTCTTGTGTTTGTGGGAATTTCATCATGTCATAATTCATGTGGTCGCTGTTTGTCAATATTGAGGCATAATAATTTAGGCCTAGTTGTTGTCTTCTGTATTTGGGGGGTAGTCGTCCTGACAGATTATAAATGCTCGTCAAGGGTGATGTTCTAAAAGCTCCTAGTACTGTTCGCAGGCCATTGTTGTAGATTGTGTCAATTTTTTTCAGAATGTTAGGTTTGGCTGATGCGTATATGAATGCTGCATAGTCTAATTTGGATCCTATCAGAGCTTGGAAAATTCGTAGCAATATTTTCTGTTCTCCACCCCATTCTTGGTGACTTAAAACTTTTATTAAGTCTAGATCTTTTTTGCACTTATCTTTTAGTTTCGCTTGGTGGTGGGTCCACGTTAGCTTGTGATCTAGAGTGACACCTAGGTATGTAATTACCTTAGTAAATTGTAGTTGCTGGTTGTGCAAGTAGAATTCAGGATGTGCGTTTTTCTTCCCTCTGGTGAATACTATATATTTTGTTTTTTGAGCTGAGAAGGAGTAGCCACTTTCTTTTTCCCATTTTTCTAGGTTGTTTATCGTTGTCTGTAGGATTTTTCTTGTGTAGTCTAGATTTTTATGTGCTGCGAAGATTACTAGATCATCGGCATACATGCATGATTTTACTGGATATTTTATTTTGCTGAATATGTCATTGATAGCAATGAGGAAGAGAGTTGTGCTTAAAACTGATCCTTGTGGGATACCTGTTTCTTGTATATATTCATCTGACACGTTATCTCCAGTTTGAACTCTAAATTTTCTGTTTTGTAGAACATTTTTAATGAATTGTGTCATGTTTCCCTTGATATTCCATTTGCTTAGGGTATATATTATTTTGTTTCTCCAGGTTAGGTCGAATGCTTTACTTATGTCTAGGAATATTGCAGTCAGTTTTTCTTTCCTTATGAAAGCATGCTGTATTTCTGTGACTAAATTTACAATTGGGTCCATTGTGGAGTGTCTTTTCCTAAAACCTGTTTGTAGTGGGTTTATTAAAGAATTTTCCTCTAAGAACCAAGTTAGTCGACTGTTTATTATTTTTTCGAGCAGTTTACTTAGGCAACTGATTAATGAGATGGGCCTGTAATTTTCTGGATTGAGATAATCTTTGTTTGGTTTTAAGATAGGAATTATATGAGCCTCACCCCATGTTGCGGGAAACTCTTGCTTTATCCAGATATGGTTGTATATTTTCAATAGGTGTTCTTTGGCTTCGACAGGGAGAAATTTTAGCATATTTGGTATATTATCGGGACCTGCGGCTGAGTTTTTTAAGGAATCTATAGCTGAGTTCAGTTCTGTGGTTGTTATTGGTGAGTTATAACATTCCGTATTATTTGAGTTTAAGTCTATGTTTTCTTTCTCTCGTGTGCTTTTTTGTTTTTGGAATTTCTGTTTGTAATTAGAGTTGCTGGAAGCTTTGCTATAATGTTGTCCTAATGCGTTGGAGATTTCTTTTTGCGATGTAATTAATTTATTGTTTAGTTTTAGTGCCGGTATCCTATGATTTGTATATCTTCCCCGTATTTTTCGTATTTTCTCCCATATTTCTTGAGTTGTGACAGTTGAGTTCATGGTATTTACGTAGTTAGCCCAGGAAGCTCTTTTACTTTCTTTTATTATTCTTTTTGCTAGAGCTATGGTCTTTTTCATTTGTATCAGGTTGGTAATATTTTTATGTTTTCTGTACTTGTTTATTGCTCGGTTTCTTTCTTCAAGGATATTTTTGCAGTTTTCGTTCCACCACGGGACGACTTTTTTCCTGACTTTCTTTTTGGGAATTGTAGTTCTGGCTGCTTGTATGATTTTTCTGGTGAACTCTTGTACTGTCAGATTTATGTCATCATCGATGCAGTATTCATACTTTACTTTTTGAAGATTTTGAGTAAAACTTTCCCAGCTTGCTTTTTTTGTGTTCCATTTGGGACTATTGAGTGTGTAAGTGTCGTTGGTGCCGTGCGTATCCTTCTCAATTTTGATTGGAAAATGATCGCTGCTGTGGAGATCTGCTAAAACTTGCCATGAATAGTTTAATTGCAACTTTGGGTGAGCAAGGGTTAAATCTATTGCAGAAAATTTTCCTGTTGCCGAAGAGAGATGAGTAGGGCGTCCATCGTTAAGTATCGTGACGTTGTTAAGCTCTAGTAGCTCTTCAATAGTCTTCCCTTTTTTATTCGTTGAGTCGCTGCCCCATATCGTGTTGTGTGCGTTGAAATCCCCGAGCAGCATGTACGTAGTGTTAAGTTGGTTTATTAGGTCTTCTATATCTTCTGACGTATAGTTGAAATTCGGTGGTATATAAATGTTACATACCGTTATTTTTTGTGGTGCATATATATTGACTGCTACGGCTTCAAATGTTGTGTCTAGGGGGACAAGTACTGAGTGAATGTCTTTCCGCACTAATGTAACAACTCCTCCACTGGCATGTTGCGCTTCTTGTCTGTCTTTTCTATAGATATTATAATTTTGCATGTTGAATTTGTGATCTGTTTTGAGGTGTGATTCTTGTATTGCAAATGTTATGGGCTGATGTTCTGATATTAATAGTTGTAGTTCCTCGTAATGGATTTTTAATCCATTGATATTCCATTGTAATATAGACATTAATCTGAAAAGAGGGAGTCGTCCATTGTTTGCGACGATTCGTATTCCGTAACTATTTGATCTGCGTACTGTTTTTCCATTTTTCTTATAATTCTTGTGATTTGTCCTTTGTATTGTGGCGATTCGCTTATTTTGTATAGGTCTTTTAATACACAAATTATTTCTTCTGGGTTGTCTGTATAATCTTGTGTTAGTTCCGCTATGTTTTCAGAGGTTTTGGCTTCTTCTAAGAATTTTTGTAGTGCTTCGTATTTCATTTTATATGTAGGGGGTTCTCTTTCCATGTGTTTTTTGATGGGCTTTAGCATTTCTTCTACATTTATTTTTGGTTTTGGGTTTCTTTTCTTCTTCTTTTTTGGTGGTTTTATTGCAATTACGCCTTGTTTTAAGTTATTTATTAATAGTTTTTCTTTTTCTGTTTCAGGAGGTGCCGTGTGGATGTCTGCAACTACTTGAATGGTGAGTGCTGGAGTATCATCGGGTGTAAGAACTTCTTCACCGTCTTTATTTTCTTGATTTTGGGTTATACTGGACGCTTCTGTTGTGCTTGATGGCGGCGGTCTCTTGCGTGGCTGCGGGATTTCCGTAAGTGAAACTTCGGAAGGAGTGTTGGGGCAGATTTTCGAATAATGTCCTTCTTCATTGCACTGTAGACATTTCATTACATCTATAGCTAGGAAAATTCGTAGGTCCTCGCTTTCAAAGTTAATCAAGAGTGATTCCGGGAGTTGAATGTTATCATCTAATACGACATATAGATAACGTCTGAAACACAGTACATGCGTGTATTCTGTTTCTTTAAGTCCAGCGTTCATGAAGTAAATTGGTGATACGACTTTTATGTTGAGAGCTTTTAGGTATTCTTCTATTACATTATTTGGCACGGTTGGAGATATATTCGATATAATAATTTTCTTCGCTGGTGTTATTAATCTACGTATTGAGATGTTATGTTCGTGTATGAATACAGAATCTTGTTGTTGGAGTAGGTTGTCTACCATTTCTTTACTGGAAAGATAGATGCAGATTCTATTGTTAGATAATCTTGATGCTGCAATTATATTTTTAGGTTTGATTATTTCTCCAATTGCGTATATGTATTCTCTTACTTTGACGTTCTCTACTGCATTTAGTATAATCGCTTGATCTTTTTTAGGATATTGTGTCAATGTTGGTTTTTTTAGTACATTAGAGTACGATGATTTTTGTTGGTTATTATTCATGTTTGTATTATTGGTATTGTTATTAGTTGTTGGTAATATTGAAGTAGTTAGATTATTTATATTGGTGGGTTTCACATTTTGGTTAGATATTATGTTTGATGTAATTGTATTAATGTCCATTTTTTATTTGCATGGTAAAAATGTCCGCAGCCAGCGGCTGGGAGCTTACGATTTGTTAAATTTATTTTGGTTTCACGATTTTTGTTTTATTTCACTGTAATTAATTAATTAATTAATTTTTATTTTAATTTTAACTACTTTTATGTTAAATTATAAGTTAAATTACACGATTTTATTATACAAAAAATGATTGGAATTTGCACTTACATAACTTTTCACTGCACTATTATAGGCACGTCCGTACTCTACAACGGTCAAACGATCAATAAAAAATCATTATTATTATTATTATTATTAATATGTATGTCCAATATTCCCAACGGGTATACCCACAACTCCTGTATATATACCCGGTATATATATATATCAAACTCTATTTACCTACCCGTTGAGTATTTACCCACCGCCCATTATTAGTAATAAGTAGATAAAATTTAATAACATCACTTCCTTACTTAATAATATAATTATCGTATAGTGTGTACGGTGCACTTAATTTAGGTACCTACTGTTATACTCATAACAGCAAAATTTGGATTTAGAATTTATTATTAAAAATATGAATAAATTGAAAATATGAATTAGTACTAGATCCTTGCAGTTGGTGGCTTTATATAAATAATCTCGTAAATAATGTTTAATTTGAGTTTCAAATTCAAATTTAAAAATAAACGCTTATTATGATTGTATTTTTTAAATTGACCAACGTTTGGAGACAAATCCTCTTCCTTTAAGTCCATTAAATGTAAAATAATTAATATACCTATTTTAAAGATATATTTAAAAAAAAGTAAAGAACAGCATAATATAGCGGTTATTATAAATGACACTTGCACGGACAGATGCTTTTATTGAAGTTGAAATCACAACTATTATTAATTAATCATATTTTGAGCTACTCTGTTTTACTTTTATAAAAAAAACATTTTGATTCTATTTATATTAGAAATCGTGTCCATCGTGATTATAATAAAATTAAGAAAAATCGCAGGATAGTGGACAAAATATTGGATTTATTAAATTAAATGTACGACGTTTCGTCTATAGATTTTGACTTGAAAAAGTCTAAATCTATAGACGAAACGTCGTACATTTAATTTAATAAATCAAATATTTTGTCCACTATCCTGCGATTTTTCTTAATTTTATTTTGATTCTATGTTGACACATCCAATTTTCCAAAATTTTATATAAGTATCAGATTTTCTGTAAATGAAAAAAATTAAGTTTACAGAAATCTATAATTAAATCCTCATAAACTTGTTAATAGAAGTTTAATATTTTTTTTCATATTTGCATTGATTTTACTGAAATTTTAAGTAACATTTAAATTTTTAATGAGTTTAAGCTCCACTTTATAATTTTACGTGTGAGGTGCAAATAAGCAGAAGTAATTTTAATTTAATAAGGCTATATCGACATCTATATCTAATATATAAAAGAATAAGTTTTTATCTATGCAATACAACCTCAAAAATAGAGAACCATTAAACCGATTTGATTTCTTTTTTTCAATGTTTAATAACCTACTTTGTAGAGAGTAACATAGGCCATGCTTTTTACATTAAGAATATAAATAAATATTAGTAAAAAAAACTTTTTAGAGACAAGCTTTTATTTAAATGCACTAAAAAGGAAAATATAATTTTTAATAATTTAGGTTCATAATTATAAAAGCGTGGGTCGTGACTAATAAACTATCACAGAGTTCACGACCCACGCTTTTATAATTATGAACTTAAATTATTACAAATTATATTTTCCTTTTTAGTGCATTTAAATAAAAGCTTGTCTCTAAAAAGTTTTTTTTACTAATATTTATTTTGTTCATTTTAGTCTTTCAAAATTTTACCCCCCTTTGACACCCAAAGGGGTTGAATTTCGAAAAATTCTTTCTTAGTGGATGCTTACGTGAGAAAAGGAACCAACTGTCCAAATTTCAAGTTTCTAGCTTCAGCGATTTGGCCTAGGCGTTGATTAGTCAAAAAAACCTTACATCCCCGTTTGAACCCCTTAGGGATTTCTAAACACGATTTATTCATGTATTGTCATCGGTAATACATATGTGTACAAAATTTCAAATCGATCGGATACGTGGAAGTCGTTCAAAACAGACTTGTAAAATTTGACCTAAACAAACCCCACAAACATACATTGCAAGTTAAATAAAAGCTTGTAAAAGAGATTTGTTTCGTTGTAAAAATTTTCAGTTTTGTGACGAGCGATTGTTTACTAGGTGGGAAGTATAATATAGGACTGACTCCCCAGTCGAATTTTTGATATTCTGGTAAACTATCATTATTTTGAATATAAAATTCTAAAAGCTTAAATACAGTGTTGTAAACTGCATAATAAAAGAGTAAAACAGTGTTAAAAATACAGTTTTAGTGTGATAAATGACCAATGTCAAAAATTTGCAGCATATCATGATTTAATTTGTGTTCAACAGCATCCTCTGTTTCTTGCATGCTGTAATTGAAACTTAACTTGAATGAACAGTCGGAATAATTTAACCTCACCAACGACACCAACTAAGATCAAACCTTTTATAGTTTATTTCAGTAAATAATACAGTACAGGGAACTAGTCCAATCAAATAGTCAAATAAAAAATTTATAAAAAAAACCCGACTGCGTAAAAATCGAACATAAAAGATGGAAACAAGATCAAATGATACCATGCAGTCGGAGGCATAGTAGTAACAAATTGAACAGAAATACCTCCGACTGCATGTTATCATTTGATCTTGTTTCCATCTTTTATGTTCGATTTTTACGCAGTCGGGTTTTTTGTTTGTAATAAATTTTTTATTTCCTTTCTTTTAGTTGACTCTACTCATCAAGCTTTTTCATTTGATACCGCACACACAAGGTTTTACCGATTTTTTGCGTACTGACAAAATGGCGTCTAGCGCCCGCCATATTGAATTTTCTGTGACGTCATGTACCCTATTTGAAATGTCAACGAAACCTTTCGTTTGTTTTGATTTTGGTACCTATATCAATGTATTTAGAGGGAAAATTACTTTTGCATTCTGACAAAATGGCGTCTAGCGTCCGCCATATTGAATTTTCCGTGACGTCATATACCCTATGTCACTATGGGGATTCAGACGAATGTAATGATACCTCATTTTTCAAAATCCGTCAAGCCGTTTAGGCTACAGAGCGTGATAAAGAAATATACATACATAGATACATACATACACTCGAAAAACAATACCCTCCTTCTGGCGCAGTCGGGTAAAAAATAGGTTTGAAATTGCGTTAATTAGAAGTTTGATGAAATTTTAATGGTAGATAGGGGGTGCCACTAGAACACTCCAGCCAAGTTTCCCCCCTCAGATTACATAAGGGGTGGCCGCCATCTTGAATTTAAGGGTCACTCCTTATTCATTTTTTACGAAATTTACACTACAAATACATCAATTTCTAAGCAGACCGGGGGCCTCATTTAGTTCTGCCGCCCCGGACCTCCGACGGGTTTAGTCCGCCACTGCGTTTTAGCACAGGCTTCTTAGTCCGTGGTTTTTTTAGTATTTGTAAACCAAAATTTCACGTTTTTCTGCTCATGTATTAAATGATAATGTACAGCCGATATATTAGCGGTTTCTTTTATGTTCTGTGCATAATTTTGAGATCAGAGAAAATTCAAGGGTGCTTTGCACTCACATAAAAAATTACAAGAATTTTGTCAAGGTTAATATTTTGAGATTAGCTATTACTATTTAGGGTGTAAATAAATATCCAACAGTCGGACATCTGGCGTCGCGTCGGAGCGCTTTAAAAGATGTAAAAAAACTAGTGATTTGTAAAAGCTGAAATTTGGTACACGGTTAATTTATTGAATAATATAATTTATGAAAAAAAACAGAAAGACCTCATTTTGATAGAATCGACCTCGCCAGCAGACTAGTCTTCACATATTGTGTACCAGTTGCTTGAACATAATAATATAATATGACAATGTAGTTTAATTAAACTGTACTTGTTATAGCCTAAGGGTAAACGTCAAGTGCCTTAAAATGAAGATTTATTATGTAGCAAAAAAGTAAGACATTGCCGTAAATTCAAAAAGAATTACTGTCGCTTTTTCATCGAAACTGCATATTGCAAATTATCTCATTTATTGCAGATTAAGTCAAATTTATTCATTAATTAAGATCAAATAATTTCGTAAACTGCGCATATTCTAATATTTTTTAAATAGTAACATCTTAAAAATTTTAATCGCTTACACGTAATTTCATATTTTAATCTAATCGTACGAAAGCTGACATTTTTTTTGGGGTTCCGTACCCAAAGACCGGAGATCTATAATTGTACTTACTCTTCTGTCCTGCATCCCTAGGAGGGTAAAGAGTCCGAGGGGCACCGATAGATATAACTTAAATCTTGAAACAGAAAAATATTAATACCTATATTTAATTAACTTTTACGCAAATCAAAAACACGCAGACCTAAACGGTGTTTTTTTTCATTAATAGATTGTGAAGTTGAGACTATATTATATTAATTCACTTACTTATAGTAGTTTATTGTAAAAACTTCAAGAAGTTTGAAGAATGTTTGCAATGGTTGAATGGACTGCAGCTTGTCCTAAAAACCAAATGAAAATATATTTTACACTACTTAGTACTTGGTGAATTTGACAGTGGAAAGAGTAAACAAAAAAAAAATATGGGGTGATTTTTCCCCGCGTTTGGAAGGACAGACTCTTTACCCTTAATTGTAGAGATATATAAAAGTCATCTTTTAAAAAAAGTTCCAAATCTTATATAAACACATAAAAAAAAGTGTTATCAGCTTTAGTCTATTTTGTAATTTCTAACTTAAGAATTTGATTTTTATAATAGGTATTATTCAATTTATATTAGAAATCGTGTCCATCGTGATTATAATAAAATTAAGAAAAATCAAATATTTTGTCCACTATCCTGCGATTTTTCTTAATTTTATTTTGGTATTACTCAATTTTCTACAGTAATTGTATCAACCGAAGTTTTCGCATTATTAATACTTATGTGTTCTACATATTATATTATCAAGGGTAAAATCTTCACCAATGTGCAATTAACGTAATGAGCATTAAATTGAGGATAAATTTTGGGTTGAAGAAGAAACAGATATGTAATTATTAGCATCTGTTTGTATTTTTCGTGTACGATGCCACCTAATGAAAAATGAATGATAATTCTTTTCATTACAAAAGATTCTCACATATGAGCCTATTTCACGTAATTTATTAACCTTCTGAGCCACCATGTACAAATTGTTGTACATAAAATTGAAAAATTTCTATACATATTCGATATTTTTGGTTTTCCTGTAAAGCAGTAAAATGGTATATTTTTGAAATTATAGCTGTTCCAGTTTTAGAAATAGAGGGAGGAATCAGTTTTTTAGATGAATTTTCTGGAAAATCTTGAAAACTATACACTATACAGGTACCTATAACATAAAATTCTGAAAAAAGTAGTTTTGAGATCCCAATTAATTCAAATGACACCTGACCGATTTCAAATATATTTTTGTCTTTGGGGTGTCAAACTCCCCCCCCATTTATGGGAAAACATTGTTTTAGTTTGTTGGAATATAATACGCGGGCCAGTAAGCTTTTTAATTATGCTTAATTTCTGCTTGATACCTTTACTCTATAGTCCAGAGAAATTCGATTATGACATTCATATTACGGCGGACGGAAAACAAGTGTGATCCTACATACAGGCTGCTGAATCGTTTTGCGGGTAATAGGGATATTAGGGATTTAACCCGTAAAATCAAACTTTTGCGATTTCCTGCTTCTCTAATTATTTTAGGAAAAATATCTCGAATAAAAGTTTTAGAACATACAATTTTGCATTTAAATCATTAAACAAAATTAATTTTGCATGCTTTGTAACAGCAGAAATTTGATATGAAAATATCAAAATTACTTCAAAAACAGATAGCGATAGCCATGGAACTTGAACAAAATGATTAGAAATCATTCTGATAGCTAAAACGTCATCATTTTGTTCAAGTTCCATGGCTATCGCCATCTGTTTTTGAGGTAATTTTGATATTTTCATATCAAATTTCTGCCGTTACAAAGCATGCAAAATTAATTTTGTTTAATGATTTAGATGCAAAATTTTATGTTCTAAAACTTTTATTCGAAGATATTTTTATTAAAATAATTAGGGAAGCAGGAAATCGCAAAAGTTTGATTTTATGGGTTAAATCCCTATTACCCGCAAAACGATTCAGCACCCTGTATAATATAGGAGGTCCGCTGTCTTTCTTTTTGAGGTATGAAATCCTGTAAAAAATGGACATTACGTAAACGTTATATTCACAGGTATCGTGTGTAGACTTATGCATTTGTATGCTGTTATTATTAAGTACTTAATTTGGACCGAACTGGCCACGAATAGGTGCAATTAATTCATATATAGATAATTAATTTCATGATGAATTAGTGAAAATGTAGATGGATGATCAAACGAGTACCTAATGTGTTTAAGGTTGGTACTCTTGGCCTCATGACTTGCGTGATACCACACCAACAATTTAATTAAACAATTACTCTTGCTCAGAGGAAATTATTAAAAATAAATAACCGTTTATTATTAAATAAATGACCATTTTACGGTCTAAGTTATCAATTTAGAAGGTTACTTGACCCGACCAACCTTTCACTTGCATTTATATTTTTTTTTGCTGGAAACTAGTTCTAAATATTTATAAAATTACAGAACAGAAAGAGACTGATATTTAGTAAATCACATCTGTTAATAAATTTTGAATATAAGTTTTGCCCGCGGCTTTGCTCGCGTGAACGTCGAGTTTGTTCACAGATTCGTATGTCGGTTTTTACGGTATCTTAACCCTATATAGGGTAGACGGGTGAAAAATGCCTTTACCAATTCTTAAAAAAAAAATTCGAAATTACCAGGGAATTTCCAAAAATAATATTTGTATAACAAATCGGCTACTACAAATTTAACGATTAAAACGAATAGTATTTTAAATCATTTTGCTTTATCTACATATAAATTTCAAGGATTAATTATTTATTATAGTGATTAAAAATATTTCTTCAGGGATAAAATATAACATGGTTTTTACCAACGAAATTTTGCGATCCCTTCAAAATCGTTATCAGTAAGTTCTACTATAGTGCACATCTATAATATTAACAGTTAATAAAGCAATTAATAATCTTACATTAAACACAAAGTCAATTGATATTTTACTAGAAATAGTGTTTTACTATTTCTAGTAAAATATCAATTGACTTTTGGTTTAATGTAAGATTATTAGCCCGGGAGTTTGCGTTGTATTTTAGATAGTGTTTTTACGCCGATCGATTGTTATCTTTTTCGATAAATCTGGTATGACTAATAAGTAAACCAAGCGTCAGCTGACGCACCCGCGATGGGTGTGGGTGTGAGAGACTGCGAAAGTGGTAAACATTTTTTTTAAGTAATAGTACGCCGGCTGAAACTTGTTTTTATAAATAGTTGACATTGTGTGTTGAAAAATAATCGTCAGCTGCATCGTGGAAGGGGGATTGCGCGTCTGCTGGTCGAATGAACTTGACAAATTCGTTACCTAGGATTATGATAGCGATATAATCATAATTATGATAGCGATATAATCATAATCCTAGGTAACGCAATTGTCTCAGCTGCTGTCAGTGCAAAAAAGTGAAATGCGCAATATTTTAGGTGTTTTTTTACAAGTTCAAGCGATCAGCTAACGCACAATCCCCCTTCCACGATCCAGCTGACGATTATTTTTCAACTCACAATGATGTCAACTATTTATAAAAACAAGTTTAAGCCGGCGTACTATTACTTAAAATTTCTTTTTTTTACCACTTTCGCAGCCTCTCACACTCAAACCTATCGCTACTTGAGCAGCTGACGGTCGGTTTACTGATTAGTTGTACGAGATCAACTATCAATATCAAAATCAGCCGGCTTACTATGACTTTTTCACTTGCAACGCAAACTCCCGGACTAAATCAAGTGAGTATTATTTTATTTAAATCACCCTAGCACTGACTTGCCAAGTTGGGTGGGAAAATATGGGAAAAATTCTACAAACATTTTATATTGTTTTTCATAAAATTATGTGCCACTATTGTAGGAATAAATAAATAAATAATGAAAAACTCTGCAAATAAAGTATATTAAAAAAAACAAATGGAAAATACTTCTCAACTTCAAGGTAAATGCGTTCAGATTCAGTAATATGTATTTTCAATCGCTTTTTTAGTATTTTCACCTTCGGCCGAAGCTGAAAGTGAAAAAAAAAACCGAAGTTCGGCTTTGGCTGCGGCCAAAAAACTGGCCTTCGGTCAGATTCGACTGACAATACGTTTTGAAACAACCAATACAATAACATTGAATCCATTCTCATTCTTTGTATTATTGCTATTATATAGGTATTATATTTAACCTTAATATAATTTACGCTTCATTAACTTTGATACGAAAATAAAACTGAATCAGAATTGATTATTAAGGTGAACGAATTATTTCAGTAAGCAAGAGTTATTTAAACGAAACATTTTTGTTGTTAGTTTTACGTAGTCTTTAAAGTTTTTTTATCGATAAAAAAACGAACTAGAAAAGATTAAATATTCTAAATCTCAAAGACTTTTTGTGTATGACTCTAAGTTAACATAATATTAAAATTCTAGTTTTCACATCGATTATATTTTGGCTGAGTGATTCTGATATCTGAGCCGCTGTGACTGAGCGGTGTTTAGTAATTCGGTCGCTGCTGGACAGCCGGGCTGCTTAAAAATATTCTTAAAACATTTCACTATTGAATTAACAACCATGTGTATATTTTCAACATAAAGACAAAGAAACGTGTCCGCGGTCTCTCTAAAAATTAACTTTTGAGAAAAATCTGCTAAGGACACTTTTTTTGTCTGTACTAGCCTATGACATAGCGGCGTATCTGTCTATTTATACAGGGTGTTCGGGTAAAGGTATTTAGAAGTCCAAAGGCATGTAGTAGGTATACTCATCAAAATAAGCAAAAAAGTTCACATAAATTTTGTTCCAAAAACGCTTCCTACAGCCCCTCTAAGGGACTTCTCACATATTTCGAGAACCGTTCAATATAAACTAATAAAATGTTCTATGGTAGAATACTTTTTTGTGCTTAAAAAAATAGTAAACCTTAAATTTCAAAATTCTTCAGTGGCATTCCTATTTGGGGGTGTGTCAGGAATGCACCCTGATTTTCTTTGCATGTAATTTTTTCACAACTATGATAAACAATTTAAAATTTTCAAGCAATTTTACTTTAAAAAGACTCTCTTTCTGAAACCTCATAAATTGAACCGTTCTTGAGATAAATGTTTATTTATTTATTTATTGTAAATTATAGACGCGTCGACAACTTAGGTCATTAGCGTCTTGTTTACATCAAATAACAACTCACTTAAAACAAAATGACATCACAAAACATCCATGAGCGGAGGCGGGATTCGAACCCACGACAGTGTGATCCAAAGGCCGCTATGCTAACCGTTACACCACTCTGTCCTCTTGAGATAAATGAATTTGAAAATTAGTAGGCACATCTCCAAAATAACTGGTGACAATGTGAAGAGATCCGTGCCACTTTGGGAACTTTTTTGCTTATTTTGATGAGTAGCTACTACCGTACTGTATGCCTTTGGATTTCTGAATACCTGTACCCGAGAGTTATAAATAAAAACGAAAATGGGAAAATCTCGTTTTTCAAAATATGGAAAGTTTGACTCTGTGATTGGCTGACCATAGTTTGAGGCATTATTCTATGCTTATATTTACATTGAAAAATACACAGTTTTGTGAATTTTTTATTGTAGAAAAAACTTCTGAAAAATTTTTCAAAATTTTTATTAGAGGTCAGAGGTTTCCTAATTGTACGTCGCGACGCCCTGGGGCGCTATTCTAGGTGAGTCGCGAGACGATACGCCCACTAAAATCGAAATCAATTCGAAGTACAGGTCACAAATAGATTTAAAAAAGAAATGAGAGTAGAAATTTCAAAACTTCAGCCCCGATTTGAGAATTATGCTCAGAAAAGCAATCTCATCCTCCTCATTAATTGTATAGTTTGTAGTTTTTATGTTTTCTAATTAATAGAATTAGGATCTAATAAATACCTAATAATTAAGATTCTATTATCTTTGGGGTTTTCGTTGAAAAATAAAGTAATTTTATCATCTGCAGAGCGTCGCAAAAATAGGGAGTCGCAGTAAAAAAAAGATTGGGAACCCCTGTTATAAGTAATATATGTTTATTCTAGCCCTAAAAAATGTGGGAAGACTTCAGTTAAATGAATTAATGGTTGATGAAAGAACGAAACGTATGTGAATACGCAGTCGGTGTTCAAGCATGGCAACGCACTGCACTGGTAGGTACTGAGTCAGGGCGGCGGCTTTGTGGTCCGGGCGACCGTACACAAGGATATACGAGTCGCGGTCATCTCGCGGGAGCTACCACCAACTCGCGGTCCATTGTGATGGTAAACTGAAGATAAACTCTATAATATGTGCGTGAGTGACTGAACACCACTCATTCTCTTTCTTTGTATAAAAAATAAAATATTAATAAACAAGTTTTAATAAACTCACTTTTAGGTGTACTCAAAAGTACAGATCATACGTTCTGCACAGAATAAAAAAAAAGTTATATTATATTTTGATCGATTAATTTTTATTTATTGTGATGTCTAAAACGAATGAATTTTCCATCAAAATTCAAAATCAAATAAAATTGAACGCAAAGCAAATATTTTTTACAAGCTTTTATTTAACTTGCAATGTATGTTAGTTAGTTAGTTAGTTTGTGTGTTTGTTTAGGTCAAAACTTGCAAGTCAGTTTTGAACGACTTCCACGTATCCGATCGATTTGAAATTTTGTACACATATTATGTATTTAGACCAGGGTCGATAATTTTTGAAACCAAAAACAATAATAGTAGGATGAAACCCATTGGAAAAGGAAGAGAATATAACAAAAATGAAAGGGAAAATAATTTACGGGCGATCTGAGGTCGGGAAGTGGTAGGGGGTGAGTTTTTAAGGGTAAAAAACGGTTTATCTCGATTTCCGGCAAAACTACAAGTCCTATGGAAAAAAGTTTAATAGTAAAGTTGTAGGTAATAAAAAGATCTACAACTTTTGTAACACACTTTTTTCACATAACCACAAAATTTTTGTGAAAAATTCAAATAACCAAGTTTTTGGTTTTTTATTTTTATCTTTTACAAAAAAACTTTTTTTTCACGAAATTTGGTGAAAACTTACCTTTTTATGTCCCAAACACACCGTAATTTTTTTGATTTAAAATATTTATTTTTTCACCTTATTTTGACTTAATATCGAAAAAACACCCTAATTTTCAATCGAAAATTCTCACGTCAAAATATCTGCTTTTTTAAAAAAGTCGGTGGGCTTTTTGTTCGTTGAAATCTCTACTTTATGATGGTGTAAAAAAAAATATACATTACTACGGTAAATGTTCTCAGAAAATGCAAAGAAACGAAAAAAACTTTATTTTGAGCTATTTATTAAAATTTACACTTTAATTACTCGTTTCTTTGCATTTTCTGAGAACATTTACCGTAGTAATGTATATTTTTTTTTACACCATCATAAAGTAGAGATTTCAACAAACAAAAAACCCACCGACTTTTTTAAAAAAGCAGATATTTTGACGTGAGAATTTTCGATTGAAAATTAGGGTGCTTTTTCGATATTAAGTCAAAATAAGGTGAAAAAATAAATATTTTAAATCAAAAAAATTACAGTGTGTTTGGGACATAAAAAGGTAAGTTTTCACAAAATTTCGTGAAAAAAAAATGTTTTTTGTAAAAGATAAAAATAAAAAACCAAAAACTTGGTTATATGAATTTTTCACATAAGTTTTGAGGTTATGTGAAAAAAGTGTGATACAAAAGTTGTAGATCTTTTTATTACCTACAACTTTACCATTAAACTTTTTTTCATAGAACTTGTACTTTTGCCGGAAATCGAGATAAACCGTTTTTTACCCTTAAAAACTCACCCTCTACAACTTCCCGACCTCAGATCGCCCGTAAATTATTTTTCCTTTCATTTTTGTTATATTCTCTTCCTTTTCCAATGGGTTTCATCCTACTATTATTTTTTTTCACTTTTTACCATTTTCAAAGGCTTCAGCCCTGGTCTAATTCCCGATGACAATACATGAATAAATCGTTTTTAAAAATAAATTCAACCCCTAAGGGGTTCAAACGGGGATGTAGGGTTTTTTTGACTAATCAACGCCCAGGCCAAATTGCTAAAGCTAGAAACTTGAAATTTGGACAGTGGCTTCCTTTTCAGACGTAATCATCCACTAAGAAAGAATTTTTTGAAATTCAACCCCTAGGGGGGTAAAATTTAGAAAGACTAAAATGAAAAAAATAAATATTAGTAAAAAAAACTTTTTAGAGACAAGCTTTTATTTAAATGCACTAAAAAGGAAAAAATAATTTTTAATAATTTAGGTTCATAATTATAAAAGCGTGGGTCGTGAACTCTATGATAGTTTATTAGTCACGACCCACGCTTTTATAATTATGTAGGTACCTAAATTATTAAAAATTATTTTTTCCTTTTTAGTGCATTTAAATAAAAGCTTGTCTCTAAAAAGTTTTTTTTTACTAATATTTTTTAAAGGTCATCAACTGCCAGGTTTATCTGCAACGCTTATTGGGAACCCATATTTATAGTTGCGGGCATTCGTAAGAGATGAACTATGATTTGTGATGGGCAAATACGAGATGTTTTTACAATCGAAACAATTGTAATCGTTCATAATAACAATCGAGTTCACAATCGACTCGGAGTTTGATTTTACAATCGAAATGTTCGATTGTTCGAGTCGATTATTTGCCACATAAGTTATAGCAATAGCAGCGAATGAGAATACATATAATCGCGATTCAAGGTTATATGTTAGTCGACTGACGTTCACGCGACTCGTTGATTGTTCGCTGTTCACACTGTTCAGTCGGTACTCACTACTCTGTTATATGTTCACTATTGAATTCGTATTACGCGATTACTGCACAATTGACCATCGACTCGACCACAGTTGTTGAGTGATGAACGATTGTATATTATCTGGCTCTTGATAGTGTACGATTCAGTACTATGCGACTCGGTCTTGGTGAACTATGGAACAACAATAATCAAATCCAAGTGACAACCATCGAGAATCATCGAGATATTTGAACAATCGATACAATCGACTGAAACATCTCGTATCGCGCATCACTAACCATGCTGACGTCATTGGATTTTCAAATCATTATTAAAAAATAACTATGGTACTAGGCAGAAATAATCTTAGGTCTTAGTCACTAAAAAAAGGATATCATCAAGCTAATTACAATGATAAAACCTAAATTAATGTTTTCTCTGTTTTAAGCTTGCACTCGAATTCGATATTTGAGGGGGGGGGGGTGGTATATCTGTCCCTATTACCTACTTTTTTTAAAAGTTAGATGGAAAATGCATTATGAGGGACGTAGGTACATAACAATTGTTAAAAAAGTTATAATTAATGCAAATAAAATTATATAGAAAAAAACTTAATTAAATGTAGCTTGTATTATTTAACTCTAGTAATTACACATACAACTGACGCAGGGTGTCGTAGAAGTTAAGCCGAGGATTTTCAGAGCATATTCCTTGTGAAATTCAGCATTGAAAAGCTATCAGAAGTGTAACTATACCAATTACCAAGTTATTAATAAATTGTTAAAAAATATTTTCCTCTAGTTTAATTTTTGTAAAAGATGTACCTGAATTTACCGTAAATCATAAGAAATAAATATCTATTATCTTAAAAAAAAGTTAACTTTGAATTCGTTCCTTTTTAAGGATATCAACAGCCAGAGATATTTGGGCCTAGTTTCAATTCAATTAGTTCAAAATCCAATTCATACTTTTACCAGTTCTCAGCTGGGGGGCTTGTAATAAAGGAGCCATGGAAATGCTGTCCTTTAACCGAACTAGCGAAACAAGTGGGGTTCCGTATTATCAACTCGATTGAACGAACTAAGTGAAGGGGATCTCGCAATAGGCACTTATTTAATAGGTAAGATAATTGTTACTAAACTAAAATCTATACGGCGAAGTCGTACCGAAAAGCTATAGGAAAGTTTACTAGTGTAGGAGTTGAGAAGGACAGTTACTGTGTGCCAGCTACTGTCATGGTTTAAACAGATCGTTCCGAGTTACTGTCTCTGCAAGATGGTCAGCTACTGCATGCGAGTTACTTCAATATTCTGTGATTTTACTCTAATGAGTAGCCCACAAACTCGCACTGTGTAAACTCGCCTTAATAAAAAATTTAAAACCGATCATACATTTATAAAAATTATTAAGTATACAGTATGTAGCTGCCGGAATTAAATCAAGCGGCCGTTAAACAGTAGTCAGATTTAAGTTCGGCCCTGTAGAGAAATTATTTTGTGATAGACCAACCAGAAGATAGTATAGACAATAATAATAACCAATTATTATATAGAGCTGTATTACTCAGTTCTATACATACACACAAGTTAATTCTATGGTAATTCGTTTTGATAATTTTAGGTTTTAAGAGTTTTTTCACTTCATAAGTTATGCATTTAGTGTAACTTAGAATCAACTTTTGTTTCTTTTTTATTGTCATTGAAATACAATACAGTTAACAGTCTTTCATTATCATGATTATAGGTGTCTATCAAAAGGTACTTACTTTACTTAACGAAAATTGTCTACGCTATACCGGATGCAAATTTTGAATGTTCTATAAACATATAATTGACGGGTCTAACCACAACTTCCTGTATTCATGTACAAATCTGGTTAGAGATTTTGACAATATTCATGTAAACTATGTTGTCTTTAAACATTTCATTACAATGAATTCAAATAACCTATCATTTTCACCGATTTGCATGAGCAAGAAATCATTTCTAGCCTAGGAATAAAATTTTACTTAAAAATTACAAAATAACAGGAAAAAGTAAGAACAAACAAATTTTTCGGGTGATATCTTTACTTTAGTAAATACCTAAATAGTAAATATCAAACATCGATAGGAGCGGAACGCAGTCACTTAGAACCAACTGACCAGACTCACATTGTGTGCTCGGTATTCTCTATTTGTTCCCCCTCAAAGGGTGAATCAGCACTATGACGGATGAAAATCATTTCTAGCCCCCGTACTATAAGGAATGGTATAAAAAGTTCCTCATGAAAGTTATGTGTCGATCGGCCGCCATATTGGATCAAAAATAACCAAAATATTGTGCCAAACTCTAAAATATAGTTGCACTTATTAAAAAAATGTTTTGAATAAAAGTTAAGAAGTATTTAAATTTTATATAAAAAGATATGCTATTTTTTTCACAAATTTAAACGTTTTTTAAAGAAAAGTTTGGTGTATTTTGTTTTGTTAATCAACATGGCAGTCGATTGGCATTTATTTTTTACTAGTGACTTTTTGTACTTGTTCCTTATGCTATAATAAAGATATCGCCTTAAATTGATTTTCAAAAATAAATACCTAGTAACTATAAGTGTCTAAAGTTTTTTAAGGCATTAACATTTCAACGTTCAATAATTAATAGTACGTAATACTCATGGCATCTATAAAACCATACTCAACATTTAAATTTTCAAAATAATTTTAAAAAATCACTAATTATTTCACTTTTTCAAAAAACATTAAAGACACTTCAAAATAGTCCTCCGCGAGTCGCGCCGCATAAAATTAATCGATTTAAGAAATTTTTTTCTAAAAGTGGGATTGAGTTTTGCTATAAGCTGACAATAGAGTAAAACATGTAAATAGACATGATTTTGAAAAAATAATTTATTTCTCCATTGATTTGTTTTTTAAATGTTTCGATGTTTCATGTCAATTTGTTTCATCTAGCTCAATTGATGCACCAATTGAAATGAAACATGTTTATTATTACACACTTTAAATTAATTATTAAAAGAACACAGTTCTCAGTAATTCAAAGGACAAAAAATATTACATACTGAAATCTGAACCCGGAATTGCGGCTTATAGAGTATCTTATTGAAATTAAAATCTCAAGAAATAAACAAAAACGACTACGATATTAAATTTGTGACAGCTTCCGAATTCACCGCAATGTAAAATTATACTCTTGTGGTTACCAAATATTCTTTTATAATTAATTTACATAATACGCGGGCTAACGTACTTAAGTTGTTTTTTTTTAATCTAGTATTTTCTCGTAAGGCGAGTTATGGGAAGTGTTACATTGATTATTTGAATGCAATGAAGAATATTTTTTAATTTTCCATGTTAGGCTTTTTAATTAATTGTAGATTATAGACGCGGCGACAACTCAGGTCATTAGCGTCTTCAACACAACAAATAATCCATTTATGTATTAGAATTCGCCAGCCGGCATACACAAACCGACTGGTAAGAGCTCGGGTCCCTGGGAGCGCTATTTCCCAAAGAACATTGGAATGCAATTTGCGATAGCAAACACATTTCAGTGTCCCCCCTGGGGGGTTAGGCTTTTTATTTTTTGAATAATTTACATTTGAAAGCTGTTAAATAGTTGTTTTAAAAGTATTTCTGTTAAAAGTTCTTGAATTTTATATACATAAAGTAAATATGAAAAGTAACCGGGTAAAACATATTTTTAGTATGGTCATAGTGAGATAACTTAAAAACTTTTTACTCGATTATTTTTTGTATTTGAAGCTTGCCTTGTACTTTTGCGTTAGCAATAGTCGGGTGTTTTAATAAAATTAAACATATTTTTTGTTTTTTTAACCGACTTCAAAAAAAAGAGGTCTCTCAATTCGACCGTATATATTTTTTATGTGGTTATGTTTTATGTGTGTTCGCGGATAACTTCGTCGTTTATGAACCGATTTTGAAATTTTTTTTTTATTTGAAAGGATATACTTTCAGAGTGGTCCCATAGAAATTTCATCAAAATCGGTTCAGTAGTTCGGCTGATTTTAATAAAAGTAAGTAACGGCGTGTGATTCTTTAAGGTAAATGTTACTTTTTGACACTAAAAAGAAAAAAATAAAAAACTTTTTAACAAAAAAAAAACCTCCTTCAAAAAGGCACTAAAAAGAGAAAAATAATGAAATTTTGAGGTCTGTGCCAATTAAAATATGAAGTCGGTAAAAAAGTATAGTATCTATTATAGTGATTAATATCTTCTTTTTAACCAACTTCATATTTTAATTGGCACAGACCTCAAAATTTCATTATTTTCCTCTTTTTAGTGCCTTTTTGAAGGAGGTTTTTTTTTTGTTAAAAAGTTTTTTTTGATGATTCAGATTTCCAAAGACAATTTCATGTTCATACTTTGTTTATTCCCAGAAGCACAAATATTGTGTTTATGCAAATAATGCCAGTGTCTTTGTGAATCAGGACTTACTGATGTAGGTATGTCGTAATGAGAGCAGGTATTGTCTATTCTATTGAGTCATGTGTAAATTCAGTAGCAGCCATGTATGAGCACTGAAATTTAAATATAGTTAATTTTTTAGTTGCTTCAATGAGCTGCATTGAGGTTTGGATGACAGTAAATAATGTTATATGTACGCGCTATTAATACTGACAACCTTTATTTTCTTACCGCAAATTATGTAAATAAGCCTAATTTGACGAACAGTAAAGACGCATTCCCACGATGAAATTCACGTACGATGATTTTTTTCAAAATTATGTAGTTCATAGAGGATAGAGAGAAATGAAACTGATCTCCATGGAATCGCCGTTCTCTATAAAAAGTGAGGAAAATAAGAATTCCTATTTCGGCGGTAGAGGCGCTGAAGACCCCAAGAAGAGGAGTAATCGGGCGCTTTGAATATACCTATTGCTTTTTTTGCATAATAAAATTCGTTCATAGAACCATGGAGACTGGCTCCATGCAGAAGAGTGCAACAATGCACGAATTGTAAATTACAGACGCTCGACAACTGAGGTAACAATGCACGAGACTCGGGACCTTATAACTACAATGCCGCGCGTAAAGCTTTTACCGTCATCGATTTTTGGTACATTCCGCTCTGCCGAGATCGGTCTCCTTTCTCTATATCCTCATGATATATGTAGTTGTTAGGCCAGGCGCATATTATATACAATTGTTTCCACGCTAAACAGTTTAGTCGAGTTGAAATCGCGACAAGTATACAACTCGACTAAACTGTTTAGCGTGGAAACAATTGTATATAATATAACAGTTTAGTCGAGTTGTATACTTGTCGCGATTTCAACTCGACTAAACTGTTTAGTTGTTAGAGGTACGCATAAAAAAATCAGTTGTGCCATAATTTCTCTATTAAACTAATGGGTCGCCAAACAACTATTTAGTCGAGCGTATGCTAGCGTCAATACAAAGCTGTGGACATAATCTGCCGACGATATTTGTTCAACAGAAATCTCAAAAGACGATCGATGCGGTTTTATGATTTTTTTGTTGTATAACTATCGTGTCGATAGTATGCGCAGTCCCATCTGATCCCATAGCCTTTTGAAAAACAAATAAACAGTTGTGCGATTAAAAATTGATTGTATGCGCCGGCCTGTAAGTTTAATGTGTATAGTTGATCGTGTGACGGTGACTTGACAACCGTTTACCATGACAATAGCGCTTGCACTTGTCTACGCACATCTCGTGTCTCTAGTTAAGAACGAACCGATTGTTAGAACTGTCTCTTAATAATTAAAAGCGGATATTTGTGTTGGAACGTGCTTTGTAATCGAATGCATAAATAATTATTGTACACTCGCTTAGCTTGTCTTTACAATATTGGTTTATTTATTATACTAACTATAATAGTATATGTATTTACTTGCTTTGAAAAACATTCCTTTTGAATAAAAGAAACACAACTACCTACTTGCCTTCTGGAACTACAAAACGTTCTTCGAAAATCGATCTTAGCAAATGAATTCTTATAGGAGAATTGTTGCTTTATAATTCATACACTACCTTGGCAAGTTTATTAGGTAAATGAAAATATGTCAAACATCAAAAAGAATTCAAAATTTTTGTTGAAAAGCAGCCAATTATATAATTGATTCCAAACATATTGGAAAAAATCATTTTATCAACCATATAGTCACAGACAGGATTCTAACCTGAACCTTTCCACTTTCGCGGCGGAATGAGCTTACAATTACTCAACCGTGACATGATTACTAATCTAACATTCTCCTTATATGCTTCGGAATCAATTGATTTTCACTACATGCGAGTGTTAATTCATTATAGCTAAGTTGTAGGTGTGAATTTTCGTACTAGCGAGAGCTCATCATGAAAGTGAAAATTATTTCAAACACCCTTAAATGGGATACAGTAAATAAGTACCTAGATTAGTAGATATATCAATGCTATAAATAACCATAGATTGGTATTACTACGTAATATTCTAGAAATAATTATAATATCTTGTAGATATCGTAAGATAATCCGCTAAAGTGGAAAGTTTCAGGTTAGAATCCTGACTGTGACGATGGTGGTAAAATGTTGGAATCAATTATATAATTGGCTGCTTTCCAACAAAAATTTTCAATTGCAATTCAGTCGTATAAATCTATTAATTTATATCAAAAAGAATGGTCAACCATTTATGTACACAGTGCAACTAAATAAAAACAAGATACAGTTTACATTTAATTTCTCAGAAATTTTCTGCTTTCTGGAGACAAAATCCGAAAATTTAATTTAGCGTCAATATACAAAAGTTATACTTTAAGTAGATATAAATATTTTTATTTTTTGAAAAATTGTACATATATTTTACCTCACATATTGAGTGCAATAATTAAATTAAAGTGCTTGGGTATAGTGACTAATAGTGTCTTTAGCCTATTTTTAAAGTTTGAAAATCCGTTGTTATTATTCTTCAAATATAGTTTCTACTTGGCCAATATTGGCACACAAATATATTAAATCAGAGAAGATGTCCACGTAAATACGTATGATCCAAAACCAATGTCCGGTGAAAAAGTCGTCTGTAGCAAGTTTTGGCAGTAACCCTACGATTTGTTAAATTATTGTCAAAATTACTCTTAGAAAAGTTTAGACTCTTGATAACATTGCTAAAGATTTGTGAAGTTCTTTTTGATAGTTGGGGAAAATCTTGTTAAAGCAATTTTTAGCTTAATTGGATCATTTTAACTAAAAAGTGACCAAGCGACATACGATTTTGATAATGGGGCAGATAAGCGAAATTATTGTGCACTTTATGATAAAAGCATGAAATTTAGCATATTGGTACCGATTTATATTGTTAAAAAATACAAATATTGGGGCACCCTTCACTCCCTCTGTTTAATTTTTTATGGGGGTGAAAATACTCCCAAATGTGTTTTTTTGCAAAAATATAGAGAACTATCTATTTTAGGGCAAAAAGGTCAGTGTCTATCTTAAAGCTATTAAAATTTCGAACAGAATGACGTACCTATTTAAAAAAAATATCTTTAATAGTTACTGAGTCCGAGCGCGCGAAAAAATCTCTTCTTGGCGTCGCGTTGCCTTGGAAACCCATGTCTAAAACGTAATGTCTTTTTTGCCATACCCACTACAAAATAGCTATTTTCGATGTATGTATAGCGGCCATTAATGACCCATTTAACAGGCAGGTGTGCGGAAAATGGTTTACTTTCTGCACTAGCGCAGAAAATAACGGTTGCCATAGCAACTTCTGTTGATTCGGTCTATACACCTACGTACGCTTGCGTACGCCTGTCATTACTTACTTGTACGAACTTCGCGGCACACTGGAAAGAAAGATGGCGACGCAAATGAACTGTCAGAATTTTTTGAAAATTAGGTATTTTGTAGTGGGTGTGGCAAAAAATATCATATATGTCTCGTACGTAATGGTATTACTGTAAAAACTCGCTATCGCTCACGTTTCTACATACTGTTATCACTCGCCGTAATACCTATGCTTCGCTACGTTCTTGACATACAATCTACTATTTCAACCGCCAAATTTATTATGTTTTTATCGAATTTTAAATTGAAAACACACATATATTTTTATAAAGAAAAGAACACTCTAGAGTCTAAATCATGCTTTTTATCCCGTACAAAAATTTAAAAGTTATAAGCAATTCAATTAAATTAAGGGAACTTAACTGATCAACGACAAAAATCTGTGACCATATTGTGGAAGTAAAATAATATTAATTAAGTAATAATGAGTGTAGTAGGTTATTAATTGGCGTTTGGCAATTTTTTGGTATATATAAAGAAGACTTTTCGAAGTCTTTTGGTACAAATAACTCATGTTCGCAAAATTTGTCGCTTGATCACTTTTTGGATAACGGAGTCCAATTATTATTTTCAATGTATGTTCATAAATAATTTGGCTTCCAGAACATAAAACACCAAAGACGATTCTGTTGTGTTTAAAGAGTAGTTATTTCAATATCTAGTTTATTCAGGGTCAAATAGATGCCCCGCGATTTGTCAGTGTCGAACAGTTGAAAGCGAGTTGGTTATGGAATGCCTTATTCCGACCACTGACTACAATACACACGTCGGTTGAATTCATACAATTTGTCAACTATATCGGTGGTCCGATTATAATGTATAGTAGTCAAAATCTTCGTATGTTAAGCATGTTACACAATAAAAATTACAGCTAATCGAATCGCAAATATAAGCATCATGTAACCGTTAATCCTCTGAATAGTTTGATTCCACATACATTTTTTGAATCATTGTCATCTATTCAATAAATACTATAGACCCAGGGCCGGCACGTGCGCCTGGTCGGACAGGCGATCGCCTTTCGGCGCCATATTTTTAGGGCGACATATTTTTGTAGCAGCGAATTTTTCGTGCGGTAATCTACTTTTTAAAAATGATTATATTGTTCGAGTTTTCACCGATTCTTAGTTCTACCTTCTACTACTAGATAAAAGATGTCGCATGTCGCCCAGCCGCTCGGCGCAAATACCATAAGTTGTAAAGGGGGTATTTACAAATTACAGGCAGCGTTTATTCGTGCACTATGTATGTCTATATTTCACGTTGTGACGTTTATAAAAGTGTCTATACCTATATTATTTTTTGTAAATATTGTTATTATAATTACATTTGTTTTTTATTTGTTAAGTAAATAAAATATATGATCGGTTTATTAATTTTTTTAATATGTGGGGGGGGGCGGTTGGCAAAAGTTGTATTCGCCTTAGGCGGCAAATTTTGACGCGCCGGCCTTGTATAGACCGAGAGCTAGTGATTTTTTGGTGTTATTTATTCAAGGCCTTATCTTTGTGAAGATGTTGAGGGAGGCATATTAAAGTGCCCTGAGTAAGGGATTTTGCTAGATAACGGTATGGTTGGGATGCAGATAGCCCCCAACTTGTAACAAAAAAAATGGTCACAATTATTATTGCTTCAAGGCTGAAATTGTTTGTATAGCTTGTCGGTGACCTAATAATGCCATTATAATATTTGCAGATCGATTGGTCAGTATTAAAGGGGTGGCAGGTTACCCTAAACGTGTCATGTACCCGACGAAATTTATATTATTAGTTCAAGATTAAAATTTTAATGTTGTTACGGCGACTGTTTTAAGCATATATTTCTATTTGCAGAACAAAATGTCGATATTAACCCCCTCTCTTAGAGGGAAACTTGCTCGCGTAGGTGTTTATATCGTTCTGCAAGGGGGTTAATATCGACATTTTGTTCTGCAAATTGAAATATATGTTTAAAACAGTCGCCGTAACAACATTAAAATTTGAACCTTGAACTAATAATATAAATTTCTTCGGGTACATGACACGTTTAGGGTGATCTGCCACCCCTTTAATACTGATCAATCGATCTGCAAATATTATAACGGCATTATTGGGTCACCGACAAGCTATACAAACAATTTCAGCCTTGAAGCAATAATAATAAATTGTGACAATTTTTTTTGTTACATGTTGGGGGAGGTCTGCATCCCTCCCATACAGCTATCTAGCAAAATCCCTTACTCAGGGCACTTTAATATGCCTCCCTCAACATCTTCACAAAAATAAGGCCTTAAATAAATAACACCACAAAATTGTCACTATAGCTCTTAGTCTACTAGTATCTATATAAAATTGAAACGGGACATCTTTTTACAATTACGTCTTCTTGTGGGTTTTTTTGTTATTTTGTATAAATAGTTTATTGTCATATAGTTAAAAGTTACACAATTTTTACAAGATTCCAGACCAATGTGATGCTAAAATTCATCATATGAGTATTCCATATTGAATTGAACAAGTAATTTATTATAATAATAAGTAGCTGGTAATTTAGTAGTTTATTAATTAAACGAACATATTTTGTTCCTTTCATCTGTTAAAATAACCGTTCGCCCGTTCTAATCTAAATATTTTAAAAAAATCGTGAAATTTGCTGTCTCGCGTGGGACATTCAATTTTAGTTAAAAAATCAGGACGTCTGGCAACCCTGACGTATAGTCCAACTCCCACATTATTTGTGAATATCTACAGTCTACACTATAGTGAATATTTGCGATATAGTATACGACTGGTTTAAGAGTGGGTTATTTTTTATTAGCAACCTATAGATATATTTATACATCGAAGAATTATTGTATATTACTAGCGGTCCTGTCCGGCTTCGCCTGGGTGCTAAAAAAGCACGGGTGCAATACACTACTCACTCGCTTCGCTCGTTCGCTATATATATAAACCTCCCGTGAAAAATTATCTAACTGATAGTGAAAACCGCATCAAAATCCGTTGCGTGGTTTAGGAATTACATTACTCACTCGCTTCGCTCGTTCACTTTCTAACTCGCTACGCTCGTTCGCTATATATATAAACCTTCCGTGAAAAATTATCAAACTGATGGTGATAACCGCATCAAAATCCGTTGCGTGGTTTAGGAATTACATTACTCACTCGCTTCGCTCGTTCACTATATATATAAACCTTCCGTGAAAAATTATCAAACTGATGGTGAAAACCGCATCAAAATCCGTTGCGTGGTTTAGGAATTAGATTACTCACTCGCTTCGCTCGTTCACTTTCTAACTCGCTACGCTCATTCGCTATATATATAAACCTTCCGTGAAAAATTATCTAACTGATGGTGAAAACCGCATCAAAATCCGTTGCGTTGGTTTAGGAGGAGTTAGCGGTTATACAGACAGACAGACGCGGAAAGCGACTTCATTTTATACTATGTAGAGAAGAGATTATAATATGTAGTTGATTTCATTGTGCAATAGGCTTAAGAACACAGCCAACTAAATCTCTGTTGGTTTTTAACATTAATATAAGGCTGCTTATTAGAGAAACATAGTTGTTAACTAGGCGGAGACATATACAATGTAAATTTAAGTTTTACAATAATAAAAGGTTTTACTGAAGACTGATGGTTTCAACTTAAAGAAAAGAAATGAATGTTAGAAATAAAATTGAGTACGTAGTCGAAAACAAAACGATTTTTTCCAGTAACTGCTACCTCTATGTTATTAATTATTAATATCATATTTAAAAAAAACATTATTATTATTCTTCAATAAAACAATAACGGCACGTCTATACCTATGAATAGTTTCAATTTCCTGCAGGTTTTCCGAAATTTCCAGAACTTTTCGTATCACCCGAATTTGTATCTGCTTTTTCTGTCTGTCTGTTTGTACAAGTATCAGTCGAGAACGGCTGATCTAATTTTCATGAACTTTGGTACACATCAATTACTACTCAAACTTAAGTAAAGTAAAGGCCTGAGCACATTAGCGCGGTGGCGGTGGCGTTTTTTGAATAGGCCACACTGTTGCGGTGACTTTCAATTAGTTTTTCAGTAAAATTGTCTTCGTCATTCGCCATCTCAACAATACAATAACGTTTACTATACGTCGGTACACGCGGTCAAACTCAACAAATTGTGTCTGACCGCCACCGCGCCATAGAACGCAGCAGCAGAACGCTCTAACGCAGCAGCGGCATATATGCGCGTGTCAATTTGTTTATTAGTGTTGCGTTCAATTAACGCCACCTCCACTGCGCTAATGTGCTCAGGCCAAAAAGGTATTTTTTTCCGACTAAACTCGGGCTAAGGTAAGCAGTAAGGTTCCTTTTAAAACCGACGTTAACGCGAACAAAGTAAGTCCTAAATTCCCTAATATAACGCCCTTAAGACTAATTTTTTACTTGCCTATATTTAAATGATCTTATTGATTTACAAAAGTGAGTACAACATGCCTGTCAAGTTGTTTGAAAAGGTATGAAAATGCGAAACTTGTATTGATGCGGAAGGACTTATAGAATGATTAATTAATTTAATGTAATTTTAATAACGAATCCTCCTCACTGCTATATTGAACAATACATTTATTGTGTGTGTGTGTTTTAAAGACTACCAACAGCTAAGGTTATTTGGGCCTAGCACCAATTCATTTTTTTTTAATAATAAATTGAAAATCCAATTGACACTTCTACCAGCTCTCAGGCTAGAACCCGGGAATTGGGAACTTGTAATAGAGGAACCATAGCAACGGCATGTAAACAACAGCATTGCTACACGCTCGGCTATTCTCAAGGCCAATACATTTATTCTATTCTATCCTATTTATAGTAAAAATGCTGCAAAAATACGATATATTAATGTTAAGTTGCACCACTGAAAGTCGTTCATATATCTGGGGAGTTGGTTTGCGGTTTCATGTTGACTGGAACTGATTTGAATTCATTTTAGTCAGTACTAAAATTTCTCGAACTCTTTTTAAATTGAACATTTTTATTGGAAGAGTAGCCAATTACATAATTGATTCCTGCAAATATCGGAAAAAATCATTTTGACAACAATAGTCACAGTCAGGACTCTAACCTGAAACTTTCCATTATCGCGGCGGAATGAGCTTACAATTACTCAACCGTGACACGATTACCAATCTAACATTCTCCATATGCAAAGGAATCAATAGATTTCCACTACATGTGAGTGTTATTAATTATAGTTAGGTTGTAGATAATTCCGCCCGCGCGATAGTGGAAAGTTTTAGGTTAGAGTCCTGTGGGCTGTGACTATGGTTGTCAAAATATTTTTTTCCGATATTTGCAGGAATCAATTATGTAATTAGCTGCTCTTCTAATAAAAATTTTCAATTGTAAAACAGCCGCATAAATCTATTTAATAACTCTTTTTTAATGCTGTATGAAAACGACACGGCCGTGGTGTTAGCTAAACTTATTTGATAGATTTAAAAAAATGATTATCCAAATAAAAGAAAATTAGATTAGTTGAAGAAAGCCAAATAATAAAACTTATATGACATAACTTACGGAAAAGTTACGCAAAAAATTAATTTAATAATAAAACAGCGATATTTCCTCATTTTTATAAGAAAAGTTAATTGCGTATATGTACATTCGAAAATAACCATAATTGGCGAAAGGTTCGGTATTTGTTGCTTGTAAACAAAATATGTCTGCCTATTATTAAATGATTTATGAATAAAGCATTCACTATACTTCCTGCATTGCAACAATTTCATTTAAACAAATAATGAATCAACTTTAGTATGATTAATTACTATTGTGTATATTTTATAAAACAATTATAAATTAATTATATATAGATAATTTGTTTACTTTAGAATATGGATAATATACAATAATTTTATAGTTTTATATTGCACATACCGCTAGACTACTAGCGGATGTGCTCTATTATCGCTTTGAGCTACAATTTGAATGGATATCGTGCGAAATTAACTTAGATATAACTTCTTGTATGAACGAAGCTCAGGCTTCGTTCATACAAGAAGTTATATCTAAGTTAATTTCGCGAGATATCCATTCAAATTGTAGCTTTTTGAAAAGGGGAGATTCTGTCCTATAAAATGAAACCATTTTTAGATTGATTCGAGTTCATAATTACTCCTAAAATTGTAACTGAAAATTACGAACAGCAGTTGTCGGTTGGTCTCTACGTACGTACGTCCGAGCTCTACAGCTCGCAATTCTTGACGAATCGCTTTGGTTTATGTTTTACTCGCTTTGTTTACTATCAGACTAGAACCCTATTTAAATTTACTCAAATGCGTTCACTAGTTTAATTTTTATAAACAATTTTTTATTATTTTTGACAGCTAATAATAATATATTATTGTACAATGTACAGTATAAATTATTGTAGAAAAACAAAGTGCTACTACACTGCTATACGATAAAAGTAGCTGATCATCCGTCGAGCTCATGGAGTAATGGATACGGCTGTTGCTTCTTGCGGACAAACGCCGGTTCGATTCCGACCGACGTCATAACTTTTTTTTTGCATCCTATTCCATATTATTATTTCACTTGATAGTTATTTATTTTTTTTCATTTATCTACTATGGTAGGGAAGTAATGGATTTAGTCCGAAAAATATATTTCGAGATTTTAACAGATTTTCACGTTTTGAGACCCTAGCAATCGTTTAAGATCATTTTCTGACTGATGTCTGTATGTGTGTGTGTGTGTGTATGTGTGTGGTCAATTTTTCGCCTTCGATATCTTAAGAACGGAATAACATACGGGCATGCCGATTGTTCTATTGTGTTTATCAGCCTTTAACTTAGATCTGATTAGATTTTGAGTCAAATCGGTTCAGTAGATCCTGAGATATTCAAAAAAACGTCCTCAATGTCACGTATTAACATAGGTAAAAAAAATATAAATGAATTTTAGATGTTATAATATGAAAAAAATGTAAATATTTTTTTTCTCTAAAATGTATAGTTTTCGAGAAAAAAAATATTTTACTAAAAAAAATAAAAATTGTACGTAAATCAAGGTAACCATGATTTTTGCTATATTAAGTTAGCCATCAGTAGATCACCAAACAAAAAAGAGGGCCATGCTTTTTTCAAAGAATAAAAATTAAATTGTGTTTTAAAGACCACCAGTAGCTAAGGTTATTTGGGCCTAGTCAAAGAATAAAAAAAAAAGTGTTTATTTTTTGCAAATATTTACTAGGTGGGAAGTATAGGACTGGTCATCAGACGAATTTTTTTAATTAAGTATATTTAACATTTTTTTAAAATTTTTTTAAATATAAATATTTCATTCAATATTTTTATCATACTTAGCGGGATGTGCACTTTTGGTTTTGCCAACTGTTTTGTAAAACTTATTTTATTAATGCATAAAACAGTTGATGTTTGCAATTGATATTCAAACATTGTGTACCTACCTTAAAATTTAAGTTCTATAATATTAGTTTTGTTTTTTTATTTAATTTCAATTACAAAAAAGGCTTGTGTTGCGGCACACACCACCGAAGTAAAACTTCTTATGTATGAATAATATAAAATTAATAGCCAGAATGAGCCATGACTACATTAATTATTGATTTATTTATTTTTCGCGTCACACCATTTTTGCTATTCATTTTCGTTTCATCGAGCCAGCATTTTACGTTTTTGAGTCCGGAAATTCTAATTCACTTCCAGATGAGCTCGAGAGTTAAAATTTGGCATATTTATAGATAGTGCCCCTAAACTAACAGAAAATATCCAAAATCTGCAAGTTCTCAGCCCGAAGTGAAGTAGGGGTTGAAAGGACCCCTATACGAAGAATAAGTTTGTATGTATGTATGTACACGATAAACTCGAGAACTGCTGTACCAATTTGAAAAATTCTTTCACTGTTTGGAAGTCTACATCTTGACGAGTAACCAAGACTATATATTATTATTAAGCTACGACAAAACGCGGATGAACAGTGAGCGAAAATAGCGATTTGCACCCAGACATAGTCGGACATGAGCAGTGAGTAGCTAATTTTGATAAAATGTTTAAAGATTTTAATAACAATTCAATTTTGGTCGACACAGATTATAAGGAGATATAAATTTTCGAGCAATCATATGATTTATGTAGCTGGCTTGGAATAATAGAGAGGTCACGTTCTTCCACACCTTTACACTAAATAACAGTTCGGTATAATTCATTACAATTAACAAAATAAGCACTTTGGAGACGAGTTAAATTGTATACCTGCTCTGTTCTATGAGACCTGAACAGTTCTGATATCAAATCGAGGTGCCATGTGGATGCAGATTGCAGATAGAGCTTCTGTAGACCAACGGAATTTTAAAAGCGGATTAGAATGTACAGACTTTGTCGCTTTGTCGTATTGCATATTATCGAAGTGTACATACGTGTGCACCTATTTGTTAAAAATCTGCCAAGTTTAAGACATGAAACAGGCGTACTCGAAAATTTAAAAGGGCCTTATTATCTTATTCAGTTAATAAATAAATATAATTTTACTTAATGAGGGAAAGTTGAAAGTAATGAAAATCAAGCATAATTTCTTCTGAAAATTATCAAAAAAACATTTTTTTTTTAATTGTCAAACAGTTAACCCTGATTTAGGCCTAAAACAGATTTTCTGCTAATTTTACCCATCCAACTCCACAAAAAATGTTTTTTTTATTAAATGTATCATATGTACTGTAGAGTTTGTTCTACAATTTCCTTCCTGAAAGTTTTTTTCGTCAAATAGTTTTAAGCGCATTTTTCACAGCACGCTAAAAACTATATTTAACTTTGACCCTCTTCTGTAGGCCTACCTTAAGGATAAAATAGAACGTTTTTTTAGTTTAAATTCATTGACAAATATTTTTACCTATTTTCACTTGTATCGTCCGATTAACCGTTCGGAAACAATAATATAGATGCGAAAACACAGCGGTGGAACATCTTTGGGGGGGAGGGTTCGCAAAAAAGGAGATGAAAGGGGCATAGGAGATCTTTGAACTTTTACTATACTGTTATACCCACATTGCATACAATATTAGCACTAATTTAGAGATACTAACTATTTCTTTTTGGATTTTGGTTAAATCGTCAAAAGTTCCAGACCTGTTGTCAGTAGGGTCACTAAACAAAAATTTAGTTTTATATAAATTACTTCGCGATTTCAGTTATTTTACCTAAAATGCCTGGACTATATACAATAACATTTTTTTAAATTTTATATTAATTATTATAGGACGCAAACATTCCATATATCTATAAGTATTCGGTCTTTATTTCTCCTACATCTCCGCACGTGGAAGAATACGAGGCTGTTGGGAAGATTACAACAGCGAAAGCCTTCGAAATAGACTGTAGATAGATTACAAACGCTCAACATCTGAGATCATCAGCACCTATGTAAATCTTCGAGGTACAACTTTTAATCGCACAACTGTTTAGTTGTTTGTCAAAAGGCTATTGGAGCAGATGGGACTGCGCATACTATCAACACGATAGTTGTTCAACTAAAAAATCATAAAACCACATCGATCGCCTTTTGACTAAACTATCGAACAACTATCGTCGGCAGCTTATGTCTATAACAGTGTATTGACGCCCGCATACATTCAACTATTTACTAAATGGTTGTTCGACTGACCATTAATTTAATATTGAAATTGTGGCACAACTGATTGATTGTATGCGCACCTCTAACAACTAAACAGTTTAGTCGAGTTGAAATCGCGACAAGTACACAACTCGACTAAACTGTTTAGTCGTGGAAACAATAATTGTTTCCACGACTAAACAGTTCAGCCGGGCGCATACATACAATTATTGTATGTATTTGCTCGGCCAAACAACTACATATATCATAGAGGATATATAGACACGTACACAACTCGACTAAACTGTTCAGTCGTGGAACAATTGTATGCATGCGCCCGGCTTTAGTGCGCTGTAAATCGGTTATGTTTACCAAACATAAGTTCGCCATGAGACACCGATAAATGACTCGAGTGGGCGCCAATAGCAACACATCCAGCCGAGAGAAATGATCGAACCAGGGCAATAATAATTAAGGTATAGTTGTAGTTAGTCGGGCACTCCTGTGTATCACACCAGCTGCTGTGATTAAACATTTCATTGTCTAATCTATGATTGGTACACTTATGGTCGATTTCACCGTCACCAACATAGTAGTCCCATTGCGATATATGTCTCTAGAATGAACTGAAATAATAATTGGTTTGTTTCCTACTGGTGAAGGGAGCCATCCGTACACAGAGTCGGTATAATAATTTGTGCATCTCAACTTTCAGCACTCAATAACAAACACAAACTACATATTATTATCTCAATTAAATTATCATCAGCACATAAATTATTATATTGTTTTTGTGATCCGAATGTAATTGATATCTATAATTAAGCAATTAAAAATTGATCATTTAATATCTCTGTAATCTAACTTTATCAGGATAACATGTGTATTCAACCAGCGTTTTTCAAAAAATAAAAAATAGTTGGCAAAACCAAAAGTACACATCCCGCTAAGTATGATAAAAATATTGAAAAAAATATTTAATTTAAAAAAATTTAAATATAAATAAAAAAATTTAAAAAAATATAAATAAATGAAAAAAGTAAATAAATATCAAGTGAAATAATAATATGGAATAGGATGCAAAAACAAAGTTATGACGTCGGTCGGAATCGAACCGGCGTACTTGTCCGCAAGAAGCAACAGCCTTATTTATTACTCCACGAGCTCGGCGGATGATCAGCTACTTTTATCGTATAGCAGTATAGTAGCACTTAGTTTTTCTACAATAATTTACACTGTACATTGTACAATATATTATTATTGGCTGTCAAAAATAATAAAAAATTTATAAAAATTAAACTAGTGAACGCATTTCAGTAAATTTAAATAGGGTTCTAGTCTGATAGTAAACAAAGCGAATAAAACATAAACCAAAGCGATTCGTCAAGAATTGCGAGCTGTAGAGCTCGGACGTACGTACGTACGTACAGACCAACCGACAATTTTCTGTTTCAATTTTAGGAGTAATTATGAACCCGAATCAATCTAAAAATGGTTTCATTTTATAGGACAGAATCTCCCCTTTTCAAAAAGCTACAATTTGAATGGATATCGTGCGAAATTAACTTAGATATAACTTCTTGTATGAACGAAGCTCAGCTCTGACGCGCAAAGCGATAATAGAGCACATCCGCTAGTAGTCTAGCGGTATGTGCAATATGTACTGGATCTTGAATGAAATTAATCACTACTCAAGTTTTAAGTAGTGAATTATTTTTCAAACTATTGCGAAATTATTGTATATCTACCTCTAACTCAGAATATATTTTTAGTATGTTCATTGGCGATGGAATGAATTTGGGGGGTCTATATAGGTTTACGATATACATATATTATAGACGCTTGACAACATATAGGCCCACGATAACTTATGAAAACTTATATTATAAAGAGTATCAAACATGCTAGTGTTGCTCTCACATTATGAATTGGGGTGAAATGAACGCTATTTTGGAGTGGAAAAAATATTTTTGGTGGGAGTGGGAGCTAAAAAAAATCTCGCCCGGGGTGTCAGACTCGCTAAGGCCGTGCCTGACTATAAGTCTGGATTATACTCTGACTAAACGTAGTCATGCAGCTGGGGACATTACCACGGGCACGTGGAGGCTTTGGGAGCGTCCACTGATTTCTCTGTGAAGGAAGCGTTCTCTCTGAATACACAGACAAAACTTAATAATTTTAGCCAAAGAGCCGAAATTATAATAAGTGCAGTTTCGATTGCTTGTGAATATAATTTAATTTTCAAAATAATAGTAAAAAATAAATAAAGATTTATAATTTATTTAACCGGAAACAAACTCAAAAAGGAAAATCTTCAAATTTCTATTTTTATTTTTAACCAACTTCAAAAAAAGGAGGTTTCTCAATTCGACCGTATATATTTTTTATGTTTTATGTATGTTCGCGAATAACTTCGTCGTTTATGAACAGATTTTGAAATTTTTTTTTTATTTGAAAGGATATACTTTCAGATTAGTCCCATAGAAATTTCATCAAAATCGGTTCAGTAGTTCGGCTGATTTTAATAAAAGTAAGTAACGACGTGTGATTCTTTAAGGTAAATGTTACTTTTTGACACTAAAAAGTAAAAAATAAAAAAATTTTTAACAAAAAAAAAACCTCCTTCAAAAAGGCACAAAAAAGAGGAAAATAATGAAATTTTGAGGTCTGTGCCAATTAAAATATGAAGTCGGTTAAAAAGTATAGTATAGTGATTAATATCTTCTTTTTAACCAACTTCATATTTTAATTGGCACAGATCTCAAAAATTCATTATTTTCCTCTTTTTAGTGTCTTTTTGAAGGAGGTTTTTTTTTTTGTTAAAAAGTTTTTTATTAATAAGTACCAATTGTCAGACACTTCAGAAAGCAGCGCCTATGTTTGGAGATTATTAAAACGTTACAGGAGTTAAGTAAAAACGTGTATTTCATTGATAAACTGAAACAATTATAAAATAAGTAGACAGTTTTCGAGATTCGCGAGTGAATAAGGTATTATAGAATAAAAAATAGACACAGTGTTCTATACATGCATACAAGTGAGGTGTTACTTTAGGTGACATCAGATACAGCGGTATAAAGTAGTGTGATTTATTGTCAAGTAGAACGACCGAAATGGCTCCTTATCGAACGTTGCGTGAACAAATGAGGTTTGAACCGCGCCCTAATGGCCAGGACGTGACTACCTTATACATGTACCTCTCTTTACAGCCACTCTTATACTGAATGCACGATTTAGAGTACCACACAGGGCTTGAGAATAGCCGAGAGTGTAGCGGCGCTGTTGTTTACATGGCGTTGCTATGGTTCCTCTATTACAAGTCCCCAGTTCCCGAGTTCTAGCCCGAGAGCTGGTAAAAGTGTCAATTGGATTTTCAATTTATTATTAAAAAAAAAAAAAATAATGAATTGAAAATATGAATTGGTGCTAGGCCCAAATAACCTTAGCTGTTGGTGGTCTTTAAAATACAATTATAATTAGAGTACCACACATAGCTGATACTTTGATCTACTAGGTAACTAGAGTATTCTTTACCGGAAGTTACCCCCTGCACTCTTCATCTCAAATCCTTAATTCCTCTCGCCATAAAAATGGTCTCCGCTATCCCGAAGCTATTTTTAAAGCTACTAAAGGGTTCGGGTAAACGCCAAATGAAGGGCCAAGAATCACACTATATAATTCCTACAGGCGAATTTTTTGGAAAAATGTTTTGGCTACGTGTAAAAAATTGCGTAATTTTTATAAAGTTGCAGAAGTTATTGTTTCACCCCGATTTTCGAAAATCGAATTTTCATCAGATCTCGACGTTTTGTGATCCTAGGAAGCTATTCTGACTATTTTTACGATGATGTCAGTATGTCTCTCTCTCTCTCTCTCTCTCTCTCTCTCTGTGTGTGTGTGTATGTAAACCTCTCATAACTTTTGAACGGCTTGACCGATCGAATCGCGATTTGCGGCATTCGAAAGGGTTCCACTGAACTTAGATTTCCGGAAAATTTGAACCGATTCGGCCCAATAAATTTTGAGAAATTCCAAAAAAAAACGAAAAAAAGTTGTTAAAACGATGTTTTTTCAAAATAACTTCTAGAATATTGTAACGATTGACTTCATAATCTGATCAGCTTTTCTCCTCAGAAAACTGCGTCGAATGCCGCTAAGCGGATCAAAATCAGTTAATCCGTTCGAGAGATATCGTAGTCAACAGATTTAGAAAAAAGTGTTTTTTCAAAATAACTTCGAGATTTCTCAACCAATCGATTTTGTACCTCTTACAATATTTTTAGACCTTAAAAAACTGCGTCGAATGCCGTTTTAAAGATCAAAATCGAACAACGCGTTCAAAAGTTATAGCTTTTCAAAAATTAAAATAGTGTTGTTATCAGCAATTTTCAGATTTTTGAGCTCGAAAGCTTAAAGTTCCTTATCACTCATTTTTTTAGCATTTTTCAAATTACTCGCCTTATATGAAAACTATTTAATATGGCTTCTACTGTTAGCTTAATTATTTGCGTAATTTTGAAAAAACATTCATTTTTCATGCCCACACGTGGAATAATGAAAAAGAAAATTAAAACTACCACCGAACAGACATTTCAACTGCAGATTTTTGCACATCAGTAAATTACGACCTTTTTTGGATTTTTCCAAGACAAATGAATGGTGTCATATTTTAGGGTAATTAATCGAGATCTTCAATAATGACACGCGTTTTTTAAACAGACTGTATATTAAAATAAGACTATACTATACAGCATCACAAAACCATTATGTTTAAAATAAAATAAAACGTGTTTGTATGACCATTGTAAATAAATAAATATAGTCTGTAGGCAGTCGCCTAATTAAACCAATTTAAATTAATTATAGATGAATTACATGTTAAAATACGTACAGGTAAATAAAACTTAGAAATTATGTGATGCGATAAAATGTGTTCGTCACATTTCACTTCTCAAACCAGAATACTGTGATTAGGTAGTTTTTTCAAGCTTATAGATAGGTACCTACTATTTTCGAACGAAAAACTTACAAAGAATTGATAGAAGTTTTTTGAACGTAATTTTAGCATTGGGGGTGAGGGTCATGGGGCGCAGTCAATTCTAAAGGAAAATCCATAATGTAAACTCAAGGTTAAGGGTAGTTTAGAGTGCGCAATGAAAAATGTGGTGATACATTGTAACATTACGGGACTATAATACCTTCAATTGATAAAATTCGGTGCACTGCACGAATTCCCGTAAAGGTAATCCTTTAGGTATACCTGTTAGATTAGAACAGAAAGGTAGCCCACACCATGGTGGAAATATTACATGGTGCGCTTATCCGGCAGGTTTCTCTCTCTAAAAATCATCTCACAGTGCAAAAAATATCCAGGGCTGACAACTTAAAAACAAGAAATCGTTTCATGGGTGGTTTCAAATAACCTGTCCTTGTTGCGCTCACTGTATTCGAACTCTATCTCTTTCCAATTGCAATTTGACAGTTATATGAAAATTAAATATTTTAAACACCTAATTTGTATTTTTTTCATATAATTATTAATTACTAGCGGTCCCGTCCGGCTTCGCCCGGGTGCTAAGAATTTATGATTGGTGTTTATAATATTAGTAGGATTCCGCCTATACGCTAAAATGCAAAAGAATTGCAGAGTTACGTTTTGTTACTATTCCAGTGAAATTACCCCCCCCCCCGCGAGAAATTTATCAAAATAACATATAGCCCCTACAAACAAACAAACACACAAATTTTACTTCTTTGTAATATTATTATTAATATTAGTATACATTATTTTATGTATCATCAATAGTTTTCGCAGCGCACGCCAAATAATGACTTTTTTAGGCAAATTTTTGATACCTTGGGTTACATTAAATTGTAATTTTCGTAGGGATCTCTAATTTTTTTGAAAATAAAACACAGCCCATGTTAATCGCTGATAATGTAGCTTTCTATAAGTGAAAGAATTTTTAAAGTCAGTTAAGTAGTTTTTGAGTTTATCAATTACAAACAAACAAACAAACAAACGTACAAAAAATCAAATCTTTTCTCTTTATAATATTAGTTAAGATTATAATATTTTATATCCTATTTTTACCTTTATAACAAACTATGGGTTATATTTAAGCAGGGCCGGCACGTGCGCCTAGTCGGACAGGCGATCGCCTTACGGCGCCATATTTTTGTAGCAGCGAATTTTTCGTGCGGTATTCTACTTTTTAAAAATGATTATATTGTTCGAGTTCATACCTATATTATTTTTTGTAAATATTGTTATTAGAATTACATTTGTTTTTTATTTGTTAAGTAAATAAAATATATCATCGGTTTATTAATTTTTTTAATGTGTGGGGGGGGGCGGCAAAAGTTGTATTCGCCTTAGGCGGCATATTTTGACGCGCCGGCCCTGTATTTAAGAAATTAATTTGACACAAGTCTTCTCACAAACAGCGAATTATATCGAGTCGTTGTAATCTCTAAACAATTTCGTCTTGATTTCATCTCCACGGTAACTAGCTAAACATTTTCACGCATTCTCGAGAATTTTATGAGTTGGCACCCCTGAGTATTATTTTACAGAAATATGCAAGAGAGAAACGATTTTTAGAGAGAGAAATCTGTCGGGTAAGCACACTATGTAATATTTCCACCATGACCCGGACGAGAATTCGAGTGTGCCCGACTAAATCATAGACTGGACAGTGGACATTTTTATGTAATATTTAATGGAAAATATTTTTACCTGTGTCTCATTTTATTGCCCGATTAAGCGTTTGGAAACTGCACGTGAAAAACTAGTGCCATTCCTCCCCTGGGGGTTTTTTTTTTGAAAAAAAAGGGTAAGTTTCCACAACCTTAGAGTTCGGGACTTATTAAATTCAGGAATATTCTACATTTTGGAATATGTATGCAGAGTTTAACCCACTTCGAATTTTTTTGTTGAGAAAAGTCTAATTTGCCTGTACTAATAATTGTTTAGCCAGTGTAGCTCAGTCTCAGATCCTAACTTACATTACATTTTTTGCTCACTACTCATCCCCTATTTGTCGTAGCGTAATAATATATTGCCCATGTCTTTCAGGAAGAAGTAGGTTTTGAAATAGTAAAAGAATTTTTCAAATAGGTTCAGCAGTTCCTGAGCTTACCCGCCGCAAAGCAAACAAACAAGCGTACAAACTTTTTCTCTTAATATATTCAGGCCTGTACTTAAAGACCCAGGGCCCCTAAGCACTTGACAGTTGGGCCTCCCAAGCCCAAAAAAAGGGGAAAAATGGAATTGGATGGAAATTTAGCAAAAAAAGTGTCGCTAATTGGGTTATCTTACAAAATGTTTGGGCTTTTTTTTCTTTAATTTCCATCTCCGCCCTGGCCGGGGCCCCCTCGGCGGCTGGGCCCCTATAGGCCGGTGCCTTGTTGGCCTAGGCAGAATCTGGGCCTGAATGACAATAAACTTATTATTATTATATTAGTAGGTACCTATTAATTAGTAATATTCATTAGCAGGTAAGTATAAAACTGAACAAATTGTTGGTCACTAAAGTGTTAAAGTTTTAAGTTTAGATTTGTTGTAATGTAATCCATGTTATAGAGTCTCTTGCATGCCTTTAAAAAGTTAACTTTTATTCATAATGAATACATAAGTAGCTAATACAATTTGTAGACAATTACAGAAACAACTTTGTTTTTAAATAAACTATTATGTATAATATAATAGATGTAGAAACCAACTAAAATATGGAAATTATACATTAGTAATGCATTATTAGCGGTAATTACGCCCCCGTCAAATAAACGGTCCTCGGATTGCGTTCTTGTGCCTGTGTCATGGCAGTCCGAGTACGAATTACGTTCAGCCAATGATAACGGTATGTTCGTGTTCTGATTGGTCCTCCGCGACACCGGAAGTGATATTAAAACAAGAGAGGGTGGTTAATATTAAAGTGCAGTCACGTGATTCTAATTGAGTTTTGTGACGTCACGCACACTGCTGAAGGCGCACTGCTACCTGTATTCTAATTTAAAGGAAATTAGTTCCTTTCTGATGGATCATTTAATTGAATCACTTGCCGTGATTTCTATAGGTACGTAAAAATATACTCCAAATAATGAACCTCATATTCTGGTTTACTGCTGATAGAGCAAATCAAACTCAACATTTTCAAACTGCATTGCACTTAATCATGACTTATGACCTTCGTTTTTCTTTCAAGGATTTCTCAAAATTTTCAAAATCTATATATATAAAACAAAGTCGTGTTCGTTACACCATTTATGTTATACCTCTTATAACTCGAGAACGGCTTGACCGATTTTCATGGTCTTTGATTTTTTGGATTTGTTTCCGCTCAGAATAGTTGAATAACTATTAAAACATCGGAAAAAGGGACCGAACAAGCGAAGCGAGTGAATAATGTATTATTCTGTATTTGTATATATAAAACAAAGATTTTGTATATAAATCATACCACCTGAGAGCGAACGAGCGAAGCGAGTAAGTAATGTAATTATAATATTTAAGGAAACGAGCGAAGCGAGTGAGTAATTTACCACCCAGGAGCGAACGAGAGAAGCGAGTGAGTAATGTAATTATAATATTCAAGCGAAAGAACGAAGCGAGTGAGGAATGTACCACCCGGGAGCGAACGAGCGAAGCGAGTGATTAGTGAATTGCAGCCCGGGCGAAGTCGGACCGGGCCACTAGTCATAAATAAAATCAGGATTATTTAGTTGTCTATATAGTGGTGAAAGTTATTAACTATAATTTTCGAAAGGCACTGGGTTCCAATTCCCGTGCAGACAGATGTAGCTAGATTTTTTCTATTGCCTTCTATTATAAAAATAAAATTGTATTTTTTGTACCGGCCATCAAGGTTTAGTATGGTTTCTTTCAATAATAATAAATTCCAGTTAAAAATCTATACCTTTATTTTAGGTAATTTTCATGATTATTTTTTTCCTAACGAAGTAAAAGTAAAATATAATGGGGGAAAAGTGATTAAAAGATAGGAATGCCGCGAGTGGTGCCTATTATGACAAAATCTAGATACCGTCGTTAAACGTATCTGCAATTGTTTTTGCGGGTTTTCGAATATTCTATAGATGAGAGAATAATGTTTCCAGATTTTTTGTCTGCTTGTATTGGCATTACTCGAAAACGGCTGGATCGACCTATAAACTTGAAGTACCTATGAAGAGTTTTTACCCGGCTACTTTCGACTTAAAATAGGGTTTCCGTCAAAACCTACATTAACGCAAGTGAATTTGCATAAAAAATCGATGCTTAGAGTTTAGACTAGCGAAACGGCGGGCTACACAAAAATCATATTTTAATTGTCTATAATTCAAAAAGTTACAAGCAGATCTCGTGATCGCAGTTGGGCTTGAAAAGACTCTAAAGAGAACATTCATATTTTATTGATTGCTGGTGAACAAATGGTAAATTAAAAAAAAATGTACACTGATTGTAAAATATTGTTATCATTATACAAGGTAATTTTAAAGTAAATAGCCATTTGTTTAACAAATTTAAGTTGGCTATCGATTTCTGGAACGCGCTGTCATCAATCACCATTTATTATGGTTATAAAACGTCATTGCAGATTGACATATGATTGAGTGTTCAGGACATCACAAACATTCGAGTTTTTGATGATTCACGTTTATAATTTACACATTATTGTTAACAATAATATCTACTTATAATATTTATATTAGATTAAAAGTTAGATATAATAGCTTTTATGCTACGAGTGCGGAAAGTGACGAATTATGGAATGGAGTCGACTTCGTCTCGGATGACTATCCCCACTCGTTCTCCTGTGACACAGCACGACCAGAGGGGCGAGTTCTGTAAATATCCCATCACCCATGGCACTTTAGTAGAGTCAATGAGTCGTACGAATAAGCAAGTAATTCGGGCACCTGCAAGACTAACTCCCTCTCCCGTTTTCGAGGTCGTTGAACACGATTATCATATTAAAAAAAGTTTTTATCCGCGTCCACCCCCTCAAACGGACAAAAAACCCTTTTCTCGGTTTTCGCGCACGGATGCGCGACAGCACATGGTTTCTGATGGAAATTGTTGATGATTTGACCTTTGATCGGGATATAACAAAGGAAGAAGAATTTATGGCAGGGATATGACCGAGACTATGAGGGTCGACTCTACCATCCCAGGAGATGGAAAAATGGTTTCTTCTGAATTTGAACGCCCCTCCCGTTTTCGAGGATGCTGATACAAAAAAAAATAGTTTCAGATGAGTTTGATCCTTTTTATTCCCTCAAACGGGCAGAAACCTCCCTTTTTATTTTTTTATAATTTTTACTTTTTTTGAGAGGGTAGAAAGGGTCAAACTCATCTGAAACTATTTTTTTTGTAATCAGCATCCTTGAACCAGTTTTCCATCCTCTGGGATGGTAGAGTCGATCCCCAAATAATTTTCTGAAAAAACGAAAGCAACTTTTCAAATTACAAGAATAAATACAGTTCCGATTTATATTATTATTTGTAAACGTTTGAAGAAAACAATATTAAAAAAAACACTATAATTGCTAACTCAAATTTACTATTCAATTTAAGAAAGTTTTGCGTGTAAGTAATTTTTAATTAGTACATTATAACCGCGTGGCCTAAAGAGTCTACTAACTATCGGAGAAAAAGTGTAATGTCTTTACAATGGAATAAAAGCTTCTACATGTGTGCGGTGCTTTAGCTATTACAGGTTTGTTAAGTTGTGTAACGTGACCAAACTCCGAACAGTCATTCTTTATCCTTGTCAGGTTCAAGTAGGTAGCGCGACCCGGGCGCGTACTTATACCAGCGTTACCAGTTGCCAGCGCGGTATACCATACTTATACCACACCACCATCGTATAACGTGTGGGTAAAATATTATTGATCGCTTTTGATTTGATGCATGGACCATTTATGCTAATCATATATACTTAAACTTATTATTATATATGTACGTGTATCTACATACATACAGAGAGAACCAAAACAAAACATTAATTAGAATTATTAAAGTTTGAATAAAGCTTACTTATAAATATGTAATATAAAAAAAGCGGTCAAGTGTGTGTGGAACTCAAGCTACGAGGGTTCCATACCGTTACAACAATTATAATATTAGGTAGACATATTCTGTGAAAATTTCAACCGGCTACATGTTACGGATCCAAAGATACAGCCTTTAAAAGGTTTTTCCGTTTTATGTGTGGGGACTCCTTTTAATTTTTACTTTTTGTGATTTTTGGATTTTTTCCTTTACTTGTGCTGCGAGACCTTGCTTTTTGCCAAATTTCATGACTCTAGGTCAACGGAAAGTACCCTTTAGGTTTTTGATGAGTGAGTTTGCGAATATCAAAATACGTATTGGATCCCCTTTAATTTTTACTTTTTGTGATTTTCAAATTTTTTCCTTTACTTGTGCTGCGTGTGAGACTTTGCTTTTTGCCAAATTTCATGATTCTAGGTCAACGGGAAGTACCCTATAGAATTTTGATGAGATGACAAAATGGCCGTATCTTTCGAATGCGTTGACTTAGAAGCTTAAACTTTTTATACCTTTAAGGGACCGTAGACCTTAGTATTTCGTATAAATTTCAACTTGATATCTCTATCCGTTTCTGAGAAAATGGGTCTTGACTGACGAACACCCAGCCAGCCAGCCAACCAGTCAGCCAGCCGGACAAACGAGTGATCCTATAATGGTTCCGTTTTTTCTTATGGAGAAACGGAACCCTAAAAATGTATAACTTACAAACGTCAATTAATAAGTTAAAATTGAATATCATTGTTGGGACTTGCACCCAAAATTTCCAGTATCGCGCTGGATGAGTTATGATCCTAGAAATAGAGAGTTCATTTCAGTGGTTATGATAAACCGAGAGTTCGCTTGAAAATTACCTCCTCATTGGGTACAAAAGGTTTGACTTTTTCACGTGAAATAACTTACGAGTACATAATCACACAAAATAAAAAAGTGCGCGTGCTTAAAAATACACAGTAGAATTGACACCCTCTCACTCACTCACCGATGTACTTTTGCACTGTCTCTCGTCCACATACCCAAAAAACATTGCGAACTTTTAAGTAAGCGTCATCTAGGATAAAAATTTGTTAATTGATTTCTCAACACCATTTGTTAGCGAATTAATTAATTCCTCTGTACTAATACTGAGGTTGGATTCCTTTCTCCTTACCCCCACCACTGCTTTCGTTACGCTTTTCCCATATCCAATCGGAATCACTCCTCCCTACCGCGCCCAAAGAAGTTTCACTCCAAAAATTAAATTATACATAACCGAATGTGCTCTGGTAACAAGTTGAAAACCATGAAAGATTTTTTGGAAATTTATCAGCATTATTAAGTGATCAAAATCTATGTGTTATGTTTCTAAAATATCAACAATATTTTAGTTATCAATATTATGATAAAAAGCAATTTGAAGGAACACTTTGTATACATTGATTGAACGCCATATCGAGTCTGAATTCACGGTGTACATTACCTGATTTATTATTTATTTAATATTGAATTTAAAAATGAATGATTGAAATATCATTCGGTCAAAATAATATGGCTTACTGATTATCAATAATGTTTGTTCAATTTCTCAATTTTCATTGGTAAATATCGAATTTACTGGCTTAGCCTAGTCTAATTAGGCTACACTAGAACCGTATCAGATCAGATCCGATCAGACCAGACCAAATCAGACAGGATATTTTTTTATAAAAAAATAAATTTCTGGTTTCAGTATAGCTGAGATCGGTTTATGACGTTATTTCGAGGTTACTAGTCTATTACAAGTCTTCAGGATTCAGGCTCTAATTTGAGAACTAGTGCAAGAATCAATTGGATTTTCAATTTAATATTAAAAAAAATTGAAAATATGAATTAGTGGTACTGGAGGCCCAGATAATTCTTGTAGTTGGTTACATAATTATAATAAAAAAAAAATAATATAGACATTAGACACTTTTTTTTTTTAATTTCTAAGTAGAACCTGGTAACTCGCTGCGGTAACGGATCTTGAATATAAAAGATGAGCCATAGTATAAAGATCTTTTTGATCTGAATTTAATATTATCGTAGATCCTTATATAAAATTAATAATAAATAAATAAAACAATAAAATTTGATTTAATCAAGACGAGTCTAAATTTACGTCTGATCACAACGAGATTATAATTTTGAATTACTTGTTTGTTTCAAAAGCGTAGCTAATAGAAACTGCCAAAACAAAACAATGTTGTGTCGACAATGTAGAGTATTATGTTGACTCAAAATGACACAACATAACACCCCCCTTCGCATGGGAAAATTACAAATGAAAGTGGCCAGTTTTCAAAACTAACTGCAAAACCCACAGGAAGGAACCAAAGAGTAGATGTATAGTTTATTACGCATTAGTAAATACATACTAGTGTTTGTTATGATAAAAAAAATTAATATATCATGGTGATCTTTGTCTGAGAACCATAGATGGACAGCTAGGCACGTTGTAGAAGGCGTGACAAAAGCAGGAGTCCACTAATGAAGTTCGTGAAGACGTAATGTCAATGAAGTAAAATAAGTCTATGAATTGATGAAAAATAATGGTAAATAATAATTAAATCAGCTGAACATCATTCTGCTTTGAGCTTGCGTAAAAAAAAAATTGTTGAACATAATTCTGCTGAAAAGACAAAAAGTATCAATTCGAGGCAGATGATCAAACACAGAGAGAACAGGTAATATCCTGGAAGTGTACAAACATATATAGGAGTGTATCGACCTCAGCAGGAGTAACCTGAAAGAATATAACGAATAAGAACTAGTTGTTCACTTCGTAAAAAATGACGGTAGCATGTCGCTAATCCGTTGCACGGAGGAAAATAAGGCAGCAAACCCATGTCTAAATCAAAAAAGTAAATATTTGATAGACAAAATAAAAAATGTTAAATACTGAATAATTATAAATACCAAATATCAAAATTCGCAGTGTAGTGCAATTAGTGCAAATATAGATTTGAGTTGTTTGATATAATGTTGTGAAATGTAATGTGAATGATTATAAATATATGTTAAAAGAGCATATTATTATAAAAGAGCATATTATTATATTATATTATAAATATATGTTAAAAGAGCATAAAATTATTAAAAAATATAAATGTCAAAATGAAAAAATTATCAATAAAGTAAGTGTAACCATGGATGATAATCTGAAAAAGTAACTTAGGAAAATAAGTAAATAAATTTATTGTACTTAAAAATAAATGAAGCGTTTACGAAAAAGAAAAATTAAAGTGTCACTTTTTATCCGTTTTTCCAATAAAATTCTCCATTTTAATATATAATTTCTGTTTCTTCTAAAGCTTCTGTCCATGATATAATATTTTGAAAAAATATAAGAAATGCTCACTTGTCAGGGGTCACCAATTATAAAGATCTTTTTGATCTGATTTATTAATATCGTAGATCTTCATATAAAATTAATAATAAATAAATAAAACACAATAAAATTTGATTTAATCAAGACGAGTCCAAAATATGTCCGATCACAACGAAATTATAATTTTGAATTTCTTGTTTGTTTCAAAAGCGTAGCTAATAGAAACTGCCAAAACAAAACAATGTTGTGTCGACAATGTAGAGTATTATGTTGACTCAAAATGACACAACAATAGAAACGTTAAATTCTCATGTCTTTTTGAAAAATGGAAATCGAGAAATGGACTAAAAATTCGCAAGCATGACTGCTAAACATTGTAGTTCTGACGTCTCACTTAAATATTTTTAGATTGAGTATTAAATAATGAGATATGGATTTGTAGCCCTTTTTTAAGTTCATATTTTATTTATGAGAATAATTAGTTACACATGATAATGAAATATTTAAGATCCTTAACTTTAAGGTGAAACGTTTAACGTATATTTATTATTATTAAATAATTATATAATGTATACAGAGATAACGGAAAGAAAACGGAAGTGAACCGATTTCTTCATTTACGACAGTGTTGCCAACAAAGTAAATTTAAATATTACAGACAATTAAACATCCTATTATAAATACATATCAGATAAAAATAATATTTGATATAAGTATTTAGAAATTCAAATAAGAATTTTCGTTGGCATATATGAAGAGACCTAATAAAATATTTAATATTATACATGAAGACGATGGCTTCGTGGCTGAAGGATTCATTTTCCAAAAATTATTGTTTCATTTTTGAATCCTTCAGTCACAGCCATTGTCTTTATCTGTAATTTTACATTATTACGATCGGTTGCTAATCTACTCATCGCAGTAGATATGGGGAAGAAAATTAAAAAATATTTAATGTAACATTTTAAAAGAAAGAACTGAATATTTTTTTAATACGCTTATAATAGTTCCACCTGTATGTATGTATGTAAGTAAGGGATTCTTTGAACGCGATTTTCACTCACCTTAAAACTTCAGATTGAACTGAAACTTTGCACACTTATCAAGGACCGATGATAATACAATAATTCAATAAGTTTGTCCCATTATCCTGACCAGGATCTCCAGGACTAAAAAGCAAAAATAAATTATAATTTAAAAAAACTAAAAAACACGCTTTAATGAACTAAAAAGTAAAAAATAATTAATTTTATTGTAAAAAAGCGTGGGGTGCTTTGTACCATATTTTCATACTAATCCACGCTTTTTTACAATAAAATTAATTATTTTTTACTTTTTAGTTCATTAAAGCGTGTTTTTTAGTTTTTTTAAATTATAATTTTTTAAAAGCTTTTTATACTTCAATTCCAAGTCAAACTTAAAATTCAATTTGGGCCCACTTCCACATATCCGTTCGCAGTGAAACTTTACAGTGTAAAGTTTCATAATAATGATGTGTGTAAAGTTTACACACATAATTAGTTTCGATTACAATACAATATCTATTTTCAAGTCTCTGAAAAAGCTTGTTTAAAAAATAAGTTTTTAACCAAAAACTTTTGAATCTAGTTAGTAGCTTTGTCTCTTTTAATCTTAACTGTTTTGTAGGAGCCTACTTCCGACAAATAAGTTTTAGAGACAGCACAAATTATTTTTAAACGTCTGAGAAGCTTTTTAATAGTGATTTTTGGATCAGTAACTTCTCTCAATCTTGTAAAAATATCAAAACTATAATTAAGAAAATTAAATGATAAATTATGCAAACACTTCTGAGAAGTTAATATAAATTTCGAATGGGTTACGTGATATTAACAGCGGTATGAGTGATGATGGTGTACCATCTGTGGTAGCAAATAAGTATACAATAGCTTACTTCAAACGGTTTGTACACCACTGGCCAATATTTTTCCACATCATAGATTTTTACTAAAATATTGTAGTGCTACAAGTAGTCTTTTTGACGTACGTTCAAAACTGTTGTGTGTGAAACCAGCGATAGGATTGTAACGCGAGTACACACTGACGCGAACAATGTTCGCTAACAGTATTCGCGAACACTGTACAGAAGACAGATGTTAATTCTCTGCAATGTTCGTAAACATTGTTTGCGTCAGTGTGGACCCGGGTGTAAGGAAGCAGGCATACAGTGCGTTTGATTTCAACCAACATAATATCAAGGTTATTGGAGTACAGGTTGCCTCATTCCATCTGAACAATCAGCGTAAGCGCGGGAATGACGTCAGTTGGAATTTAGTTTAAATCAAGTACAAAAATTGTTGAAGATTATGCTTATTTATATTAGGTGCTTCGTGCAGATTTTTTCTTAAAATTGGCAGGAGACAATAAACAGAAGAATAGATGTTAAAAATAGGATAACTTTTATTTTTATTACAAAATTTAGGTTTTAATATCTATAATATAAACAAACAAAAAATTAAATAATGCTCAAGAAATGGCAGATCTTGTTAATTACCTATTTTTTTTTTAATTTAAGGAACGAATAGAATTAACTAACAAATTGATAAATTATTATTTTATCTTTTATATTCACAAAATATTAAAAGTAACCACAAAACACTATAACACTTAACAGCTATCGCAAAATTGACAACTTATCATCATAGGTCGAGAGCTAGGCGTAAATTTATATAGCTCATTTGTGACAGGATGAAATTTTCAGGGAAGGTAGAATCTAGTATGACAAAGAATAAGTGCTAGGGTTGCCTCGTCAAATCCTGGTGCGAAGACCGGGAGGAGCTCACTTCCGGTGCAAAATACACATATTTCATTAGCTCATAATTATCTTTCGTCATTATATGACAGCATACAATTGACGCCATATTGTAGATCTCGAAGAGCTGTATTGAAATACATAGGGTTGCCTAAGGAAATTTTGGGTAACACATTGAAAACTTATAAATTATATTTGTTTTTTTGACATTTTTAAAGCTGTCAAATAACATTATGTATATATGTATACTTATATATTGTAACCGTTCTGAAATGAGTTATCGGCCTTGTGTTTGGCAAACATTCATGCGTATGTCTAGTTATTTATAACTTTATGTTTTCAACGCATTTGGTTTCTGACTTATATCCGTATAATTACGTAGGAATTGCCTGAATCTGGTATTGACAATTTTCCCAAGAATTTATGTATTTTAGGGTAGCAATTTCTTATTTTTATTTTTCAACGTAATTCAACGTGCACCTCTTATATAAATTAGTATAAATTACTTACTTGAAGGTCGTAGTAACCTGTAATAAAAGTTTTAAAAAAGGTGGTTTGGAGTTTGTTTCGAAAAGAGAAAAAAGGTTGATTTTTGTTTGTGATTTTAAATTTGGTTTGACACTAAAAACTAATTGAAGCATTTGACTTTACTGAACCTCGATTAATATTTTTTCTTGAAATTCAACTTAATCAGACGCAGGTATAAAGTTAACTAAGCGAATATAAAACCAAAATAACTATAATGAAAAAATGGAAAATAATAATAATTTACTATAATAAAAGAAAAAACCGATTGATTTGTGAGTCAGAATTGTCAATCTTTATTATGGCAACTTTTCAGCAACTACTTTGTTGCCTTCTTCAAGCCTAAAATTACATTATTAGAATTATGTAATTTTAGGCCTGAAGAAGGCAAACATTGCCAATGATTGACAATTCTGATTCACAAATCAACCGGTTTTTTAATTTTATTATATTACATACGTGAGTGATCGACATGAGTTTCAATATAGTTTACTATACATTAAACTATTCAAAAATGTTCCGAACAAAGGCAATAACATTTTATGAATTATTATTAAATTACTTATTCTAAGCATACTTATATTAACGTGCTATTAAAATATTTTTTTTTTTTACAATAATATTATGTAAACATTTTTAAACAAAACGTAGTTTAAGGTAGTTGCTTTGAAAAAAAGTCAAGAAAATCATGAAATAAAAATTATATATATTTTTTTTAATAAAGGTATCTCTTTATGCTAGTTAAATTAGAAAATAATGCGAGATATTTTTTGTTGAAAATTGAATTTTTAACATTTTTAATATAGGTAAGGTGCTAAAAAATATCACATTAATAATTATTCAATAAGAAAAAAAACAATACATAATAATCTATCTGTTTTTTTAATAAAAAAAAAAAAAAAAAACGATGCATGACACATTACCGCTGATAATGTTAGTAAAACAATTATACTTATTGACCACGTAGTTTCAAAATGCAATAACAAATGACATTTGGCGACGTTCCATTTAAACGACTTTACACCCGTACCTAAAGATGTTTCACATCAAAAATTTAAATTTTTGCATATACTGATACTACTTTACAAAATGTATAACTTTTCTTTTCCGTGATACAGGATTTAACTATTATATTTTATCCAATTTTGAGCAGTTATTAACAATTTATAATTTTCGAAATGTCATTTTCTTAAAAACTATGGTTACCATGCTGGACAAAGGGCCACTTTGTAATTTTGAGCTGTTTGAATTTATACATATATACATATACATATAAAAATTGACATTTTGCACCGGAAGTGGCTTATCCCGGCCGTCGCACCAGGATTTGACTAGGCAACCCTAGCGCTTTTTCTTTGTCATAATTAATACTACCTTCCCTGAAAATTTCATCCTGTCACAAATGAGCTTCATATATTAACGCCCGCCTCTTGGTCTATCAGTGTAGCGGCGCTGTTGTTTACTTGGCGTTGCTATGGTTCCTCTATTACAAGTCCCCAGTTCCCGAGTTCTAGCCCGAGAGCTGGTAAAAGTGTCAACTGGATTTTCAATTTATTATTAAAAAAAAATAATGAATTGAAAATATGAATTGGTGCTAGGCCCAAATAACCTTAGCTGTTGGTGGTCTTTAAAATACAATTACAATTACAATTACAACTTATCATATTTTTTTCACAACAGAAGAATCATGTTTCTATTAGGTATTGAAAAAACATATCACATTACCATGGTTACTGTGATTTTTATTTCCAAAAATTAGCAGCGTCCATGGTCTGATCTTTTTCATTGAAGTGAGCAAGCATGGTATATTCCGAGTGACGTCATCCCCTCACTACTATCTATCGGAACGAGGCAACCTAAACCCTACTAACCTTGCATAATATTGACTTTACATGTTAAATGTCTTCATTTGATTTACATTAGATTCAAGTTATATCAAATAGTAGGCTCAGTCAATAAAAACTGTGGCAACTTCATTTTTAACAGTAAAAATACTCGGGTCGCAGTGCCAAACCCTGCCGACAATTAGTGTATTTGCTAATACAGGCACTGTGGCATTATTATGTGAACTTAAGTTTGTTTTTTGACAAAATAAAAAATTTAACCCCTTAATACATCCCTTAAAATAATTAATTTTTTCTAAATTTCAATATTAGACATGGATTTTATCAGTACACCGAATTAAATACACCCTTCCATAAGTAAATCCGTATCAACAAACTAGTGTTTTCATAAAATTTGAAAGTCCGGTCCTGTCGGGCCGATTTTATTAAAATTTTAGCACCACATTTTAATCTTTACTAAAGAGTTAAATTTCAATTTTGAAACGATTCTGATAAATTTTTCGGTATTTTTGGGCCCAAAAACTTTTTGGAACCCCTAAATACAACCCTGAAAATGGTCCGATCGGGCCCATTTTAAATAGGCTTCTTGCGGTGATGGGTTCCAATGTGTGTACCAAATTTCGTTTCAATCGATTAAGTCTGTCGAGAGTTATCGTGTACACACATATATATATAAATATATATTATATACATACATTTATATATAAACATTTTCAAAAATGGTGCCAAAGTGTTCAGGAGGCTATGAAACGTCGAGAAATTTTGGTCCGACCCCTAGGTCCCGCCATCCGACCGACGCCAATAGTGTACGTGCCATATTATGGAAAATACACTAATAAAAAGAGTTAGCCTCCCGGTTAGCCTACTATTTTTAGTGTATTTGCCATATGGCACATACACTATTGGCGTCGGTCGGATGGTGGGACCTAGGGGTCGGACCAAAATTTCTCGACGTTTCATAGCCTCCTGAACACTTTGGCACCATTTTTAAAAATGTTTATATATATATGTATGTATATATATATATATATTTATATATTTATATATTTATATATTTATATATTTATATATTTATATATTTATATATATATATATATGTGTGTACACGATAACTCTCGACAGACTTAATCGATTGAAACGAAATTTGGTACACACATTGGAACCCATCACCGCAAGAAGCCTATTTAAAATGGGCCCGATCGGACCATTTTCAGGGTTGTATTTAGGGGTTCCAAAAAGTTTTTGGGCCCAAAAATACCGAAAAATTTGTCAGAATCGTTTCAAAATTGAAATTTAACTCTTTAGTAAAGATTAAAATGTGCTGCTAAAATTTTAATAAAATCGGCCCGACAGGACCGGACTTTCAAATTTTATGAAAACACTAGTTTGTTGATACGGATTTACTTAGATATGGAAGGGTGTATTTAATTGGGTGTATTGATGAAATCCATGTCTAATATTGAAATTTAGAAAAATTTAATTATTTTAAGGGCTGTATTAAGGGGTTAAATTTTTTATTTTGTCAAAAAACAAACTTAAGTTTACATAATAATGCCACAATGCCTGTATTAGCAAATACACTATATTGTCGGCAGGGTTTTGGCACTGCGACCCGAGTTTTCTTTAACTTAAATCCAATGTAAATCAAATGGAGGCATGAGTTAGTCTGCTATTTCCTTTAACTTGATTCCAATGTAATTCAACTGGATACATTTAACATGTAACGTCAATATGTTGGTTATGTGATTATTTTGCCCGATACTGTAGACAGTATGTAGTCTGAACTCCGTTGCATTAAACACGGCGATGACACTGTTAATGTTATGTAACAATATCTTATATCAAGATAAGAGGCCCGCTACAATATAATAAGTACATCTGTTTCACCACCCCAACACAATATAAAAAAATACCTGTCTGTTATTATTTCGTCGGCAGCCGCACCGCGAAGAGGGCTAGTTGTAGTAAATTAGCACCATCGTCTATTTATTATAATTGGTTGCATGAAACGAAAAATATTAACTGTCTCCACAAATTATAAAAATACACAATAAGTCAGAGCATTGCTTTTTGTATGGTAGTTTGCAAACTATATCGTTTCAAATTTCGAATTGCGTCGTCAAAAGGCTGCTAATAGTTTCTAACTAATGTTTACAAACTATTTATAGCTATGGGTTACCCCGCAGTCTATTTTTCGAAAAAGAGATTACATGCTTCGGACGATCTTCTTCGTGAAGAATGAGTAATGAAATTCATTCACCATACCGAAATTCCAGAACTTCGAACAACATTTTTGAAGTTATACTTCTTTTGGCGCGTGGTGGAAGAATGATGAGAGTGAATTTTTACGATGCGCGCGCATCGCGTCACGAAAATTTAACACCATGAAGTAGTCGTTAGTAACACCATGAAGTTAGTCGGAAGTTCATGATTATAATACCCTATTATATATCACTGCTAAGTAAGATGTACGTAGCGTAATGGATAGCATCGCCGCGTCATACGCAATAGGTCCCGGGTTCGAATCTCAACACAAACATGCTTTTTTTTAAATAAATAATTAGATATAAATATAATAAATAAATATATTTAATGAATTAATAATTTATTAAATTAAATTAATTTATTTAAAATCTTTATTTTATTATTTTATCGTCTTTTTAACACACGTTTAGTACTGGCACGCGGAATAAAAGTTTGGGTTATTTTTGTTTTGTTACGCCAAAGAAGTACAACTTCTGACGTGCGTACATAAGTACACACACACACACTCTTTTTTTAACATCAATTCCGGAACTGAAGACATTTACTATCGGAAATTAAACGATTTAAAGATTCAAATGTCAATAAAGTTTTGCTTAATTTGCCAACCAGAAAGTGAACCTTAATATAGATTTTTTACCAATTATTTATGAGGTCTCTAGATTTATATAAAGTATAAGTTTTTTAAGTTGATTAGCAAATTTCTGACTCTCAAAGTTTATAAAATAAAGACATGCTTCTTCTATACATTCAGTATTTTTGTAGACCTTTCTGGATATCGTATCTTGTTCCGGAATTCCGAAACTGGAAACCAAATATCGAAAGCAGTTCCGAAATTGAAGAAAACTGGTGAGGTATTTTAAGGGAGCTGCATCGCTTCAAGTTTCTTTAGAGTTATGTTACTTGAATTTAACCAAATTAAAAATCTGCCGGATCCTTTATTACATTTAGAACGTACAAAAACTTATAAAAAAGTAACGAGCACACCCGCAGTTTTTGTATCTCATCCCATGTGGGAGAGGGGGCTATTGATTTTTGAATGAAATTTTAATTACTATAGTAGATCTAAAATTATTATAGATTTTTGGATTTAGCGTGTGATTTTCTAATAGTCTACGCAGCTTAAGAACATTTTAGTTTTTGCTGTTTTTACAAAATTGAAGATTTTATCTTATTGCCTTGATAAGAAATACGGTTCGATTGTTGTCTGTCCATGCTAAGGGTATATATTTTAATGTTTTCCCTATTTCCCTGTTATGTACCTGCGATGTTCACAACAGTATTTGAAAGGAAATGGGAAATCTCTTGGATCATCACATACCTTAACTCAAATAGGCAAGAACTATAGCCATGTTCTCTCTGACTACAGTCTTGCGTATTTTGAAACTTGAATTATGTATATGATGACCGATTGTACGGTTTAACTTGCTCGAGATATTTATTTTCTGTAACATCACCTTCTGCAGACAACCGGAACTGCAGGATAAGGGTCGCTAAACGTTCATTAGCAACTGTCAGGCTGCCACTCGAAAGTCAAGGGGTAGGGAGGCCATAATTGTTGCTATTATTATTATTACTTATATACATATTATGACTGATATCGTCGGACATGTGTTTGTTTGTATATAATACCCGCTACTTTGTTATTATATATTTTGTATTGTCATAATATTTTGTCACTGTTAAATAAATATTTAAAACCGTTAGATATTGTTTGTTGAAAAACTAGATTACTTTATTATTTTGTGAGGTTGTGAATGAACGATCTATTTTACAAAAAATATATATATTGTACTTAATAGTCATAGTATACTTGTAAAAAATTATTAGATTACTTATAATAATTTAATATAAATAAATACAATTAAATACATATGAATAAAAAATAGCGCTAGTATTCAGTCTATTTTTTTAAATGGACGCCGATTTTTAGTTCTAAATTTTTTTAAACGTTGTGTTAATTTTCGATATATAATCAATGTGAATGAGCAAATAGAAAATTAAGTGTATTTGTTCATATAATACAAAGTTTAGCGTTTTTATTCCTCTCACTTAATAATATAAATTGTGATGAATTTTTAAAAGCGATATTGAAACCTAAATATAACTATTGACTTTTTTATACCAGGCCCATAAAAGTGCTTAAATTAAATATGAAAGTCTATATTTTAACAGTATAATTTTTAAAATAAAATAGGTAAGTACACATCAAAAAAATAAATAGAATAACTATACTAATAATTATGTTATTATCTTTATATGAACATTTCGCTTTGTGAAAATATGTGTATACGCCATAATTTGTGAGATTTAGTTTTGTGAAAGAACAACGTGTATTTATTGTTTAATTTTACGTTTGTTTATCAACGGATCATTGTAGATAGGTACTGTGAAATTTTACAAGTGTAAAAAAATATTTCTAGAAAACTATCTTAGGAATATCTATATATTACTGGTAAGTTATTTAATGATAATATAGTACCTATGTATACTCGTATATAATATAAGATACTTAATATTTTAATATTTATTGATTTTGCCTCAATGCTTTTCTATTTATAATTACAGAGGAAATCTGTAATTTGTATTTTTTAAAGATATCAGTAACATGATCGAAACATTAACTGCATTTAAACATTAAGTTCTACAAGCTGCTTATTTTTATTTTTCTACAAGGCTTTACAAGCGGCTTCGCTGACGTTAATGTTGGGTTTTTAACTATACTTACTACTTTGCCTTCTCTTGTATAGAAACGCGATGATATCAATGCCCTGATAACTGATTAACAACAAACATTGTAGTGAAATTCTGATCAAAATCGGTTCAGTAGTTTTTAAGTTAACCTGGAACAGACAGACAAAAATTATGAAAATGGCTAAATCGGGCTAGACATTCTATAAACTGTCCATCTAAATCTAAATTTCATAAAAAAACTTTCAATTATAGATAAAGTTGCAATTTACATGTGTTGATTAGCTTTTGGTTGCATAAATATTTATTTTTCACAACGACGCTATTGAAAATTCGATTTTCGATACCTGTTTAGCGGGTTGTAACTGAGAGTTTTAACCCTAAGGATGACAAATTTTAGTTGTCGGTTTTCACTGTTTTTTAACGTTGTTTATCCACCAAAACGTCAAAGTGACAGACATAAACCCACGTAAATTTCAGTATTTCACCTCGTACCTCGGGCAGCAAACTTCACACTAGTTGCAAACGCTGTGTTTCGTCCCTTGTAATGCAATATACTATTACTCAGATTCGTTTATATTGATATAGGTTTTGAGGGGAATCTTATTTTATCAAAACTTACTCGGGTTAAAAGTACACAGTTTTTTTAAGTTTGAGCAACAATAACTGATAGCGTATCAAGTTTCATCAATATTGACCCAGTCATTCTCGTATGATGCCGGTACGTACGGACCGACAGACAAGAATTCTGAACATGAGTTCTGTCATTTAGATATCAGAAAAATATCCGACATAGCCCCGAAAAACTCCCTAGAATATGAAATTGCAGACAGAGGTTCGTTGGAATTTTATTTATTTTATTTTTCGATTTTAAGTTTTAAAAATACACAACAGTTTTCGAAATACGAATTGAGAATTTTTAAAAAACATTGTAATATGAAAACTTTTCATCTTTTGTTTTTATCCTGGAGGCGAAGAAATCGACCTTAATAAGGAGGAAATTGTTTTGATAAAAATAATAACTGTTGACATTACAAAGAGACATACCTACAAAACGTCTAGTTATTATAGTTTCCGCAGAACTTAACAATAAATATTTACGATTGTAAGAAAAAAGTGGCTTATGTAAATTAAGATTAATGGTCTCCTCCAATGGATACGAAGGTATATAATAAAATCAATGTTCTACTTGCCCATTTTTAGGGTATTTGCCTATACTCAGTGTGGTCCATATTGTTAGCGTTGGTTTTGGTCGGATGAAGGGACCTAGAAGTCGGACCATAAAATCTTTATGTTTCACATCATTCTGAACAACTTGTCACTATAATTTTTGAAATGGCATACGCGCATTGTACAGGAAGTACATCGTCCAGCCGATGATCACGTTGTAGTAGAACGACACGTATAGAACGCGACCATGAGCACGGCGCAGAAACCGACACCTGAAACAATTTTTCAAAATAATATAGTAGATTGTACATCTAAGACGTAACAAAGTATATTATCGACAAGTAGTGACATTAAAACGACCCCCAAAATCAGAATTCGTTTATTTACGCTATACGTCAGTAATTCGGGTCACTTATATACTCTTTAGTCTATCTTAATAAGTATAATAAATCCCGTGTCACGATGTTCGTTCACGCCAATCTCCGAAATCGCTCATCCGATTTTAATGAAATTTTGCAATGTGTATTGTTTGCTCCAACTTGAGAGATAGGACAGTTTTTATCCCGATAAATGACCCTCAATATTTTTTATTGCGAATTTAAGGATTTTTTTGTATATGAACTCAAGACCATAACTCATAACTTTTTTCGAGTGAGTAATGTATTCGAGCGAAGCGAGTAAGTAGTGTATTAATAAAATTCGAGCGAACGAGCGTAGCGAGTGAGAAATGTATTAATAATATTCGAGCGAACGAGCGAAACGAGTGAGTAATGTAGTAATAATATTCAAGCGAACGAGCGAAGCGAGTGAGTAATGTATTAATAAAATCAGCCCGGCTATTAATATATTAATTCTTAGCACCCGGGCGAAGCCGGGCCGGGTCCGCTAGTACTCTATAAGTCTATAATATACTATTATATAAAATTCTTTGTATGTATAGGTATGTATGTGGGTATGTTCCAAATGATCTCAAAATCTATTTTATGGAATTTGATGATTTTTTTAAATGTTCCCTATGATCCCAGAAGTGCTATAGGCTATGTTTTATTCAACTTTTTTAATTAACTTTTAAGTTAATTAATTAATTAGTTCTCTACTACTAATAAAACGTGAAATTCCTTTGCACTTTAGCTTATATTGGCGGAATCCTATTAACACCAGCCCGAATTCGCTTGCTTCGCAGGGGGAGTGATTCTCTCGAGGGAGGGGGGGTAATAAATAAAAATTCTTATCTGTGGAACTACTGCACCGATTCTAAAAATTCTTTCACCAATGCTTTTATATATTATATATTTTATTTTGATTTAATTTTTGCGGGGGAGGGGGATAATTCCTGTGGGATAGTAACAAAACGTTACTCTGAAATTTTTTTGAATTTTAGCGTATAGGCGGAATCCTGCTAATATTATAAATACCACCAGCCCAACTTTGCTTCGCAGGGGGAGAATTTCTCGCGGGGGGAGATAATAAATCATAAATCCAAATAAACGTGGGCGAAGCCACGTGTAGCGGCTAGTAACTCTACATATATAATTATGTACCAAATTTCAAATTTTTTCGTCCAGTAGATTCGTAGAAAATAAGCTGTGACAGACGGACGGACAGACAGACAGATAGACACGAGGGTGTTCTGTTTTTTCATAGGATGTACGGAGCCCTAAAAATAATAAATTCAATTTATTTTTAAAAAATAATAAATTCAAAATATAAAAATATAAAAAAGTTATCAAATATTTGACATAAGGTGTCTTGTTTTATAGTCACAGAAACAATTAAGTGGAATATTGTAACTGCTTACAAATAGTGCAGCCTCTAGTAAATAATTAGATATGGTAATAATTAATGCCGGTATCAAGAACAAAAAAAATCAGGAATTATACATAAACGCTGTCATGTCCTTACGTAAACTTTAAATTACTGTTATTAAATGTTTCTTGCAAATGTCATTTTCCTATTTATCTGTGAACGATAAATATTAAATACACACAATCTAATCTATTTATCCTTTGTATACAATGTGTCTTATAATAAACGATGGTGATTGAAAGATCCTGAACCCTCTATGAGTTCTTGTAACCATATATGGATACATGAATTTGCAACGGCTATATTTCCTAAACTGACTCGTTTCTGCGATATTGAACTACGTTACCATAATATAGCTACATCCCTACTTGAACGCACAGCAGACATTCAAGACATCTGGGGATTAAGTTTAGTACTTTTTTTTTTAAATGGTTGAGATATTTTTTTGATTGTTGGCGATCTGTGTGTATTGGATAATTATTTAATTAAAAAAGGTAAGAAATAGTAATTATTTAGAATTGAATTTTTGCAAATCTACACTTTAGATATTAAATTATTGTATACCTATAAAATATTGTAAGTTGGTCTACAAACAGCTGAGAAATTTGAGTTTAGATTCAATGTATCCAAATAGTTACAAAGACCCATAGAGTGTTGATAATTTACAGGACCGGAATCTGCAAACTTGTAATTTTTTAAAAAAGTAACCGTAAATCTGCGTCTAACGCAACATTTTTGAAAACATTAAATATATACCTTATGTTTTATTTACACACTTCCAAAATATTGATTACATTATGGATTATAGAAATGGAAGGTTGCCTTCTTTGGACAATATCTTTTTTAATATTGATTAATTTCGTTCGGGAGTGTGCTTAGACTTTTTAAAAATACTTTGGTTAAATTATAATTAAATGATGGTTTACAATTTCTAAAAGGAAAATAGATATTTTTCATTTTTTAAAACAGTACTTTTCTCAACTTTTCAAATTAAGTGTATATAGTGGGTGTCCGACAACAGAGTTTAATAAATTCATATCAGGAAATTTTTCTATTGTTCTATTAGATCTTAACTCTGACGGAACATGTTATTTTCACAAAATGTTTCTATGGAAAGAAAACCAAACACATCATAGTACTAAAGTTATACTTTTCGGTTTCGAACTGTTTTTTGAATAAACACTGTATAAAAATAACACTAATTCCTCTATTGTTCACTGTAACCAAATGGTAATTGGTAATTGTGTTTTAAAGACCACCAACAGCTAAGGTTATTTGGGCCTAGCACCAACTCATATTTTCAATTCATTATTTTTTTTTTTTTTAATATTAGATTGAAAATCCAATTGACACTTGTACCAGCTCTCGGGCCAGAACCCGAGAACTGGGGACTTGTAATAGAGGAACCATAGCAACGCCATGTAAACAACAGCGCCGCTACACTCTTGGCTATTCTCAAGCCCGTAACCAAATGGTTACAATCCATTATTAGGAAATGTTCAAAGTAACCATTTGGTTGCAATTACAAAGTACACCTTTCAGTTAAATTTTAATAAAAAGATCACTTCCAATGAGTTCCAAAAGCCCAATAATGGTGGCCTACAAAAAATCAGATTTTGAAAATGACTAGAAATATGTTTGACCCGTAGAGGGTTAAATCATCATCAATATTGTGGATCGCAATTTTACTCTACACGGACTAGAGTCAACTTATACGTGTCTTATAAAGATTGAGAATTTATTTTGAATTTGACGGATTTAAAATTTTAATGATTTTAAATCGCCAGACGCGTAAGGACGTCTACAATATTGCGGATCATATTTTAGAAACTCTGAAATTTCATTTATACGTTCGGGAGTGGGAAAACCACACTAAGCAAATTAATGGGGAGTCATGGCCCTTGTTAGAAGCTCAGAAACAACGTAAAGCAAAATTTCTATTTGCAATTTTTTTCATATTTTGCTAGTTTGAAAAATACTTGAAAGTTTGTGAAACCTCTCAAATGATTTATATTATTAATTTATTGAATAGAGGGCAAGTTAGGTCAGAAGCAAGGAAGAAATAGCTATACCGCTAAAGAGCTATACGGCTGGAAGCTGGAATTCTATAAGTTGATATATATTGTAAAACCATAAGAATGGAAAAAAGTGTACCTATACTATAAGGCTAAGGACTGGAGGCTAAAGGAAATGTGTTACATCCCGTTTGTCGATATATCATTATAATCGCAATTATCGACTATAAGTAGATATACACTTATACAGGGTGTCCGGATTTCAAGTATAAATACATAGGACATTTACATGGGAAAATATTTTTTCTCATTTTCCTGCTTTCCTATACATTTTACAGAAAAAACATATTTGGCAAAAATGAAAGGAATTCGTGTGTAGAATAAGGCATTTTTTAAGATTTCTTTATTTTGTTTGTTATTTTTTTTTTGAAAATTTGTATTTTAATTCTACCATCGTAATTAATACCTTAAATATCCTGACTAACAATCATAATAACTTTTTTGTCAATTTTATTAATAGATTACGTTGATAAAAACAGAATACAAATTTAAAAACAAATTAAAAAATTGAAAAACCTATTTTTTCAAACTTTTTCAAATTCAAACACCCTGTATATCTAAACATTGATAAATTAATATTTTTATAAAGGATATCGTAATACGATATATCGATATTTTTATCGATATATCCGATTCGGGAAAAGCGTTCAGACCTAGTTTCAACACCCAGTATATGCCCGTAGCAATATTAACTGTTCTGTCACATTCAATGAGGCCTGCATTGTGATTGCACGTAATTGCTGCTTACAGTGGCGTACGAATAATTATTTTATGTGCTTTTTAGGATAAAGTGAAAAATTATTATTACTATAGAATATAACTAATACATTAGATATTATATATTTTTAATATGACCGCGTTACATAATATCTACATACATTATATGTATACATTGATTACAAGTCAAAAACATATTTAAATAACGATTTCAATTAAAATTAAAGCCATTAGAATTTTAAACTAAAAAAACTACTGAACCAATTTAAATAAAAATTATATGGAACCATTACGTAAGCATTCTGAACCCAACGACATCGAAATTATTCAAATCGGTTAACCACTCGAGAAGTTGACTTCAGACGTATTTTTTTATTTAAATCGTGTCCTCAAGACCTCTATGTAGGTTTATGAATATGGTACATGATAATAATATATTACATATTTTTTTATTTAAGTCTTTTCAACGAGACCTTTCTTTTGAATATCGATGTATTTAGAAGGAAAATTACTTTTACAATCTGACAAAGTGGCGTCTAGCGTCCGTCATATTATATTTTTCGTGACGTTATATAGGTACGCTGTGTCACTCTCGGGATTAATATAATGAATCTATAATGACATCTCATTTATTAAAATCCATCAAGCCGTTTGGATGCTACGCGAGGGAATAAAGAATCCCACATATCAGTGGCGGATCCAGGGGGAGGGCCCGGGGCCATGACCTCCCCCCGTAAAGAGTTAGGGGTTTTAAATTACGAGACCAAAAATTCTAATCTTTTTATTTATTTCAATTGACTTAATAATTTAATTTTGGAATTAATTCAATTGTTTAGAATCATCAGAAATAAATAACAACAAAAAGTTAGGATACTTTTTAAATTACCTATCACTTAAACCACCGACCACAATAATAATTATGAAAAAACTGTACAAAACGTGTATCCTAACTATAGAAGTACAGGACGAATATTTTTTTGACTTCCAGATGTTATGTTGTCTACCTAAAAAAAGTAAAAATATTGTCTCTTCTCTGCATGTTAATTTAGTTTAGGATTTTATTCTGAAAAAGTCACTGTGTGTGTTGTAAAAAATAAAAATATAAGTGTAAATTATTTTAATAAAATAGTATATGGTAGGCATTCACATATAGTGACATAGTGTGCTTTGTTGTATATAAAGTATATTTTGTTTTTTTTTGGACTTCCATTGTTTGTTTAATAAAAAGAAAATAAGAATGAAAATGGTGAGTGTGAAACTGAATTTATAGAATTTGTGGTTTTTGTATCGATACCTGAATGCAACAATAATTAAAAAATTGTGGTAAATACACTGACCGGCACAAAAAAACTGGCCACCAGCACCAATTTCCGAGAAGTATTGTCGAAAGTAGAAATTATCGTCGTTCAGAAATATGCCCCCCCCCCCCTAAATGAACTACTGGAGCCGCAAGTGCCACAAGCGACTAGGCCGTGCAGTCAGGGTCCATTCTAATTGGTCGAATACCCGATATCTTGATGTAGTTTGACACACACAGACACACCTGAACGAACGTAAAAACTAACTAGTGAACTCTGTATAATAATATGGATAGTTGATAGCGATTAAAAAATGGGTTTTGTATGTGGAGAATTTTCAAACACATATTCTTCAAGACAGGCATTAATGTTCACAAAATTAGAAAGAAAACTTCAGAGAAGGCTTTTAATCTAATTCTTTCTATAAAAGTCGATCAATTTTCTGACATTTCAAAATAAAACTTAATTAAAATTTATTTTTCTATTCCAATTATTTCTTAAGAACATTGTTATTGTATAAATTTTGGACATCCTAATATCTCAAATAATAATATTAAATTAGGTTTTATTTTGAAATGGCAAAAAATTGATCGATTTTTATTAAAAGAATTAGATTACAAGCCTTATATGAAGTTTTCATTCTAATTTTGTGAGCATTAATGCCTGTCTTGAAGAATATGTGTTTGAGCATTGTCCACATACAAAACCCATTTTTTAATCGCTATCAACTGTCCATATTAGTATACAGAGTTAATTAGTTAGTTGTTACGTTCGTTTAGGTGTATCTGTGTGTATCAAACTACATCAAGATAGGGTATTCAACCAATTAGAATGGGCCCTGATTGCACGGCCTAGTCGCTTGTCATATACATACCATACATACATAGATAGCGCGAAAAATAAAACCCTGCCTTTGCTGTTGCACAGTCGGGTAAAAAGTCTTGTTCCGGCGCAGAGAACGTTAGTTATTTATTGATGCAAAATGTCGATGTACATTTGCCCAGCCCACTTTATAACTAACTCGATGCTGTTTGGCTGTTTACAAGCATCACTTATCACTTTTACGCTATTGATTTTGCTGGATACTAAATTACTGAATAATCGCCGAACTATTAACAATAAATGGCCTACTAACATTACAGAGACTGTTCTGTGTTTGCTTTTCGGTTTCAAAGCGTTTAGAAATACGTTTTGTTAAACTGTCTAGACCAGGGAATCAGGGATGACGAACCTATGGCACGTGACAGAATATTGTCGGTACGGCATTGATTGAGGTACAAAATCGAAAAATTTAAAAATATATTAGATGTTGTCGAATAAATTTGGCTATTATTCAAATAACAAATATGGGATCGATACTTTAGACGAAAGTTTTATGGCGCACAATGCATTATCGAAATAATTCTTTTCATCTACGTTTGAGATACACTGAATTTTTTTGGTTGTTTGTTGGCACGCCGCGCCGTGGCCACATTAAATATTTTTTGAAAAAATCTGGTACGTAGATGTGAAAAGGTTCGCCATCCTTGATCTAGACAGTAATTTCGTGCAATATGTAAACTAAGACATCAAAAAGACTGCTTTTTGCTTGTTAAAAAATATCTGAATAAAAAAACACAAGCACTTAATTATGCAGAATATACAGGTCTTTGCCCTTCTGATGTTGTTGTGAACAACGAAAAATCTCTGTATATTAATAATTACCATTTTTTTAATTTAGTACACAGGATGTTTTACAATTTCTTAAGGACAAGGTAAATAATTAAACGAAAATATTAAGAATACATGGTGCATACAATAAAACGCAGATCAAAAATTAATATAGGAACCGCTCCACCGTACCGACATTCGTTCATCAACAAACTACCCTTTTTTGATTTTTCCGAGACAAATTATTAATGGTTGCATATTATAAGGTCTTTGTCGATCTATGAAGTAAGCATGAATAAAAGCATTAGAGCCATTTTCTAAAAAATTTCAGTTCTAAATTTTCGTTCATCAGTATTACCTTTATTTTAGGAAAAAAATAAAAAATCCTGGAGAATTCCTTAAAAATCCTAAGATAAAAATTTGGTCAAGGTTCGTTGAGCGCTGTGTGTGCATCAGTCAAGCCTCTGCACGGACGAACTAACATCTAAATTTCGGTATGAAAGTCTAATCCGTCAAAATTTCGAATTCGATTTTTTTCGGGACTTTACATTATACATTTCTATGGTTGCTCGAAAGTAAATTAAACTTAAAATGCAGGTTGTTTCAATTAAAATGTTCGTACTTTCTTAGCCAGTAACTTTTTCCACACTTATAGTGTTTTCAACTAGTATGCATGTTTTAACACTAGTGGCGCGTAGCTTTGCATAAGTGTAGAGTAAAGTGCCCTAATATCGGATAGCTTTTGAAAAGTGTCCATATTTTTTTAATTCATTACATAAAATGAAATTTCTTGGACATACAATACACAATATAGTGTGATCGTTAACAACGTCCAAAAATATGGGAAGTTTTAAGGGAACAAAAATGAACAAAAAATTCAAATTTATAAAAAATCTCATTTTTCTGTCATGTCAAAATGTAGTCCTAATATCGGATAGTATATTCGATATTAGGAAAATTTTTTTAATAAGGTTTAAAATATTTTTACAAGCTTTTATAATTTTTTTATGCTTTAATATTATCAATATCTGTAACAAATCTGTAACAGAAATGATCATTTCATAATAACACCAACAAATTTCCTAATATCGGATACCCGATATTACGACGTCATTACTGTCCGATATTGCGCAATTAGTTTATTTCTATAGGTTAAAAACTGAAATATAACACTGATAAGGTAATTTTAAAAAACTGAATAGTAGTAATAAAACTACACTTTCTGCAGGTTAACTTAAGCTAAAATTTGTAATTAAATGACTAAAATGATTAAAATCTGTGAAAATGTATACGCACTTCAAAGTAAGACGTCAAATTTTCGAATTTTCGATTTTTCTTCAGATGCCTATAATGACAAGTGATGATAATAAAAGATTATTCTATAGTAAAGGTTTGACTGCTGGATACACCTTAAATGGTTGTTTGCGACATCTTCCTTTTAGAACTTTTGTAACAGCGGTATCCCAAATTAGGCACATGTCCGATATTAGGGCACTTTATATAACACTATAAGCACCGTGTCAGTGTTGAGTAGTGTACACGCTCTTCGTGTAGGCCATATCATAACTCTGTCATTATCGCTGTCATGTTGCACTTTCTTTACACGACCTCCCTGCGACGGCGGTAAAAGTGTAACACTGAAGGTCACACTAGCATCCCATCGACGCCCAGCCGAACACGATACACTGTAGCACTGCTCTCTACACTAACCAGTCGAACACGCTTGTTGATGAAAATTTACACTAGTGCGGCCTAGAACAAAGTGCATTGAAAACGCTATGCAATGAATTTAATTTTAATACAAGCCGTGAGGCGGGTCGCTTATTAGGACTAAAGTTACTTTCACAAGTGCGACCCTTGAGGTCCACACGACGAATTTCCCAGTTTGATGAATATTGAATATTAATAATTAAATTAGAAATTACACAGAAAAGTACCTAATCATTTTGATCATTAAAACATAATTATTATTTATTTTTAACAATAAATTAAAAAAACGGCTGGACCGAGTTTTATAAAATTTATATCGGATCTTAGTGACGTTAACAAGCTTTGATAAACACAACAAAGTTGATAACATTTTTTTGGGCGAGATTTCGTATAAAATCTACTTTTTTGCAGTCGTTTTATATAAACAAAAAAAAAATGGCTTGACCGATTTTGATGTTAATATGCTTCTCTATTTGCACCCTAACAAAGTCGATATCATTTTTTATTCGCGAGATTTCGTGTAAAATCTACTTTTGGCCGTCTTTTTCTTTAAACAAAAAAACGGTTGGGCTGATTTTTATAAAATTTCTTACGAATCAAAATGACGTTAACACGTCTCGATTGACACCCTTACGAAGTCGATATAATATTGTGTAAAATCTACTTTTTGGGAGTCTATTTGGTTAAGAAAAAAGAACGGCTGGACCGAATTTGAAAAAATTTCTTTCAGATCATATTTACGTTGACTGGCACCCTAACGTAGTCGATATCATTTTTCATTCTCGATATTTCGTCTTAGAAAGAAATGACCACATACGTACGTACCTACAGACATCTTTTCAAAAATAGTGTAGTGACCTTGAAATATAAAAATTTGTTATACATTTTGATTTCGATTTTCCGACCCAATACAATAACTTCCCAATGTAATGGGAAATTAAAAAATGAAATTTCCTCTCTTTCAATGAATTATTCATAAACACAAGAATGCTGAATATTTTTAGTAGAAATAATCGTAGGTATGCATCGCAAAATATAATAAAACTTAAACTGAAAATATACACTGTAATAAGTAACAATTACTTCGAAATTTTTAAAAGGAAATCTGAGATATGAACTTCAACAAAAAAAAACAGTAGTTTTTTACGGCACTCTGTATAATATAATAGTGACGATAAAATCTAATATAAAAGAACATTAAATGCAAAATCACAGTTGAGTAATTACAAAATGGCCGAAGTATACCGGTAACATAGCTATGTACATGTAAGTATGTATATGAATGTTTGGAGAGGTGAAGTTCCAGATATGGAGGCAGTGTATGTGTGTATGGTACCTATAAGAATCGTGTTGTATAATTAATGCAAATGTAATACGGCGGGGAAGGAAACGAAAGCCAATGTTCCCGGCCAGTGTTCGCCGTATGAACACTTCACTTGATACTAACTGTGCAACTTCGTGAACAATAGGTATTGCTTTCGTTATACCCGATATACTTTAAATTAAAATTGATGCCTGTGTGGAAAAATGGCTTGCGAATCTATGACTAAAAGTGTTCGTTGTTTTTATTTATTTATTGAAGTTATACTCTTTTGGCGCGTTATGGAAAAATGGTGAGAGTGAATTTTTAGGATGCGCTGCATCGCGTCACGAAAATCTACGGTATGAAGTTAGTCGTTAGTAAAACTTCAACTAGAGTCGTTACATCAGTCACAATGTGACAAGAGCGTTTTCAGTTTTGAATAACATTAATAAAAGCTAATGCCATACAAACGCTCGTTTATGCCGCTTTCGTTAAATATGAGTTCGTACTACAAACCGTGCTGTTTTTACATTATTCTTGATTATAATACCCTATTATATATCACTGCTGTGAAAAGTGTGCCGTGGTGTAACGGTAGCGGCCTCGCGTCATACGCAATAGGTCCCGGGTTCGAATCTCAACACAACCTGCTTTTTTTTATAAATAGTTAGATATAAATATAATAAAAAAATAAATTAAATTAATTTATTTAATATCTTTATTTTATTATTTTATCGTCTTTTTTACAAACGTTTAGTATGTACTGGCATGCGGGATAAAATTTTTGGAGTTATTTTTGTTTTGTTACGCTAAAGAAGTATAACTTCTGGCGTGCGCACATAAGTACACAAACACTCTTTTTTTATTTATTTATTTATTGTAAATTATAGACGCGTCGACAACTTAGGTCATTAGCGTTTTGATTACATTAAATAATAACACACTTGAAACTAAATGACATCACAAAACATCCATGAGCGGAGGCGGAAATCGAACCCACGACAGTCTTACCCAGAGGCCGCGACGCTAACCACTGGATCACACTCTCCTGTTCGTTGTTCGCTTTAAAAACAGTTCATGCAATGTATTGGTATTAGGTATTACTTAAGAACAATTAATTAATTCCCCTGTGGAACATTGATTACTGAATATATGACCAGTATTCGTTGTTTCAGTGGCGGCTCCTCTATGAGAGCTGCGGAGCTGCCGCACTGCCAGAAAATAACGCACAATTCAAAAAAAATATTGTATAAATCTGCATAATATGTTTTAATTTCAAATATTGTGTAAATCTGCATAATATGTTTTAATTTCATAATCACATAGCATTATTACGAATGACGGCATGCCGCAGGCCTATATTCTATAAACAGTCCTGCAGGAGGTGCTGCAGTTTGTGTTGCACCTAAATCCAATGTGTTAAAGAGAGATGACTTAGTAAAAATGAGACAGATTTATACGCGTAAAAGCCAGAACGGGTGCGCAGAACCTAGTACAGTATTATTTTTCTTGGTTATAATACCGTATTATACAGTGTGTCCACAGACTCATCCTCAACATGGGGATCTCCGTTGTTATGGGAGATAGAGATTTGGTTAAATGAGACAAAATGTGCAGAATCTCCAGTACTACTACCCTGCGTAGTCAAACTTTCCATATTTTGCTTGGTTCGCGACCGACAGTTGAAAAACGAGATTTTCCCATTTTCGTTTTTTGTTTATAACTCGCTTATTAAGTAAGTTAGAAAAAAAATATTTTCACTTTCTTAAGGCCGTTTTTTATGAAGATTTCAAATCTCTTTTCATATTTTTATTTACTTTTATAGTTTTAGAGATACTTGTATTAACTTTGTTTTTTTAAATACACGTCAAAGATGACCATGACACCATTCGAAAGAGATTTTTTTTCTCTTTAATTTGATATGAGGGTTGATGGATTTATTTTCAAAAATAACAGAGTTATACGTAAAACACTGATTTTTAGTAGTAGGCTATGCTAAATTAATTGATAAAACAACAGAAGGCTTAGCAAACAGTTGAAATTCGCGTTGGTTTAGTAAACAGCTGTTTTGTTTTAGCTGTCAAAGTGTAGTTTGTTGCTAATTTGTCAGTTTACTAAGTGATTTATTAAATTTACTTTTGTTATCATGGAACAATTTTGTAACAATGTTACATGTTACATTGTTACATTGATACATTCTATGTCACAAAAATTCGACCAGAGCTGCAGAAATACTTCGATCAGTATCCAGAATGAAGACAACCTCATTCGTCTATTTACAGAAACTTACGAGTAAATTTAATAAACTATGGATCATTTAAAAAGCCGTTTACTAAGTCAACGCGATTAAGTCAAGAAGACAAAACTACTGTTTTACGATCAATTGTTGAAAATCGCTTATTTTTCATTGTTACAAAATGGTTCCATGATAACAAAAGTAAATTTAATAAATCACTTAGTAAACTGACAAATTAGCAACAAACTACACTTTGACAGCTAAAACAAAACAGCTGTTTATACTAAGCCAACGCGAATTTCAACTGTTTGCTAAGCCTTCTGTTGTTTTATCAATTAATTTAGCATAGCCTACTATTAAAAATCAGTGTTTTACGTATAACTCTGTTATTTTTGAAAATAAATTCATCAACCCTCATATCAAATTAAAGAGAAAAAAATACTCTTTCGAATGGTGTCATGGCCATCTTTGACGTGTATTTAAAAAAACAAAGTTAATACAAGTATCTCTAAAACTATAAAAGTAAATAAAAATAGGAAAAGAGATTTGAAATCTTCATAAAAAACGGCCTTAAGAAAGTAAAAATATTTTTTTTCTAATTTACTTAATAAGCGAGTGATAAACAAAAAACGAAAATGGGTAAATCTCGTTTTTCAACTGTCGGTCGCGAACCAAGCAAAATATGGAAAGTTTGACTTGGCAGGGTAGTAGTACTGGAGATTATGCACATTTTGTCTCATTTAACCAAATCTCTATCTCCCATAACAACGGAGATCCCCATGTTGAGGATGAGTCTGTGGACACACTGTATAGCAATGCAATAAGGTGTCTTCGTGGTGTAGCGGTAACGTAGTGGCTCTATAAGCAATAGGTCTCGGGTTCAAATCTCAATACAAATATACCTTATTTTTTTTTTAAATAAATAATTACATAAATATCATAAATAAATATATTTAATAAATTAATAATTTATTAAATTAAATTAATTTATTTAATATCTTTATTTTATTATTTTATCGTCTTTTTTACAAACGTTTAGTACTGGCACGCGGGATAAAATGTTCGGAGTTATTTTTGTTTTGTTATCTAAAAGAAGTATAACTTCTGACGTGCGTACATATAGTACACACACACTCTTTTTTTTAATACAATTAAAAATTTTGCTATAAAAATCACTTTATTTACGATTTTAGCGCCAGCGAAATCATTGTATAATGTATAGACAAATTATTCAGATCAAAAAATACACTTAAAAATTGCATCAAATGTATTTTTGAATTTTTTTTTTCGAGGTTGCCTCATTAGGGGGGGGGGCTACTCTAATCTCCGGGTTAACTCTGCAGAACACCCATTTAAAATGTTCACGCGCCGCCACTGCGTTGTTTGATTTAAAAAGAATTTATTTTAAGGTATAAATAAAAAAATATATGTTTATTGTTCCGAGATTAGCTAATGCTTTGAAGCCTTTTACGATCAATTAACAGCTTGATTATAGTCAAAGATAAAGTTTTTAAATTAGATTTACGGATATTTTGTTTAATAATGTTACTCAGCTCGTTTAAATGCTTCGGCGCTAAATATGAAAAGGACTTTTTGAATGAAATATTGACAAAAACGGGGTATAACAAATGTGATATGTCTGCTGATGTAGTTGATAGGGTTACGGGGTATTACTTAAGAATAATTGATTGCCTCTTTGGAACAATGTCTATATAACTTATGCCCAGTGTGCGATCAGTGACGGTTTTAGGGTCTCAATTAGGGGCAGCAAAATGCTAGTTAATTATAAGAAATAAAGTGTCCTAAAGAATATCTCGCTCGGGGCGTCCTGATGGTTAAGACCGGCGCTGTGTGCGATGTTCGCTTCAAATATCATTTAAAGTATGTATAGTTGGTATTAGATATTAGTTAAAAACAGACGACAGACTTATAATGACGCATATAGCCTAGTAGCTGCGCGTCTTACTAAAATAAAAAAAAAAAAAACAGACGAATTTCCTCTTTAGAACAATAACCAATGTTCAATGTTCGCTTTTCAAAAGTTCTTGCTTAAATGCAGCTGGACTCTGTGGAACATGAAGAGGCGCAAACGGTTCTACTGACAAATACTTTATTTCAAAAACAGGAAAAATACAATGTCAGGCAAATTTAAAAATATAAGACCAAATCGATTTTTAGAAATATTGTTGGAATAGATATTATGTACTGTATTTGAATATTATTATAAAATTCGCTCTTTCAAAAGTACGTTCACATCAAAAATGTGTTTCACTTGTTGGCCAGTTGCCCTTTGATGTAATAGGTATACAGGCGCGACAATGAACTGAACAAATAAAAAATATGTTCAAGGACACAAGAGGGCAGTATAGCCTAGTGGATAGCGTACTTGATACCGCAGCCTCTAGACTAGACTATCGTGGGTTCGAATGCCACCTGCGCTCATGTTTTGTGATGTTTTGTGATGTTATTTAGTTTTAAGAAAGTTGTTATTTAGTGTAGTTGAAAGACGCTAATGACCTGAGATGTCAACGTCTATAATCTACAATAAATAAATAAAATCAAAAACACAGTTCAAACTTTTCTCGCGATCAGTTCGCATGCTGTTCGCGAACAAGTGTCCAATGCATAAAACAGCTCGCAAACTAATGCTCGGTTGCACAAAGCGTTGTCAAAAAATTTGATTTGACAATGACCTTAGGTTGTGACCACACATATTTCTCCATAAGAAAAGCATTGTAGAATTTTAAATCGGCCCTGCTCGAAAATAATTGATTGATTGAAACGATATTTTTTTTAAACTGTGTATAAATGTATTTAACATAGTTTTTTGTACAATTTCCGCTTCGAAACAACATTTTTTTACTCATTTTGATCAAAATTTAGCTTGAAAAGCGATCTTTTTCTATCTAGATCAATAATTTGTTTTTGTGTGAGTACAATCTAATGTTCTACATGATAGGGATTTTCACAATGACATTAGACTGCTCCTTAATGTATAAAAAACTGTAATTATATTATCACAATCTAAGGTAATTGTTAAATTAAATTTTTTGACAATGCTTTGTACAACCGAGTATCAGTGTTTAAATGAAAGATCACATACCGGTAGAATTACGGGCGACAGAGTATAGTTCGTGAATGTCGTACATCAGTCTTGTACTCACAAACTCCAGTCAAAGCAGCGCACAGGTTCGTGCGATTGTATACATATAATGGGGCATTAATACATTAAATATTCAAAATGGGGAACTTTCTTTTATTATTATTGTAATTACGGTCGGCTGGAGCTGAAAATCATTCCCAAGGAAATAGATTATTTCAAGAGACTGACGTATTACTAGATATTGTTACACACAAGTGGATAATAACGTTCACAGAATATTTCAAATGTATGATTTTCAACTGATTATTAAATATACAGCATAATGTATATTATATCGGTGGAAAAAAGACAAAACTGTTCATTTTTGTATCGCACTTAATTTTGAAATTAGCTTTGCTGTTTATAATTTAATAGATACATATCTATTTTATAATAATGCTTATATAAGCCCTTTCTACTATACAGCGCACGCACAATACGAATTTCATTTCATTAGTGAATTACAGTTTCCAGACAAATATGTTACCATTACGTTACAATGATCTATATTTTATACTACCGGCAGTGCCATTAAAATTTTTGAAGCTATGCTTCTATAGGCGCGTTAGACGATTTCTGGGAGAGGAAAAATTTATGGTTTCGCGCACGTCACCGACATGCTCATGTTAAAAGTATATCTACAGTCCGATCCTTTTGAAAATTAATATCTGAGAGTTTTATAGGACACAAAAAAATAAAATGGCGTCAGATTTCAAAATGGCGGTCATATGCACGTTTGTAAAAATTATCCGATCCTTTTAAAAATTGATATTTAAGAGTTTTATAGGACACAAAAAATAAAATGGCGTCAGATTTCAAAATGGCGGCCATATGTACTTTTGTAAAAATTATCCGATCTTTTTGAAAATTGATATTTAAGTGTTTTATAGGACACAAAAAAATAAAATTGCATCAGATTTCAAAATGGCGGTCAAATAATAAGTTTTCAATTGTATTGTCTCTAGCTTTGATAATTTCGGTTTTATATACAATTCGTAAAAAGCATAGCTTCTGTCAAGTGTCCCATGACACCTCTTGACTGTTTTTTCTTCATTAAAGAATTTCCACAAAACTCTAAAAAACGAGCACTTTTTTCTCGACACACATTTCGCTTCTTATGTTAGCATCATCAGGATATGATATGTTGATAAAACGATTTTTTTGGTGATGTTAACGTGGTTAGCGAAACGTGCGTCGACAAAAAAGTGCTCGTGTTTCGGTGTTACGTGGAAATTTTTTTTGTATTTAGTGATAAATTGTACCTAGTGTGCAAAAAGGGATATAGGATTAGCAGATCAAAAACATTATTGTCTTTAAAGATGTCGACCGTTTCGGTGATTATTTGAGGTTTATTGTATACATTAGATTTATATGACATTCTTTCAAAACAATTACAAACATTTTATATTACGCATTAAAATAGCTGTGTCTTTTACGAATGAAACTATCTGATCCATATTATAGTGTCTAATTTTCACACTACCCAAATTTTGGTTTTTATATTTTTAAATTTTTGTTATGTCAATCAATTGATAATATGTAAATAAACTCAACTTGGATTACTTTCATTTGTATAGAAGACAGCTATCTTAATGCATTTTAATTAGGCTGTAAAAACGATATATGATTGTTTCCTATTAGAAATCATTGCCACAAATACAATTCACGGAGATACAAATTTTTAAACTTTAATACGTGCTGGAAATATACTCCGTATTACCAAGCCGCCTAATACACTAATCTCGCACGGCCAGAATGAGATAGGTAATGTATTAAATACATAGGTTGTAACTTGTAGTAGTGCGCCATGATATGTACGCGCAAATGACGTCAGCCTCTTAAGGTATAGTGTCGTGTTCCACATATTTTACTTAGTTTGTTCGTTTGGATTATATAAAAATATCAATGTTTTCGTTAAAATTGTTGAACTTTGCGTTATTATATCTCAACAATAAAAAGGTCAATAATTTTTGGATTTTCTTTTTTAAACTCAGAACAAAAACATCAATCAGTTAGTTTTTTGAAAATTTCTGACTGTTACTTTTTTTTTAAATTAAAAAACTTGTCAAAAACACAACCTTTCCTATGCTCTCCGTGTTAATTATCCGAACTTTAATTAAGTTTATCTCGAGTTAGAGATGGTCAATCAACTTCAAATTTTAATGGTATTTGTATTATAGTATCCTTAATGAGTATACGAAAATTAAAAATTTTCTGACACTAAGCCCATAGCACGACAACTACCTTAAAAGGAAAAATATCATTTAACTAACATCAAAAATTTGTTGTGAAGCCGTTTTAAGTGCTAGACAAACAATTTAAGTTTTTTACTAATTTTATTGTCATTAATCTTATTAAAATCAAAAATTCCACATAAGCGGTTTTGTTTTTTAGTCTCAGATACGTAATTCAACTGATATATTCGTACCGGAATAAAATCTGTTCTGTGGACCTGTAATTATTTCACATAAAGAAATTACAGATGAAATATATTACGCATTTTTAATATTTTTATTGTTTAAAATATTTCATCCGAAAATGGTGTCTAGTAAATGTAACTGAATTTGATAAAAATAAATATTTGCAAAAAATTAAGCAAATTATAAACATATTTTCAAAATTTAATTCCGTATAGGTTGTAACTTGTAAAATTGGATTCAATTATAACTGAAATGTTACAATGTAAGACATACATGATAATTTTTATAATTTCAAAATACTGATATGAGGTCTGTAATTTTAATAATCCATATAAAATTAAAAACTAAAATCTGTCGTGTAGAAACAATTTTACATTTTTTAACTTTTAACTTAAATTCAATGAAGCGATTTATTTGATACATTTATTCCTTCTGGACTTTCAGTTTTAATTTGTTTTTACTAAATTTCGATTTTTTCTTCAGTTTCACTCATATTAATGCTATTTTGGCAAGGAACTTCTTTTTACAAGCTTTTATTTAACTTGCAATTAGGGCATGCAATTCGAATATTCGAATATTCGAATATAGCGAATATTCGGCTGCATTTATTATTCGAATAGTAATTCCTATTATTCGAATATATTCGAATTATTTGTTAAGAATTAAAATTGTTTAAAAACGGTTTACGACGGCGCTAAAACATCTTACAAACGCTTCACTAGCTCTAAGTTCGCGCTAGGGCGTGGGAGGGGAATCGAAACGGGGCGAGGAAAGTTTTTTTTTGTTAATTATTGCATGTTTATTTGATATAACTACTTACTTACGTTACGTTACGTACCTACGTGTACTTATATGCTTGATTTACTCTTCGCACGTGCTAATAGACGTATTATTTATTTGTGAAGTATTTTTTTTATAGGGGAGCAATATCCCATACTTTTGTGGTACTAATTAATAAAAATTCGTCTTAGATGCTCATTTAATATTTTTGTTTGAATAGGAAAAACAGAAAGAAAGAATTTTGAATTTTTTTGATTACTTAAATATGTTCATTTGATCTATGGTTCTCGTAAGCTATGTGCGCTCTAATATTTAGTTGATTTGATCTGAATTTTTACGTAACTAAGTAAAGTAAAAATGATTATTTGATCTCTTTTTAATTAGAAGTAAGCTGCTTTTGTTGTTAAAATATTGATTGGATTTATGAACGTGCAGTAGGCGTGTTGATTTTAAATAATTAAAAGTCATTTATTGAAGTTCCAGTGTTTTTATTATTTTTACCAATTATTCGAATATATTCGAATATTGGCTAAATTTTGAGCGAATATTCGAATACCTGAAACATCTGAATATTTGCATGCCCTACTTGCAATGTATGTTACTTTGTTTGTGCGTGTTGTTTGTTTAGGTCAAATCTTGCAAGTCAATTTTGAACGACTTCCACGTATCCGATCGATTTGAAATTTTGTGCACATATGTATTCCCGATGACAATACATGAATAAATCGTATTTAGAAATAAATTTAACCCCTAAGGGGTTCAAATGGGAATGTAGGGTTTTTTTGACTAATCAACGCCCAAGCCAAATCGCTGAAGCTAGAAACTTGAAATTTAGACAGTTGGTTCCTTTTCTGACGTAAGCATCCACTAAGAAAGGATTTTTCGAAATTCAATAAGGGGGGTAAAATTTTTAAAGACGAAAATGAACAAAATAAATATTAGTAAAAAAAAACTTTTTAGAAACAAGCTTTTATTTAAATGCACTAAAAAGGAAAAAATAATTTTTAATAATTTAGGTTCAAAATTATAAAAGCGTTGGTCGTGACTAATAAACTATCAGAGTTCACGACCCACGCGTTTATAATATTATGAACCTAAATAATTATTAAAAATTATTTTTTCCTTTTTAGTGCAATTAAATAAAAGTTTGTCTCTAAAAAGTTTTTTTACTAATATTTGTTATTTTATTTTTTATACTTATGTATTCAGGAACGGATTGGGCCCAGGGGCGAAAGGACTTCGCCCTATGCGTAGGGCGAGCTTGGTGCCTCTCGCCACTGGTCGGGGTGAAGGAACACAGCAAGCAATTTTTTTGACGCAAATTTTAAATTTTTTCCATGATTCGGAAAATTAGTTCAGGTTTTACCTAATTTATGTGCTGCGCTCGACCGCGAGCGCCTGCCTTCTGCCTTAGTTGTTATTATTTGATTATGCTTTAGTTCCAGGAATATTTTTCACCGTCTCGTCTCGCCTCGCCTCCTCTTATCTCCGCCCGCGCCGCTTTTTAGCGCCAGTCCGTCTCTGTGTGTATTGATTCTTGCAAACTATAAGAGTAGCTATGTGTACACATAATACTGAAAATGAATGAGCCAACTTGCGGAAAAATCGAAATTTACGCGAGCGAAGCAGCGGGTAATAATTATTAGAAAGATTTATTTCTGTATTCCACTTATTGTGTCATAGATTTTATCTAACCGAAACGAATAAATTTGAAAATTGGTTTCATTTTTTTACATCTGTGACATTGCCGGGTTTCTAATTATGACTTCTAAATAATTTGAAAGTTGTTTTGTTAAAATTTCCAAGCTCGTTTGTTAACTTACTACTAAAGTGTATTAAAAAACTATTGAAAATAGTTGAATACCATAACATTGTTTTAAGGGAGTAATTAACATATTTCGTTTTTTTCAAAAATACCAATGTTAAAAAGGATGGTTTATAATCCATTAAAAGTTAAAGAAGTCGATAGAAGCGCGACAGCAGCTTGGAAAAGACATTCGGGTTGTGGGGATTGTTCCGGTATTTTAAAAAAATAGTTGTTTCGAAAATTCAAATTTAAATTGAAGGGGTAAAAAGCAAAACGGGATAAGTGTAAAAACAGAAATTTGGAAAAAATTGACTTTAAATTATTTATATTTTCTAAAAATATGGGAGCATGATTAAGTCTCTGCAGTTAATGACATTTTGAAAATCATGACAACTTTTTATTTGCAAATTATCTTGCTTAAGAAAATTTACTAGTACTCTTTTGTTTCTTATCCTTCAGTTGATATACCTATAGTCATTGGCGTTCTAATTTTGGACTATCCCGAAGTCAGCTAGAATCGTTCAAGGTCAGTGATAACAAATGAACGTAATAATAAAATACAAAACCTTGTGGATTTATAAGAAAAAAAAGTTTTCTTGAAACAACTTTAGAAAATTATATTTTCAACTTGTGTAAAAGTTAAGTAATATGGAATTTCCTGAAACTAAGTTATAAGTGGTTCCACCTTAAATCATTTAGTTTTAAATCGATCTAGGAAACAATTTTCAAAACACAACCCGAAGCGAATTATTCCCAGTGATATTTGCTTATAAATAATTCAAACAGCAATATCATATAACTACGTTTGTATGTACATAATAAATGTTGAATACAAGTTACACGGATGGAATCGTGACATCAGAGTAAGCAAAATCGTTTCTGGCTGCCTTTCGACACGCAATATTCCACACATCCATACTATATAATGCAGTAATCCCCCGCTTAGCGCTGCTAATTGGTTCAATGGAAATTTAGAGCTGAACGGGTACTTTATTTAAACGTATAACTAGCCTTTACCCGCGGATTCGCTCGCTTTAATGCCAGTTTTGACAGGAACCTTAAAAACGTTAAAAAGTAGCCTATATACAGGGTGTTTCATAATATATGCGCAGGACTTTAGGATGTGATAGCTCGTCCAAAAATATGAAAAAAAGTTTCTATTAACTTACCCTCTAAAATGCACCATTTCAGAGGGTAAAAACACCCACTACCCCTTCAAAACCTTTACCAATTATGACTTAAAAAAATTTTCCGCACAAAACAGCTTATTATGAGTAGAAAATGCTTACAAAAGCTGTTTTCTGTACGATAAACAGTTCCGGAGATATTCGCAAAAAACGAATTTTTTTTTTCAATTTCAACACCCTGTATCTCTAAAATGGTGCATTTAAGAGGGTAAGTTAATAGAAACTTTTTTTCATATTTTTGGACGAGCTATCACATCCTGAAGTCCTGCGCATATATTATGAAACACCCTGTATATTCTAGTCGAGTGTCGAGTCCAGTATTTGATAAACACTCGATTTTTCTTTTCTAGTCGAGTGTAGTTCCGATTTTTTTGTTAAAATTGAATGTGTGGGACAGCTAATTTCACGTTTTTTTAAAAACATTTTTCAACACATAAAGAAAAAGAAAGAAACTCTCCAAGAGGCAAAATCTTCACCGAAGTACAAAAATGTAGACTAGTTCCTCGAAAAACAAAATATAGGTACACCTAATGTTTACTTGTATAATATTAATATTTTCTTATCTAAATCATTTCTTAATATAAATATAAATTTTGAAGTATTTAATTGTTTCTTTCTAATTTGGATCGCTTTTCGCGCCTAAATCCCGATTTTTTTTTATTTTACATGCTCAAATTCCCGATTTGGTAAAATAATTATCTGGCAACGCTGAGTAGTGAGTACAGTAAGTATTTGACCATTAGTTTTCGATAGATTTTTTTGATGTTGGAGTAGGATCCCGTCGAGGATCCCGTTGATAGTATACCAGCAGGTTGTAAGAGATAAATGTAAATTTCAGAAGATCTGGCGAGTTCCAAAAACATTCTAGAAATATATTTACGACAAATGATAGTTGACGGCGTTCCCAAAAGAATCAGGTTAAGATAAGATAAAATTTTATTAACTTAAAATACAATTTTGTACATGAAAAGACAACATATTAAATTAATTAAAAAAAGCGTTCCACGTGACCTGCTGTCTAATAGTAAAAGAAATAAAAAGTAAAAATAAACAGTATTATACAATTTGGGAAAAATTACAAAAAAAAACCCAAACATATCAGTAGTCTAAATTATAATTGGTAAAACAATCTTTTTTTTTCTTTTAATGTGTCAAGGCGTGCTTGATCCGCTTATGTCGGTAATTGTAGGGTAGCTCGTCTACAACATAATTACCAATTTCGTTTATCAGTGTATGGTTGCTGATAGCACATTTTTTAAAAAATTTGTCCGTTAGGTCCGTTATATATTTATCAGGTTATCTCGAATTTCGCGTTATTCCGAAAATGTGCTTGGTAATGGTCTTTAAAGTCTCTATATCAATTTTGTAAGTTTTTTTAATTATTCAGTGCAATTACTGGCTCGATGGTTTGCATGTCGGTAAAGTGTCTGTTTATGATATATTGCATGCATATACTTATATGTAGTAGATAATATTATGTGTACCTATATAACATGAGTATTGAGTACCTATACCTACACTATATTATTTCTGTACATTTATGTATGTATAATGTACAAGCTTTCGGCCATAATGTTTATTATGCCGGCATATTTGAGCGCATCGGACGATATATGAACTATTTATATAATTACAGTCCAGCAAACCACGCAAACTTGTCAATGTATTGAACATGGAGCAAAGATTATTAGGAGTAAATAATCCTACATGCTGTTCACCAACTGTGCAATTTTTTATTGTACCTACCAAAGATTATTTTGCCTTCTTTACGCGAGTTTTAACACTGACGTTAAAGTCAAGGTACATGGTAATAAAAAAGCATTTCTAATTTTATTGTCGAAACGCGAGAAAATAAGAATGGAAATAGTCGGGAAAATTACACTGAACCGATTTATTGATGTCTTTTTACTTCCCACCTCTACTATGGTAGGGAAATAATGGATTTAGTCCGAAAAAAATAATTCGAGATTTTAACAGATCTTCACGTTTTGAGACCCTAGCAATCGTTTAAGATCATTTTCTGACTGATGTCTGTGTGTGTGTGTGTGTGTGTGTGTGTGTGTGTGTGTGTGTGTGTGTGTGTGCGTGCATGTATGTGTGTATGTGGTCAATTTTTCGCCTTCGATATCGTAAAAACGGAAAAACATACGGCCATGCCGATTGTTCTATTGTGTTTATCAGTCTTTAACTTAGATCTGATTAGATTTTGAGTCAAATCGGTTCAGTGGATCCTGAGATATTAAAAAAAACGTTCTCAATGTCACGTATTAACATAGGTAAAAAAAAATATAAATGAATTCTAGATGTTATAATATGAAAAAAATGTAAATAAGTATTTGTTTTCTCTAAAATGTATACTTTTTGAGAAAAAAAAATATTTTACTAAAAAAAGAAAATTGTACATAAGTAAATCAAGGTAACCATGATTTTTGCTATATTAAGCTAGCCATCAGTAGATCACCAAACAAAAAAGAGGGCCATGCTTTTTTTCAAAGAATAAAAAATGAGTGTTTATTTTTTGCAAATATTTACTAGGTGGGAAGTATAGGACTGGTTTTCAGTCGAATTTTTTGTTAATCAAAGCATGCTCACCTTTAATGAATTAAGAATATCCGCTTTATTATCGAAAATCCGAGATGAAAACATTTTCCAAGCTATAAGCAATGACTTGTAAGAATTTGAAGTATTTTTACCTTTAGTTGTATTATTTCAAAACGAACGCAAAATTAAAAGAAAAAGTAATACACAATGGCATGTGCTTACACAAAACTTTCGGAAATTTTATTAAACAATGGAATTCACAAACTCACAAATTCACTAATATAATAAAGTATTGGGTAATAAGGACCAGTTAAATGTATAAATTATTTATTCTTTGCCAACGTTTCGTTGCGAATTTGCAACTTCTTCAGGGCTCTACAACAGTGAAGTATACATACATAATTAATTTTTTGAATTATAAAAGAAAAAAAATTTTTAACCTTTAAAATTTCTTACCAAATGGTCAATGTTATACATTAATTGTCAAAATTTCTTGTTACATATACTTGATGGTGAAAAATACATAATATATAATTGCCACATAATTCGATTATATTTCTTGTTACTTATTTTAAACGTTATTGATGATTATAATGATAATTGTGAAATCCGCGATCAAAATGACATTTCAATTTGTGAAAGAACTTTTTAAGTTGATAGAAAAGGTAAAACGCATCTAAGCCTTGTCTATGATACACATTACATTTTTAAAATTCACTAATGTTGCACAGTTTTATTAAAACGTGGTTTAGGGACACGATGCGGACGCCCGGGAAAACGGTAAGCATATCGTCTGCGTACTTCTGCAGAATTTCCACCAGCTTCACCGTATCATGAAACGATGTCTGTTTTTTTCAATTCTGTTTTATGAATATCACTGCAGAGCAGTCGGTAATAACTGATTATAAAATTATGCATTTTCTGATTTTATCTAAATAAATTTTATATCAGTGCAAAGGTTTGTATTTAGTTAATCTTCCCCCAGAGGGAACATTGGAATGTAGTTGTTCTCGCAAGTGCATTCCAATGTTCATTGGGAATTGGCGTTCCCAGGAGCCCGAGCTCGTACCAGTCGGTTTGTGTATGCCGGCTGACAGATTCTAATACACAAATGGATTATTAATTGTTGTGTTGAAGACGCTAATGACCTGAGTTGACGACGCGTCTATAATCTACAATAATAATAATTTAGTTAGTCCATAACAATGCAATTTAATTCGCCAGTGGCGGGTACAATTTTTCTAATAAAACTTTTTCATAATTTTTCTCGAAAATGAACCTGTTGATATTTTTCATATTTTAGGATAATGATTACTTAAGCCTATTTGATTTGTAGAATTTTTTTCCGCTTCTCTTTTTGAATCACATTGAGGCAACCAAAATAGGACGCCAGTCTGGGTGAGTGACAAGTTGATGAGTACGAAAATTTTTAAAATTACTTAACTTTAAACATGGCAGAAATGAGATCTACTGTTTGTAGAAGTACTTGTATATTTAAATTAAAATTATAATAGTATGTGATACAGACTTACCAAACCAGAAGTAACCGTTAGTAATTTGAAAGTCCCTAATTTTCTTGACAAACGAAACGCACACAAGATTACCTGCACACAATGTTAAACACAACCAGTCATTACTTTCCTGTTTTAATTAAACTGTTGTCATTCAATGAACGGTAGATTTAGTAAACTTGCCTGCGTTCGTCGTCTTCATGAATGCAATTACATGACAATTACCGGTAATTAGTGACAACTCATTATTATAATATTGTATGCATTGTCAACTTACATAACATGACATTTAAAAATCCACTTGAATTGCTAAAGTTTGCGTAACCTCTTCTACATAGATGAAAGAAATTAATTTTTGATGTTTACAAATTTATGCCAGTAAACCCGAATTCATACAAATCATTTTTTGTGCTTTTACATTACCTGTCCGCCGAGCCCTTCAATTTTTATTGTAGATATTGTTTGTCAGGAATCTAAGAACACTTGTGTTCAATGTTTCTTCTAGGCTTTTTTTATATAATTACATGTCGAACGCACATGTATTAAAAAAAGATCATCGAGTTTATTAATAGAATAAGAACGTCAAGAAAGAATAGTTTACTGATCTTAAAGATTTTAAATAGAAATGAAATCCTGAATATACCTATATTAATTTTAATTCAATAGTTATTAATCTTTTATTAAAAAATTTACTAAAAGTAATTTGGTCCTTAATAACTTAATAGGACGTTTTGTGCAATTAGTAACTATATAGTTGATAGAAAGATTTTTTAAGCCTTTCAATATTTTCTTTAAAACGTTTTTGGACAATGAACATAAACGTTATACATAATATAAAATCAGATAATAATTAGTAGGCTATTAATGGACAACAATGAGAGCCTCCCCATTGTAAGAGCAATAATAATAACAATAAATGTTCTGGTTTTTTAGTTTAGTGACCCGTGTGAACAGTAAGTGTAACAGCACATTATCTCAACATTTCATTCAAAGTTTGTTCATTCCTAGGGATGGAGAAACGATGAAATATCTAAAGAAAATAAGATAAATGCGTTACACAATTTTAATCTTCTAACATATAAAATTCTCGTGTCGCGGTGTTTGTTGCCAAACACCTCCGAAACGGCTGGACCGATTTTGATGAAATTTTGTGTGCTTATCGGGTAGATCTGAGAATCGGCCAACGTCTATTTTTCATACCCCTAAATGTTAAGGGTGGTCCACCCCAAATTTTTTTTTTTTATTTTTTGGACAAAATTTTTTGTTTTTATTTTTTCATGATTCAGCATTGAAAAATACATACAATTCTAAATTTTCACCCTTATACGATCAATCCCTAATTTTTAATCGCGATTTTTATATGTTGCAATGTTGCCAAACTCCTCCGAAACGGCTGGACCGATTTTGATGAAATTTTGTGTGCTTATCGGGTAGGTCTGAGAATCGGCCAACATCTATTTTTCATACCCCTAAATGTTAAGAGTGGTCCACCCCAAAATTTTTTTTCTTATTTTTTGGACAAAATTTTTGTGTTTATTTTTTCATGATTCAGCATTAAAAAAATACCCTACAATTCTAAATTTTCACCCTTATACGATCAACCCCTGATTTTTAATCGCGATTTTTATATTAAGCTTTAAAAAATAGATATATGGCGAACGAGCGAAGCAAATGAGTAGTGTATTTACAATATTCAAGCGAACAAGCGAAGCGAGTGAGTAGTGTATTAATAAAATTCAAACGAACGAGCGAAGCGAGTGTGTAATGTAATTATAATATTCAAGTGAACGAGCGAAGCGAGTGAGTAGTGTATTTACAATATTCAAGCGAACGAGCGAAGCGAGTGAGTATTGTAAAAATAAAGTTCAAACGAATGAGCGAAGCTAGTGAGTAATGTAATTATAATATTCAAGCGAACGAGCGAAGCGAGTGAGTAGTGTATTTATAATATTCAAGCGAACGAGCGATGCGAGTGAGTAGTGTATTAATTAAATTCAAACGAACGAGCGAAGCGAGTGAGTAATGTAATTATAATATTCATGCGAACGAGCGAAGCGAGTGAGTAGTGTAAAAATAAAATTCAAACGAACGAGCGAAGCGAGTGTGTAATGTAATTATAATACTCAAGCGAACGAGCGAAGCGAGTGAGTAGTGTATTTATAATACGCAAGCGAACGAGCGAAGTGAGTGAGTAGTGTATTTATAACATTCAAGCGAACGAGCGAAGCGAGTGAGTAATGTAATTATAATATTCAAGCGAACGAGCGAAACGAGTGAGTAGTGTATTTATAATATTCAAGTGAACGAGCGAAGCGAGTGAGTAGTGTATTGCAGTCTGGGCGAAGCCGGACGGGGCAGCTAGTAATAGATATAATAATGGTAGTCGTTTTTTTTAAGACTACATTTAGTTAACTAATTCTTTCTGTAAATTGCCCATGGAAATTATTTTTTTTTTTAATGTCACTAACAGCTAGGGTTATTTGGGCCCAGTAGGTATACCAATTCATAATTTCAGTTTATTATGTTTTTTATGATAAATTGAAAATAGACCCTCCGATTGGAACTGATAGATATTGTAGATTATAGACGCCCGACGACTAATATTATTAAAGCGCCTTTTTCGGAACTGGGGGCTTGTAATAAAGGAACCATCGAAACGTCATATAAATAACGCCATCGCTACATGCTCGGCTATTTTCAAACCCTATCGCTATATAGGTAATATCCTGAAACAAAAATTAGTAAGTATGGTACCTGATAATATGTAATAGCCATTTAATTAAAAATGTTACTGAACTTTAGAAATTCTGTGATTGAGTTGAGAAATTTGTTTTTGTCAACGTATGATGCAAATGTTGACCCAAAATTTAAATAAAACAACATAATATTTGTTTGTTTTCTGAGCATTTAATCGCTGCAAAATCATATTTTATAATGCACGGCCTAAGTTTAAACAATGTTCTAGCCTTTCGTGAAAATTGGTTACACATCGAGGACGTCATATCAGAAGGGCGTATGCGCCAGTATAGGCGAAATCGGGTTTTTAGGTCGTATGGACACATCCAATCATTCCGCACATTATATCAGAAGGGCGTAAAGTTTCCGAAGCCTGAATACGTGATATTGTCTAAAATGTGTTTGGCGTATGAGCAATTTTCTCATAATGATCATATCAGAAAGGCGTATTTACATAGCTTAAAAACTTAAGGGTAATTTCTGCGGCGTTTTAATTTTTTAATTATAACAAAGTTAGTTTCTTTGGCTTTTTTCTGCGTATAGTATTATTATTTTTTAATGTTATTAATAACAGTGTATTGAATTTTTCTGTTAATAAAGTATTTACTGCATATACGCCTTTTATTTAGGTGTCATTGATATCTTTTTTGCTTATTACTCAATTTGAAAAGGGCGTATGAACCACAAAACTACGCAAATTTTGAGTTAGATTAATTGTCCTTTCTTCCACTAAAATACATTTATTTAATCATGTCATACACGCAGAAGCAGCAATCTCATTAAAAAATCCGAATTTTGAAACGTTTTTTTCTGTCTCCTGTAAAATTTACTATTTGGCTCCTACGCCCTTCTGATATGACGCCCTCGACATATTTTGGCCGTAATCACAAAACAATAGAACAGACAAGCAACAATTGTTATAACGAAATACATTTGAAACAGTCGAGTAAAACGGGACTACATTTTGCTTCGTTCGCTAAAAATAGGACGTACGTCTTTGTATCAGGAAGTATACGAGAAATTATAGATATGCAATGTATTTAAAATTGACGGTTTTCCATTCTCTGTCAAGCCCTAAAGATGTGTTATTTATAACCAGGTAGGCTGAGTTGATTGGATGTATCCTTGGGTTAAACGTTTTGCCTGCTTGCGGTCAAGTTTCTGTATGCATATGATAGATAGTTATTGAAATAAACTCATCTTTTGACACGAAACGCATACCCTGAATACGTGTAGTCAGTTATAATTGCTGCGTTTAAGAGATATTACATAAAGAAACGTTTTAAAAAAATAATACAAACCTATTGAATAGAATAGATATTTGTACCGTGTGAAAATTTATTATGAAATCATATCTGCGGTTTTCTAATAGATACCACATTGTTTTTTTATTGTCAAAAATATTTTTTTGTGCTGAAACGTGCCGACGTAGGTATTTTATAAATTTTATTAATATAAAACATATTTTTGAATTCGAATCGTAAAAATTGATGTGGTTATTCTCATAACCACATCAATTTTTACGATTCGAATTCAAAAATATGTTTTATATTAATAAAATTTATATTAAAAAATCATATGAAAAGGAGATTAGACCACACCATATGATTAAACTTATTACAAATGACTAATGCATGCTGTTGACAGAAATTATCTGGAGAAAAATTATTAGGTATTTTGACCCCGTAAATTGATCCCTAAGTTTTCACTTTCTATCCTGAAAAAAAAATATTCATAAATATTTAGCAAATATATGAGTTATAGTTTTAAAAAGACCGTGGGTAGTTTTAAAAAGTCCGTGGGTAGTTTTGAAAAGTCCGTGGGTAGTTTTAAAAAGTCCGTGGGTGGTTTTAAAAAGTCCGTTGGTAGTTTAAAAAGTCCGTGGGTAGTTTTAAAAGTCCGTGGGTAGTTTTAAAAAGTCCGTGGGTGGTTTTAAAAAGTTCGTTGGTAGTTTAAAAAGTCCGTGGGTAGTTTTAAAAAGTCCGTGGGTAGTTTTAAGAGTAGCGCCCTTAGGGGTGGTAGCAGGTTGGGATTTTTTTTCGAATTCAGAAGCTTATTTACATACCGGTGTCAAATTTTAACTCTCTGGAAAGAGAGAAAAAAAATTAAAACTATAAGTTTTCAGTCTCTCCTGAGTAAATAATTGTTTTCATAATATTATGTGGTTAAACAAATTCTGTCTAAAATTCATATCAATACCTATAATGCAAAATGCAAAAATGAAATGAAAATACAGTATACTTAAAAGAATCAAAATAGTACAATTATTGAAATCTATATACTGACAGACAGCAAAATTTAAAAATGAAATGAAACCGTAATACATATATTGAAAAGAATCAAAATAGTGCCAAGTACTGAAATACTCTGACAGTGTTGCCGTGGTACATTTAATAGAGGAGTCAAATACGGCCCAATGTAAACACCTTATATACAAAACTGTATATTAATAGCGCCGAAATAAAAAAAGTTGCGACAATTTCGTGAACTAAAATTTAATATACGTCTTTCATAAATCACACTAAATTGATTCCGCTTGCGGCAAAACGGGAGCAAGTAGGATAATTTCAATAACGGAGACAAAAAGGTACACGAATACCGAAAGCTCCAAGGCCGACGCTCCTGCCTTCGGTATTATAAAGGAGTTACAAGGCGAAACTTTTTTTACGTCCGATATACGGACGTAAAATCGTCAAGGAAGCAATTTGATAATGGCCGAGGTATAAGGGGGACGCAAAATAGTGCGTCGGATGTATGTATATATATTTATATACGCGTATGTTTACATTGTTTCAATGGTTTGCCGCTCTATTAACCTTGTTACCTATATTGAATTAACACTCGCATGTGGTGAAAATCTATTGATTCTGAAGCATATAAGGGGAATATTAGATTAACAATCATGTCACGGTTGAGTAAATGCAAGCTCATTCCGCCACGAAAGTGGAAAGGTTCAGGTTTGAATCCTGACTGTGACTATGGTTGGTAAAATGATTTTTTCCAATATGTTTCGAATCAATTATATAATTGGCTGCTTTCCAACGAAAATTCTCAATTGCAATTCAGCCGTATAAATCTATTAATTTATCTTGTTACGAATATTATGAAGTATTAGAAATACCTTGTATTTTTTGATGTCCATCTTGAGACTTCCTGTGTTTTAACACGACGCGTTTCAGCAACGAGTTGCTATCTTCAGGTGTGGTTAATTTTTTTTTTTAATTAAACATGTATCCTTGTTACGAATGATTATCTTACTTGACTATATTCTTGTACAGTTGACCCTTGTCCTCTCCTGACTACACCACTGCCCTCGTGAATATAACTATAAATGTATGACATAAGAGTTTTTAAAGTTTTACTGACCCCATTAATGTTTTTGAAATTACACCACATGGTATAATAAAATGTGCTATCAGTTTTATTTATTGGTAAATACTAGACAATGGATCGCATGTCGCCTAAAGAAGGTACATCACACCCCATAATTTATTGGTGGAAGAGAAGAAACCAATACGGCGTGCTGTACATAGTAATTAGGGAAGTTAAAGAGAATACTACTTTTGTTACACATTAAGTATATACCTATAAGTCGTCTGGCTCAACTGTCATAGCCGAGTATTATGTGCCAACAATAAACCACCTAAATGATTGTTAATACAGATGAAGACCGGAATAATGTATACAGGGAGTTCTTAAAGTGATTCCAATTAAATATATTATCAGCTGTAAGACTAGACTTCGAAGGTCTCAGCCCATAATTTTCAGGTAGGTTCTTTTACAAAAGAGTGACCCCATAAATACCCCGTTTTAAGATCCGCACATTTTTGATTATTTGATTGTTGATTTGTGGTTTAATTGATACCTTATGATGAGACATTCGTCACAAAGAAATTCAAGTAAAGTGATAAAAATTGCTTCCTATAGTCCAGTAAGTGAGTATGATAATTGACCTAAAAGCTACGGTTTTCGAAAAAAAAATGAGTTTAAAATAATTAATATTGATATTATTTTATAAACCAATGTTAAGCGCCATCTTGTGAATGCTTTAGTTCTCTTAGGAAGCACTATATGATATTATAGACCTTTATTTGAACTTGGTGATACAATCACCTCCTGCAGGTAAGGCCGTTCCTAGGGTAGTCAGCACTCGGTGCAAGATTGCAACTGTGGGACCCCCCACAGTTTAGGTAATTTCTATTCTATAGTAAATTAAGTAAAAAAAATTATATAGATAATAATATATGAATAATTGATAGTATGAAACTCTGCCACCATTTCGTAATACTGCCTAACTTAGCCTAACTAACAATCAGAATTTGTTAAATATGTAACAGGTAATTAGAATATATTATTTTTGATAAACTGCTTCCCTCCATATAATTCATAGTACAAACATTATGTTTATGAAATTTTAAGTATCTTTTACATTAAATTTTTATTATATTTGTTATTTTTTCTCGGCGCCTATATTTGGCGTTCCCCTTGACACCCGGAACGGCACGGCCCTGCCTGCAGGTTGTTATAGCTATCAGCACATAAATATTTTAAAAATTAATATTGTATCCTTTGTAAAAAATCTGTACTTAAGTATATCAGATTTCTCAAAAATTTTTGAAAACATTTTTGTGCAATTATTAAACGATAACTAAAACGTTCCATTCTGCTTCTTTTTAATCAAAAATAAAAATTGTGAACGCGTAAAACAGTTTGTAAAATATATATATACAGGGTGCTGAATTTCTTTGCAGGTAATAGGGATTTAACCCGTAAAATCAAACTTTTGCGATTTCCTGCTTCCCTAATTATTTTAGGAAAAATATCTTCGAATAAAAGTTTTAGAACATAAAATTCTGCATTTAAATCATTAAACAAAATTAATTTTGCATGCTTTGTAACGGCAGAAATTTGATTTGTAAATGTCAAAATTACCTCAAAAACAGATAGCGATAGCCATGGAACTTGAACAAAATGATAAGAAATTATTCTGACAGCTAAAACGTAATCATTTTGTTCAAGTTCCATGGCTATCGCTATCTGTTTTTGAGGTAATTTTGACATTTTCATATCAAATTTCTGTCGTTACAAAGCATACAAAATTGATTTTGTTTAATGATTTAAATGCAAAATTTTATGTTCTAAAACTTTTATTCGAAGATATTTTTCCTAAAATAATTAGGGAAGCAGGAAATCACAAACGTTTGATTTTACGGGTTAAATCCCTATTACCCGCAAAGCAATTCAGCACCCTGTATGTATATGCGTGAACATAAAATATATAAAATGATATAACATGTCGTGTTTTACAATGACAGCGACAAAAAAACTTCCTGTCCTTAAAAAAATGAACCGCAGCATATTTTGTCTCAATAGAAAACAAAACCTCATTTAAGACACCTCAATCATAATAACACATGTGGCCACAAGTGAACAATGCATGGGACATCGGTAAATATTACCGTACACAGTCTGTTCATAAATTCAAAAATTTTGCAACTTGATTAAAAACATTCATGTATTCTAGAATTTGAAATTGAGTAAACTGAATGAGTAAAATGAAACTTCTTTATAATGATCGCACGATTACTGCAAATCAAGGGCTAAAATGAATAATTTTCAGTTATGAATTACATGTGTACCTATATATACGTACGTGAATTAATAAATACAATGTCGGTTATCCATTTTATGGTTAAAATTATAAAATGTACCACGATTTGAAAGTCCATACTGTATCCCTAATCCCTATAAACGAGCAAATCTTGTATATATGTACCTATATAAATATTTTCTCGAAAACGGCTCTAACGATTTTGATCAAATTTACCGAAAAGGGGTTTCGGGGGGCAAAAAATCGATCTAGCTAGGTCTCATCCCTGGAAAAATTCGTTTTCTTATCGATTTTATCATTTTAAAAAACAGTTTTTTTAACGTTATAAAACAGTGTCGTATGGTGAGTAGGCTTTGGAAAATCCTTATATTATTAAACTAACAAATCTTGTATATATGTACCTATATAAATATTTTCTCGAAAACGGCTCTAACGATTTTGATCAAATTTACCGAAAAGGGGTTTCGGGGGGCAAAAAATCGATCTAGCTAGGTCTCATCCCTGGAAAAATTCGTTTTCTTATCGATTTTATCATTTTAAAAAACAGTTTTTTTAACGTTATAAAACAGTGTCGTATGGTGAGTAGGCTTTGGAAAATCCCTATATTATTAAACGAACAAATCTTGCATATATGTACCTATATAAATATTTTCTCGAAAACGGCTCTAACGATTTTGATCAAATTTACCGAAAAGGGGTTTCGGGGGGGCAAAAAATCGATCTAGCTAGGTCTCATCCCTGGAAAAATTCATTTTCTTATCGATTTTATCATTTTAAAAAACAGTTTTTTAACGTTATAAAACAGTGTCGTATGGTGAGTAGGCTTTGGAAAAAACAAACTATTTTCATTATTTTTGTCAAATTACTCTGACAGTCAATCTTTAACTTATTAAAATAATCAGTATTATGTTTAGATTTTATTGTTGTTATTTTTTAACTAATATTTAAATAAATAGGTATATTACTTTTATATTACCTATATAAAATATGTAGGTACATACGTTATGTAGTATGACGTATAATAATATTATCTATTTATAGGTATGTAATTTTTTTTCTTAAAAACGACTAACGATTTTGATGAAATGGGAACTTTAAGTACTATTTTTTTTGAACTCATCCGAGCAAAGCTCGGTCATCCAGATATTTTATAAATATGAGATTAAGAATGTAGATCTCGCCAGTCAGAGGCGGCCATTTGGCCGATATCATATATTATCATAAACATTGTCAAGAATTAAATAAACGATATAGAGTGGGTATGTAAACAACATTGGGGAAAAATAATTGGATCAGAATGAACCGCTACTCAAAATGTACGTATTTATATAGGGTTGCGAATTGCGATGGTTATTTAAGTGTTTCTATTTTATTTTCATTATTTTTCACAACACCTCTATTGAAATTTCGATTTTCGGTACCTGTTTAGCAGGTTGAAACTGAGAGTTTCAACTCTAGGGTTGAAACTTTTTAGTTGCCGGTTTTCTCTATTTTTTAATGCTGTTAAGAGAGAGATAGAGCGATTGAGTCGCGTCCACTTCAATTCGCATATATACTCGAAAACGTCAAAATGACAGACATAACACCACGTAGACATGGAGGGTGGACACTGGACAGTGCGTTCCCTATCCTGCTAATGGTTACTATTGGCACAAAAATGAGAGAAAGATATAGCTATTGTAGACGAATATAACTATCTCTTTCTAGAATTATGAATGGTTCTTCGTCTCCATGTCTAAGGGTAAGTTCGGTTTTGAGCTCAGATCGATCTGAGTGATCTAATGCGTTCGAATTTAACATTTATATGCTCTGAAAGATCTCTATCCTGCGTTCGGATTTAAAATCTGGAGGAGATCGAGCACGCTCTATGAGCTCCGAGGAAAGCGAGCGAGCAAGAAGATTTAACCAACTTCAGAGCATTCATTTTAAAAATGAGCGGAAACCCTTGTTGTGAGAATGGATAAATTTCGAAGTTTATTTATATGAGGTAATTTTTCAATAGGTAAAAATACACGAATAATATTTATTCAAAGACAGGTAATAACCAATAAGTCTATATCGCACAGAATGATTAAATAAAATATTTATTATATCTATGGGTCGAAAAAATCAACAACCGGTAGTACTATTAATTTTAAAATAAAGGAATAAAAACGAAAAAAATTGTGAATCATGATTTATTATTATAACAATGTTGACTTAAATCAAAATGAGGAGCAATCAAGAATGTATTTCGGCTTTAGTAATAAGAATTTAACTTGCTGGGGCCATTTTATTCTGACGTTTGGAAAAATCTGCTAGATTACGTTCGGAATTGTTTAGATGGCTCGATTTACTCGCTTGTCACGTGACCAAAAATCTGTTTGCTCGGCTCGATCAATCGAGCGTAAAACCGAACTTACCCTATATTTTATACTTTTTATGTTGTCACTTTATTTGAAAATTGAATATTCATATTCATAGCAACCATATATACATGTTAACGCGAAGAACCAATTACAATTCTGCAAAGAGAGAATGATAGTCGTCTACAATAACTATCTCTTTCTCTCATTTTAGTGCCAAAATTATAGGTGAACGCTCTGTCCACCCTCCATGTTAACAGATCTGACAGATCTAATATTTATGCGGCTTTTTTGCGGCGCCAAAATTGCAGGTACCGCAAATAGAATTGTCAATAGAGTTGTTGTCGGAACGAAACACAGCGAATGCAAGGCGTGTGATTTGCTAATATAACTATAGCAACCCTATATAAATACGTACATTATGAGCCATGGCTCATTCTGATCCAATCCTTTTTCCCCAATGATAAATGTTCTATGTATACGTTACCTGAAGTTTACATATACTGTATGTAAAACAAATTACATAAATGTAGCATCTTTTAATTTTTATTCAATTTAAAAATGGTATCTTGCCTTTTATGACGCACCCTGTAGTAATATTGTGACTTGTTTCTTTATGCTAAACAATCATTTTCTTTTCATTTGACCACATACGACACTAATTATCGATGAATGATGTACTTTCAATATGGGTCATTTGAATGACTTTATAATGTTTGCAATTACCTATACCGATGTAATGACACGTCAAGAGAGAAAGTGAGATGTTTCAATGATACAGTTATTAAATTGCGGAAAAAAATTGATTTTGCATATAAAAGGTAAATGTTTTATAATATTGGGTTTTAGTATTGCAAACAAAGAAAAAATGTGGAACTTAAGGAAGATAATTTTGTATTGATGATAATATTGTAATATTGTATTGAAATTATATTTTCAATTATCTAATAGTTAATTATAACTATAAATAAGTTTTCTAAGAATTGTTCAAATGAGCACTTCCGTGGCACAAAGGATCAATAAAAAGCAATACTGATTTTTTTAAAAATTGCATTTTACTAACGTTTCGGTATTCTTCATACCATCTTCAGAGTCTACAAAATAATTATAATATTGATACAAACGTGGGTGAGAATATGTGAAAATAAAGTTAAAATTATAAAAAATTGAAATGTGTTTTTTTTTTTAACTTACCAAATGCTGTCAATTTCTTTCAGTATTTTGTTTGAGCGATTAATGAACAACATGGTGATGACATTGTTGGTTTTTTTTAAATAAAAACTCATAAAAATTGTTAAAAGTAAAAAAGATGTAGTTATCACTGATAAAATTGGAAATAAAATCTGTGTTCACCTCTATTTTTTTTATTTTCAATTTTATCAGTGATAACTACATCTTTTTTACTTTTAACAATTTTTATGAGTTTTTATTTTAAAAAAACCAACAATGTCATCATCATGTTGTTCATTAATTGCTCAAACAAAATATTGAAAGAAATTGACAGCATTTGTTAAAAAAAAAACACATTTCAATTTTTTGTTAATTTTAACTTTATTTCCACATATTCTCACCCACGTTTGTGTCAACATTATAATTATTTTGTAGACTCTGAAGATGGTATGAAGAATACCGAAACGTTAGTAAAATGCAAATTTAAAAAAATCAGTATTGCTTTTTATTGATCTTTTGTGCCACGGAAGTGCTCATTTCCAACAATTCTTAAAACTGTTTTCAAAGATCAAATTGCTCTATTTTAATATAGCAACTTCGAATACTATAAATAACATTTTTTGCTATTATATTTTTACTTTTGAGCGATCATATTATATAAGACTAAAGAGTGAAGAGGATAGATTAATATTTTATAGATAGCTGATAAATTAGGAGGCAAGACATTTTTCCCGCTGCCCTCAGGCCTATAAAGGCTTATTGTGCCTCCCCGACATCTAAATCAGACCCTCGTGAGAAGACACTCAATCCATTCGTGATAGACCTGATGAATCTCTTGGGGTAAGTTCGATTTTGCGCTCAGATCGATCTGTAGAGTTTGAATTTACATAAATTTAACATTGCTCTATATCTATCTCTATCCCTCGCTCGAGCAAGGGATAGAGATAGATATAGAGCAATGTTAAATTTATGTAAATTCAAACTCTACAGATCGATCTGAGCGCAAAACCGAACTTACATCTCAATAGCGTCGCTGCACATCTTAGTGAATGGTTCAATTTCAATACGTTACAACTCAATGTCAAAAAAACTCAAATAATGTGCTACAGTGCGGCTAAATCGTTCAGATCAAATAATGTGGAATTTCTCGGTAAAACAGTATCTTTAGATTCTAATATAAAGTTTCTTGGGATTTTCATTGATTTTAATTTTTCATGGAAAACTCATATAGATTATCTTAAGGGTAAGCTTGCTCGTTATGTCTATATGATACGAAATCTCTCTAGTGTAACTAACTGTCACGTCTTAATGTCAGTTTACTATGGATATATTTTCTCTGCCATCAAATACGGTATCATCTTATGGGGAGCCTCAAGTGATTGCAGTGGTCTATTTATTCTACAAAAAAAGACTATCAGAGCGTTGTTTAAACTCAATCCTCGAACTTCATGCAAACCTTATTTTAAAAATTACAAAATTTTAACGTTTTACTCTATATATGTTTATGAAGTGTCTGTGTTTGTAAAATCGCATCCAAGTTATTTTAAAACTAATATTTCGATTCATAATCGGAATACTAGACAAGCTGGCAATCTATATAAACCATTGCCTAAATACTCAATGTATCGAAAAAATGTAAATTTCAATCTAGTGGACATTTATAATAAATTACCTAGTCATCTTAAACATCTGAATCTGCCACTTTTCAAGAGACATTTGAAAGACTATCTTATAAACAAATGCTTATATTCTTTGGATGAGTTGTAATTTTATATGTATTAACTATTTTGTACTGACTTATTAACTTCCCATTGGAAGTTATTGTAATGGGTCCGAAAATCGAAATCAAAAAGGAAAAAAAAATTTTATGTTTCAAGGTCACTACACTATTTTTACACTACTTTTAGAAAGATGTCTGTGTGTGTGTGTGTGTGTGTGTGTGTACGTACGTCGTACGTACGTACGTACGTACGTACGTACGTATGTATGTGTCAATTTCTTTCTAAGACGAAATCTCGAGAACGAAAAATGATATCGACTATGTTGGGGTGCCAATCGACGCGTATTAACGTAAATATGATCTGAAAGGAATTTTTTTAAAATCGGTTCAGCCGTTCTTTTTTCTTAACCAAATAACCTCCAAAAAAGTAGATTTTACACAATATCTCGCGAATAAAAAATTATATCGACTTCGTAAGGGTGTCAATCGAGGCGTGTTAACGTCATTTTGATCCGACATAAATTTTATAAAAATCGGTTCAGCCGTTTTTTTTTTTTTTTTTTTTTTTTTTTAATTATTGATGTTTTAATGATTAAAATGATTACTTTTCTGTGTAATATCTAATTTAATTATTATTATTAAATATTTATCAAACTGGGAAGTTCGTCGTGTGGACCTCAAGGGTCGCACTTTAGTCCTAATAAACGACCCACCTCACGGCTTGTTTCACGGCTATTTAGCCATTCATGAAATAAAATATCTATTATTAACTTCCCATTGGAAGTTATTGTAATGGGTCCGAAAATCGAAATCAAAAAGGAAAAAAAAATTTTATGTTTCAAGGTCACTACACTATTTTTACACTACTTTTAGAAAGATGTCTTTGTGTGTGTGTGTGTGTGTGTGTGTGTGTGTACGTATGTACGTACGTACGTACGTACGTATGTATGTGTCAATTTCTTTCTAAGACGAAATCTCGAGAACGAAAAATGATATCGACTACGTTGGGGTGCCAATCGACGCGTATTAACGTAAATATGATCTGAAAGGAATTTTTTTTAAATCGGTTCAGCCGTTCTTTTTTCTTAACCAAATAACCTCCAAAAAAGTAGATTTTACACAATATCTCGCGAATAAAAAATTATATCGACTTCGTAAGGGTGTCAATCGAGGCGTGTTAACGTCATTTTGATTCGACATAAATTTTATAAAAATCGGTTCAGCCGTTTTTTTTTTTTTTTTTTTAATTATTGATGTTTTGATGATTAAAATGATTACTTTTCTGTGTAATATCTAATTTAATTATTATTATTAAATATTTATCAAACTGGGAAGTTCGTCGTGTGGACCTCAAGGGTCGCACTTTAGTCCTAATAAACGACCCACCTCACGGCTTGTTATTATTATTATTATTATTACCCTTGGTATCCAAATACTTGGTTCCCAAGGGTTAGATTTTGAGGCACTTGAGTGAAGAAAGTCAAGAGTCATTTTACTCAAGAGAATAAGTCGAAAAGTGACAATTTAATAATTATAATTTATATACCACTATTTTTATTAATTATAAAAAAAATGTTCATGCTCGTTTTGTTTTATTTTCGCCTATACTTAAAAACCGTTTTTTTTGTATGTATGTGCTTCATTCACATGTGTTAAATTGTTTCTAAGCTAGTTTAACAATTACCATCAGCTAATACATAATTATTATATAACAGCCAATCATTGTTTCCAAGTTTGATAGATCTTAACTATATGATAACTAATTGAAAAATTACTAAATTGCATTTTCGTATAATCTATTTATAAATACTGTGTATTTGAGCGGTCATTTATGCAACTGCTACTTAAGGCTAGTTCAGGTGTAACAATGTAACTAGATATAGTTATAATTTTATTTATTCTTTAATGTAGAAAAATTCTGAACACAAGATATTATCATTTATAGTTATGCCAGGTTAACGCTTGCTGCTATTTTTATTGTAATTAAATTTTTAAACATTATACTATGACTGGCGGCCCGTCCCGGCTACGCCCGGGTGGTACGAAATTATGATTAGAAGTAGACACATGCTATTGTGGACTTTTCTGTAGGCTTTTTTAAGACCTACAATTTTTTCGTACATTGTTTTGATGTATCTCTAAAGATTTGTATAATCGTATGCGAAAACAATTTTTTTTTGACAAAACACCGTCATAGTTCAGCCATTTTGTACAAAATATTTACAAATTATATACACAAACTTTCCTCGTTTATCGCTCTTTCTATTAGTGAAAACCGTTTCAAAATCCCTTGCGTAGTTTTGAAGAAGTAAGCGAAGAAACAGACAGAGGCAGATAGCGACTTTGTTTTATACTATTAATTAGAGATAGAGATTAGAGAAGAAGAGATACGGTAATAGATCGAGAGCTATAGTGACAATTTTTTCGTGTTATTTATTCAAGGCCTTATTTTTGTGAATATGTTGAGGGAGGCATATATTAAGTGCCCTGAGTAAGGGATTTTGCTAGATAGCGGTATGGGAGGGATGCAGACTGCCCCCAACATGTAACAAAAAAAATTGTCACAATTATTATTGTTTCAAGGCTGAAATTGTTTGTATAGCTTGTCGGTGACCCAATAATGCCATTATAATATTTACAGATCGATTTGTCAGTATTAAAGGGATGGCAGGTCAACCTAAAACGTGTCATGTACCCGACGAAATTTATATTATTAGTTCAAGGCTCAAATTTTAATATGTTGTTACGGCGACTGTTATAAGCATATATTTTAATTTGCAGAATAAAATGTCGGTATTAACCCCTTGCAGAACGATATAAATACCTAGGCAATCAACTGATACCACTAGATCGTAGGGTTTTTCAAACTTGATTGATAAAGGGCTGTCCGATTCGAATTTTTACAATCTTAAAATCTTTGCTGCTGTTTAAGGACAGTCTGTACATCAAAATTACTAAAATAGTGAATGAAAATCAAAATATTCTTATCGAAAGACGAAAATTGAATCATGGCTGCAAATAAAAAAAGCAAATTAGTGCTAATGTCGGTAAATATGATTTTTTTTCGCGGAATCCTTGACGAGTGTTTATGGAACCCCAGGGTTCCGCGGAACACAATTTGGAAAACATTGTGCTATACGCTGTTTAAACCAAACAAAATTCCACTAGCGTGCTATTATATCTTCTATAATGGCATTTCCTGGAGTTTTCAGGAAATGTCATTATAGAAGATATAATAGCATGCTAGTGGAATTTTGTTTGGTTTGCGATGAAACCCGATTTTTGATCGAAAATTTTCTATAAATGGTACCTAAAACATAAATATTTATATTATGAAGTATTAGAAATACCTTGTATTATGTCCGTCTTGTGACTTCTTGTGATTTAACACTACGCGTTTCAGCAACGAGCTGCCATCGTCAGGTGTGGTTAATTATTTTTTTTTAAACACACATTGAGTATTCGTAACACTATAATATATTATGATGCTAAGCACTGTGTATTATGTCGTGGTTTGTGAAGTACTGATTTAAATTTCGAGATTTTATGATTTATATAGTAGGTAAATGAAATAGAAATGTGAGTATGTGTGTGTGTGTATGTGTGTAGATGATTTCTGAGCATTGGGTGTTTGTGTGTTGTTAATTATTGTGTTGTATATTATGTTCGACTTTAGTGTTAGTTTGTCATTAAGAACGTTGGTATTGTCATTATATTCATATAGTGACTTGAAGACCCAACACTCTAAAAATGTATCATAAATCTTTAGACAAATTTAAGTACCTATTTCAAAGAGAACAACAAAAATATTTGAGTCTAATATTGCAACGCGGACATTAAAATAATAATAATAATCATTACAAAAAAATCGGAATGACTCATAGTAATTTAACTTATTTAATGTACTTTATTTATTATACTTTTACATTTTTATCTTTCATAAGTAAATTTGCATATAAATTATAAATTATTGAGACTCGTTCGCTGCGTGTCCTTGTTTAAGGAAATCAATCATTCAATTGTCTGTCCAGGTGGCAGCTTCAAGTCGCAATAATATCAAAGTATACCGATTCAATTGAATTTTCTTCGTTCTGCATTTCTATTAAGGGCGTTTTACACCTTTCTATTCGGTTTAAATTATTTATTATAGCAGTCTTTTTTAATTGCAGTTAACCACGACCGAATAATACAGTGCGTCTCACGGCGAGGTATACATACGTCATACATACGTATTAAATTTTAACATTGAATCCTCATATTATTATATTATGAAGTATTAGAAATACCTTGTATTTTTTTATGTATGTCTTGTGAGTTCCTGTGTTTTAACACGACGTGTTTCAGCAACGAGTTGCTATCTTCAGGTGTGGTTAATTTTTTTTTATGCATATAGTGACTTGGAGACCCAACACTCTAAAAATGCCTCATATTATATTATAAGAACAAACTTAGTTCCCAAGTTGGCTTTGAAACGCATTTTTTCTGGCAACTAATAGTTTGTAAAGAAAAGGAGGACATGAATGGGATTTAGCACTGTTAAAAAAATTGTGTTTTAAAGACCACCAACAGCTAAGGTTATTTGGGCCTAGCACCAATTCATATTTTCAATTCATTATAATCTTTTTTTTAATAATAAATTGAAAATCCAATTGACACTTGTACCAGCTCTCGGGCTAGAACTGGGGACTTGTAATAGAGGAACCATAGCAACGCCATGTAAACAACAGCATTGCTAAACGCTCGGCTATTCTCAAGCCCTTTAGCACTGTTAAGAAGTTATTACAGACACTGCATATACAATATTTGAACTATAATTTAGATATAAATTATATTTTATTTCTGGTTTTTGGTAAAATTTCGTATTTGACAGCCTGTGTTCTATTTTAAAATAAACACAGTAAATATGTATTTGACGCAATTCTGTATTTTTAAATACGTACAATAAAGACATTTATTATTATTATTAACTTCCCACTGGAAGTTATTGTAATGGGTCCGAAAATCGAAATCAAAAGGGAAAAAAAATGTTTATGTTTCAAGGTCACTACACTATTTTTAAACTACTTTTAGAAAGATGTCTGTGTGTGTGTGTGTGTGTGTGTGTACGTACGTACGTACGTACGTATATGTGTCCATTTCTTTCTAAGACGAAATCTCGAGAATGAAAAATGATATCGACTACGTTAGGGTGCCAATCGACGCGTATTAACGTAAATATGATCTGAAAGAAATTTTTTCAAAATCGGTCCAGCCGTTCTTTTTTCTTAACCAAATAACCTCCAAAAAAGTAGATTTTACACAATATCTCGCGAATAAAAAATTATATCGACTTCGTAAGGGTGTCAATCGAGGCGTGTTAACGTCATTTTGATCCGACATAAATTTTATAAAAATCGGTTCAGCCGTTTTTTTTTTTTTTTTTTTTTAATTATTGATGTTTTAATGATTAAAATGATTACTTTTCGGTGTAATATCTAATTTAATTATTATTATTAAATATTTATCAAACTGGGAAGTTCGTCGTGTGGACCTCAAGGGTCGCACTTTAGTCCTAATAAACGACCCACCTCACGGCTTGTTATATTATTGTTGTCAATATTGTTATTACGTGTAATCATGAAAATGGAAAATTGTATGTGCAGAAATGAATAACAAAAAAAAACAAGTTATTAAAAACTACCATAACAACACTAAATAATCTATTAATTAATGTAGTCATGGCTTATTCTGATCGATTCACTTTTTCCTAATGCTAAATTCCCTATGTATACCTCGTTGTGAGACGCACTGTATAACGGAAGTGCAGGCCATGTATACCTACTTAATAAAATACCTACTTATTATATTATATAACAACTTCTAAGAAAATTTGTATAAAATTAAAAATTCATTTTATTTGTGGAGGTAGTCTTTACTGTTTCTAAAATTAAAAAATCCCCCGTTAAAGTTCACATTTCCGAAAAATATGTTTATCGAGAATATTTCTTTGCTTTTTTATGAAATGACTTAGGTACAATGACGTGGCATGTGACGTCAAGAATTATTTGTGAAAGGTTTTATTGTTCGAAATAGGTGTATCTATCCAATACAATGCAGATAGTTTACTTAGCTTTGCTAGCGGCGGCACAACACAGTTTTTTTTATATAGTGGTGAACTTGAAAGCAATTTCAGCTGTAAAATTCATATTGTTTCATTACTTCACAGAACGCCTAAAGGGTGGCGCAAAAGTCGAGAGAATTGCAAATGTTAATAGTCAATAATTATTTAATAATTTGTATAATTTTCAATCGCAGCTATATTCTAAGAAATGCTCTTAAAAGCGCCATCAGCAGACAAACTAGAGTAGCTCGTCTACAATAGAATAGTTAAGGTGGACATGTCAGCTGCAATAGACAGGTGTAGCTGAGAATCACTATTGTGTGTACAAGTAGGTATATCATGAATATAATAATACAACATACATACCTGTGGTCACAAGGCCAAGTCGGTTATGTTGGATTTTTGGATTCATTTTTTCAGGCGAATTTTTAACTCTATTTCGTGAAATTATGAAAAACTTTTTATAATGCATTTATTTTTTAGGACTTGTTATAAAGGAACTGTCATTGCCAGGACTTCAATCTGAATCGAGTTCCGAGACAATTAACTTTTTCTTTTAAAAGCATTAAAAAAAGTGCATGCAGTTCCAAACATTTTTTGGGTTTTTTTATACCTAAATGAAAAAAATGTTAACATTTTTTCAAAAAAATTTCACCTCTTAAAATTCAAAGTGAACATTTTCAAAACGGCTCATCTATTTTTCAGTGAACGCATGGTTCACCTTGTTTTCCGCTGCAATGAAAAAATAAAAATAGGTAAAAAAACTTTTAAGTTAAACGGTTTTATAAATGTACTAAAAAGAAAAAAATACTTATATTTAATTCAGGTTCATAAGTATAAAAGCGTGGGTCGTAAACTCTATGATTATTTATCACAGTCACGACCCATGCTTTTATACTTACGAACCTAAATTAAATATTATTTTTTTCTTTTTAGTACATTTATAAAGCCGTTTAACTTAAATTTTTTTTTTTAAACCTAATATTTTAATACGAAAATATTAGGTTTAGGTTTGGACAACCCTTAATAAAAGTGTTAGTAAATATCCTAAAGAATACAATTCCAGCAAAATAATAACCTCGTTGTATTTAACTATCAAAAGTTACACGTGATTGAAGTTAGGTAAAAGAAGTACATTGTTTTGAACACCCTGTATAATAAATTCATTTTTTTAGGACAGACATTGATTTGTCCCTCCATTATCTAGTGATCCTCAAAATTTCAGTTTGATAAAGGTTTCTGTTTTGGCTATGTCGAATTTTAGGTAAAGGTCTGCACTTGTCAAAAATTTCTAAAAAACTTGAATAACTAAAAAATTACTAAATTTTCGAGCATGGCTTTCCTTACAATTTCTATTCACATTTAGGTGCAGAATTGAAAAAACAAATAAAAACAGGGAGCTAGGTTAAAAAAAACGTTACTTTGATCTTCCACGCTTAAATGGGACAGGCTGTATAATTGAAAATATTTTTGGGTTATACACTATTAAAATTTATATAACTTTTGTATTTAAACTTTTTTTCTATCTTCACCCAAAATCAATATATCGGCCGACAACGCAAGTCTTGGACACCCTGTATAAACCTTCCTTGAAAAATTATCTAACTGATGGTGAAAACCGCATCAAAATCCGTTGCGTGGTTTAGGAGGAGTTAGCGGTTATACAGACAGACAGACGCGGAAAGCGACTTCATTTTATACTATGTAGAGATGCGTTAACTAGACAGTTTGACATAACCCCCTTTGACTTGTGACTATAGATATTATATTTATTACTAACAATACTTAAGTATAACTGAAATATAACATGTTTTGTATTTAACTAATGCCAGGAGACGTTAACTTAAAAACAATTTGTTATTATATACACAAAACACGTATGATATATCATGCATATTTAATTTAAACAATTAAGGACTTTTGGGTGGCGCAAAATACTCTTAATTACATTTGAATATCTAATTTCTTTTTCAATTATCGTAGACTTACATCTTGGATATTAATTAATTGCCTGTTTTCTGCGTAATAAACACGACGTTTTAACATAATATTTTAAAGCTGAGAAATAAAAATACGTAGCTGCAGGCCGTTCTAAACTGAATGTTTAATGCAGGACGCGGAATGAATCGATGCGTTTCGCACGAGAACGAGATTTTATTGGCTCGTCTCGACAGGAAAAATACATGACACTTCTTATAGTTTATTAGATGAGACGATACCCGAGAATTCTCGATCTCGTTTTGACGAGATGAGACCGAGACGATACCTATTTAAAAATGCTGAATCGATAGCGAGACGATATTAAATTTCACCTATACTTTTGAAAAGGTATAACCAAAAAAAAAAAAAATTAAAATTGGAATTTTACTTTTTAATATAGTAGGTATCAAATGTGCCTCTTAATTTTTTACAAAATCGCCTCGACATCGTCGGACTTCAACATTTATGAAAATACTAGTTTGTGGAGTAAAAATGCTTGCAAGTATATTGAAATTGAAAAAAATTCATCATTTTAAAGGGTGTATTAAGGGTCTAAATTTTATATTTTGTCCAAAAAAAATTAAGTAGGTAAAATATATCACAATTCCTGTATAGCAACACCATAATGGTGTAGTTGGTGTTGGTAAATTTGCAAATACCCAGAGACGGATTAGCTCACCGGAATTTTGGAAATTTTTCCGGTGGGCCACGGCCCGCGGAGGTCGATCGCCTATATTACTTTATTTATTTTTTGTTTACTGGAATTACTAGACATTAATTAATGATTTTGTATTTTAATTGTTTTGATAAATAAATAAATAAATTAATAAATGTTATTGCAGTAAAGTTTTTGCCCTAATTATCAGGGGAGTTTTTTTAAATGCAGTTACGTTTCGCAATAATGATTCTTCAAAAAATAGGACTCAAAATCGCAAATTCGAAGTAAATCTCTCAAAGTTAAGTGCGGTATACACAATATTCAGATTAAAAATAAAAATATATATGAGCACTGTGGCTGGAATAAAAACAAAATAAAATATAGTTACTTCTTACCACAACAGTTTTATTGATGGATGTGCATTTCGAAAGCTAAGCTTTCATCTTCAGCGAACACTACATGAATGAAATAATACAAAACGGGTATTTATATATAAATACCCGTTTTGTATTATTTCATTCATGTAGTGTTCGCTGAAGATGAAAGCTTAGCTTTCGAAATGCACATCCATCAATAAAACTGTTGTGGTAAGAAGTAACTATATTTTATTTTGTTAATATTCAGATTATTGAATAATCTGAATATCGTGCACCCCCCTCCGCCTGGAGGGTGTTCCACATTCCCTAAACCTTCCAGTCACTAGGCTAACGCTCAGATATCTTAAACTTCGTCAGGTCAGGAGGCGCCACATCAAAAAGGTTTGGAAACCACTGGTGTATATAAATTAAAAATAGAATAGCCGAGAGTGTAGCAATGCTGTTGTTTACATGGCGTTGCTATGGTTCCTCTATTACAAGTCCCCAGTTGACGGGTTCTATCCCGAGAGCTGGTAGAAGTGTCAATTGGATTTTCAATTTATTATTAAAAAAAATAATGAATTGAAAATATCAATTGGTGCTAGGTCCAAATAACCTTAGCTGTTGGTGGTCTTTAAAACACAATTTTTTAAATTTAGGAAGAATATGGTTCGGAAAAGGCTGTAGAATAATAATATTTAAATATGTTTAAATTAAAAATATAGTATTCATGTTGACGAGGCCGCTATCTTACTTTCCCGAGCCGGAATAGTTGAGCCCATCCGCCCCTGCAGATATCTATACTATTTTGCCGGAAAGGCACTATGAACCGAGTTTTTTCCTGTAGGTAATTAGTATTTAGAGATAATAATATAATAATTTGTTAATTTTGATTTGTTAGATTTAGAACTTCTGTTTAAAGTGAAGAAACAAATTTATCAGAGGTTCAAGAAACGGAGGTGGCAACGAAGAGCGAGTAAAAGTGAACTAATAAGTTATTTCTTGGTAATTTTCAGTTCACAGATAAGCTGTCGCTAAAGACATCTACGGTATGTTCAGCCGCTGTTTATATAAGATTTATTTTATGTGCATAGCCATGTACAGTATCCGCGCTGGCTTAATGTTATGTACATGCTGTTTTCAGAATAATGTCAAAGGAAGAATTTATAATTGGATGGCAAATTTTCTCTGAAAGTTTCTTAATAATTATTAAATTACGGAAAATCGATCAATCTGACTCAGATTGACGGTTTAGTGAATTAAGATTTTGGGGGTTCTCAATCGAAGTTTGGTTTTTAGGCCTTTTTTTTAAATTTATTATTTTTTATCAATTAACAAAACATTGGAAGTTAAACATTCTGCTTTCCTTGTTGATTTTTCGAGTCCCCTAGGTTCTAAGAGAGCTTGTGAATGTGCGATGATTCGTCATAATTATTGATAATTGTATTTGATCGCTATTAAAGAGCTAAGTAATTAGTAGATTTTATACTTTTAGGGGTTATTTTATTATCAATATATTTATGGGGCTTGAGAATAGCCAAGCATGACTCTATTAAAAGCCCCCAGTTCCCAGGTTATAATGCGAGAACTGGTAAAAACATCAATTGTATTTTCAATTAAATATTAAAAATATGAATTCGTACTAGACCCAAATAACCGTAGCTGACAAGCGACTAGGCCCTGCAGTCAGGGTCCATTCTAATTGGTCGAATACCCCATCTTGATGTCGTTTGACACACGCACACACACCTACACGAACGTAACAACTGACTAGTGAACTCTGTAGGTATATACTAATATGGATAGTTGATAGCGATTAAAAAATGGGTTTTGCATGTGGACAATGTTCAAATACATATTCTTTAAGACAGGCATTAAATTATAAGAATGAAAACTTCAGGTAAGGCTTGTAATCTAATTCTTTCTATATAAAAGTCGATCAATTTTTTGACATTTCAAAATAAAACCTAATTTAATATTATTATTTGAGATATTATAGGATGTACAAAATTTATACAGTGTTCCTGAGAATTTGGAATGGAATAATAAATTTAATTAAGTTTTATTTTGAAATGTCAGAAAACTGATCGACTTTTATAGAAAGAATTAGATTAAAAGCCTTATCTGAAGTTTTCATTCTAATTTTGTGAACATTATTGCCTGTTTTGAGAATATGTGTTTGAACATTCTCCATAATCCACATACAAAACCCATTTGGGACTGCGCATACTATTGACACGATAGTTGTACAACAAAAAAAAATCATAAAACCTCATCGATCGTCTTTTGACTTTAATTATGGCACAACTGATTGATTATATGCGCACCTCTAACAACTAAACAGTTTAGTCGAATTGAAATCGCGACACGCACACAACTCGACTAAACTATTTAGTTGTGGAAATAATTGGGTTTTTGAATGAATTTTTTTTTACTTAAATGGAAAGACCACATACAAGTTTTATAGCAAAACTGTTTTTATTTAATTTTTTTGCTTACTAATTAAAAAGTTATATTTAAATAAAAATTAATTTTTAAACTCAGTTCCGATGATGCGCCGAAAGATCCGAACGCGTGTGACGTCATTATGTTATCTATGGTCTTTGTATCCATGGTTACCAAGTTAAAAATTTATTATTTTTGATAATACATAATATACGCAAATTACAACAAATGCATACAAATTTTAACATAACGACGTCACAAACATTCCTGGCACGTGATATTTTTTAAATTTTTATACATTTTAATTGATTCTTAGTATATCTATGGCTTTAAAAAAATTTTTCTTTTCGTTTTTCAATATTATTTATGTTAAATTATTAGAAAAAATTAATAATTTTTTTTAAATTTAAATACCTAATTATTGTATGTATGCGCCCGGCCTAATAAAGGAATTTTAATTATCTGATTGGCAAACTGAATTTTGATTTTCTTTTTTAAAAAGATGCTGTCGAAACTAGTAATTTGAAGATTATGTATAATTAGGAGTAACTTGGTTTTTTAATAACTGAAAATAATGAATATTTTAAAGAAATAAAGTACCTAAATAAATAAAATTCATTTTCAGGATTATTGTCTTAACAATTTCGTCTCCTAAGACAATACCAAGACAAATTTAATTTCTGGCAGGATACAATGTGTCGCTAATTTTTGATCTGAAGTTTACCGTGATATCTTACAACCACAACAACTATAAGGGGTAGGTCCTTACAACTAAGCCATGGTAAGAACTTTCATTCTTCACTTATTTTCCAATAATAAGACTGGGTCGTCAATTTTTCTGTATCATTCTGTATATTAAAGTATTAATGCTATGTTCAACACAAAGTCCATGTGTTTTTCAACAATAAGGATTACATTCGCATATTATCAATTCATTGACCGTAAAACTCCATCTGTAAGCCACTGTAAATGCGATACGTGCTGCTTTTCTATTTTACCAGTTTGAAGCCAGCAACACATCGCCGCAAATACGGAGATCTTCGAAAATTGAATTATACGAAATTCGAAAAGGGCTTATGTCGGATTTTTTGCCATTTTGACAATTTAACGGAAATACAATCTGCACGTGTTTATGCACTGTTTCTGAACGAGAAAGACTCATATCTGCACTCCTTTACAGTAGAAATTGATGTGTCGAGTTTTAGTAAATTTCGAAAAGGGGCCATGTCAGTGATATGAGCTCTTTTCGCACTTCATTGTGAGATATATTTTGTGCGCATTAGTTAGAAGTTGGTTAGATTTAATACTTTAATATTAATATAATCTCAGATGATTAGATATTAGACTAGTGTTGCCGTCTAGACAAGACAAACAAGACTTTCAAAGTCTTGTCTTGTCTTAAAATATCAAGACAAGACTTCACTTAAGTCTTGTTTTGAAATATGAAGACTTTACTAAGTCTAAGTCTAGATTAACAAACTCTTGTCTTGTCTAATATCAAGTAAACCTTTACATACTACTACTTAGTTTATCTAGACTCTTGAAAATTGTCTAGAGTTTTGGAAAGAGTCTTGATCTAGATAAAGCAAGTCTTGTCTTGTCTTGAAAATTTCTAGACAAGACTTTTGCAATTCCTGTCTTGAAAATCTAGACAAGAGTCTAAAAAGTCTAGATCCAGACGGCAACACTATATTAGATCTTAGTACCAAGCCGGTTGAGTACGGAGATGACAGTAAATGAATTGAAAATTGGGGATATAATATAACAAATCTTGAGCAGTATACCTATACCTGCTGCACATCAAGAATAATATTCTAGCAAGAAATCTTGAAATGGCTAACCAATTAATGCCAGAGGAAGACTTCTGGTTTAATAGAAACAAATAGGCATTTTTAGTTTTTGTTTTATCTACTAATTGTAACTTTTATGTATTTAAAAGCAAAAAATGTTTTGTTTAAAAAAATTTTTTTTCTTGTATTTTTTTTAATAAAAAACACTTGATTAATTTCAAAAATGTTTCATCTCGGAAAAATATAAAAGAAATTTGCACTATATTAATCATTTTTCAGACCTAAGGCCTTTTCGAATTTTGTAATTCAGTTAGACATTAATGCATAGTCAAAATATAATGTAAACGTTTCAATAGATAAATAATACTAAAAGTTACCAAAAGTCATATAATGGGTCCGGCAATCAGTACCAGCAGATTTGAGTAGCCTATGAAATGAAAAATAAAATTGACGTACGACTATCAGTTGCCCGTAATTGTTAAACTTATTTCATGCAATTTGTCCAGTATTGGGTCGTTTTCCAGTTAATCAGCGTACTTTCGATGTTGAAAATTTTATTCGAACACAGAGCATTGTGCAGACTCAAAGGAATTTTAGGCGTGAATTTGAAGTTGCCAGGCACGGAAGAATACCAAAACGGGACACAATTTTGAATTGGATGGGTTAATTCCGAGTGCATGGTAGCGTCCACGCACACTACAAGATCTGAAGAACGCAATTCGAGATGAAATTAGAAATATTGGATCAGATTTATTACGAAGAGTAATGGAAAACTTTCTAGAAAGATGCTAATAATGTTTAAACTGCAATGGCGCTCACCTAAGAGATGTTATTTTCAAAAAATAGCGTAAATTAATAAAGTGAAGATACCGAAATTAAAAAGAAAGTCGTTGTTATTTCTCACATTTCAACAATAACCAAATAAGAGGTGGTTTAAAACCACCAGTACTGATTGCCGAACCATTTATAAGTATTTTAACAGCCGAAATTTTGTAAAATTCCTGCAGGTTCCGGTTCGGCAGAAAAGTCTCATATCGATAAGTCCATGAATAATTTATTTATAAACAATTATTTTCGCATCAGGAAATATTTAGCATTACAAAGACATGATTTCTCTAAAATTTCTCAGTGTAGCTTCAATATTTTTTAATGTGCTTATTTATTTTTCGATCTTTTATTGTTAATTAATAATCGGTTCTCTTATAATAGAATTTTATTTTGTGCTGTGTGAATCTGTCCTAGCAATACAAAACTATCTGTGATTTACAACGTAACAAGTTGACAGCGATTAGGTCAAATATACCCGAACCAGAGTGCCACTTATCAGGCTCGTATCTCAGCTCAGACTCTGAAGGCAACACACCTAAGTACAGTTGGGCACAAAACTAAAATATTGTTTAATAATAAAAGTGAGAACAGTTCGTTTAATCACTGAACATAAAATTGATATATCAATATTATTGTTCGAATGCGTTTAGGGAAATGATCATGGTACAGTTTTATTATATACAGGGTTGCGTTGTCGGCCGATATATTGATTTTGGGTGAAGATAGAAAAAAAGTTTAAATACAAAATTTGTATATGTCCCATTTAAGCGTGGGAGATCAAAGTTATGTTTTTTTAACCTAGCTCCCTGTTTTTATTTGTTTTTTCAATTCTGCACCTAAATGTGAATAGAAATTGTAAGGGAAGCCATGCTCGAAAATTCAGTAGTTTTTAAGTTATTCAAGTTTTTTTGAAATTTTTGACACGTGCAGACCATTACCTAAATTTCGACATAGCCAAAACAGAAATCTTTATATAATATAAACCTTAATATAATAATAAATTCCTTTATTAGGGTTCGGACAAGCCAATGTGGCTATCTCGTCCGCCTTCTACTCACAATTGACAATAACACAGATAGCGATAATAAAATATAAAAAATATCAGTTTAAAATAAACATTTTAAAATGACAATATAAAACATTTTAAAATTAAAATTAACATATTAAAAACGGATAAAACAACATATTAAAATAATAGTAAAAATGACAGTGGTTTTTAAGCTGTACGAGATAAAATATGTTCCTTGCATTCTCGTTTAAATGCACTGGTGCTATACACCAAACGTAAATTCACTAACGTGTCCTAAAAAATGAATTTATTGTACAGAGTGTTCAAAATAATGTACTTCTTTTACCTAACTTCAATCAGGTGTAACTTTTGATTGTTAAATACAACGAGGTTATTTTTTTGCTGGAATTGTATTCTTTAGAATATTTACTAACACTTTTATTAAGGGTTCTCCATACCTAAACCTAATATTTTAATACGAAAATATTAGGTTTAGATATGGAGACGACAATCAACCCGACAGTAAAAAAATTGTGAAGTTTCCTTGAAGAATCTGGACTGGCATATCTAATTTGAACCTGAAAATAAAATGTTTAATTAATAACTACTACGTCAAAAAACAAACAAAACAAAATAATGCAATAAACGTAACACTGGTGCGTGGTCAATAATTTAGCTTCGTATTTTGAATTAAAGATTGGGAGATTTTAAACTCAAAATACTAGCAGACGAATTCTTCAATGGCTAACAAGAGGCCAGATGGATGTTTTTTAGGGTAATTAAACCAAAACAAAAAAAAGTAAAATAAATTATAATTTAAAAAAACTAAAAAACACGCTTTAATGAACTAAAAAGTAAAAAATAATTAATTTTATTGTAAAAAAGCGTGGGGTGCTTTGTATCATATTTTCATACTACCCCACGCTTTTTTACAATAAAATTAATTATTTTTTACTTTTCAGTTCATTAAAGCGTGTTTTTTTAGTTTTTTTAAATTATAATTTATTTTTGCTTTTTAGTTCTGGAGATCCTGGTCAGGATAATGGGAAAAACTTATGGAATTATTGTATTGTAATCGGTCCTTGATAAGTGTGCAAAGTTTCAGTTCAATCTGAAGTTTTTTGCTTTTTTTTTAGTCCTGTAGATCCTGGTCAGGATAATGGGACAAACTTATGAAATTATTGTATTGTCATCGGTCCTTGATAAGTGTGCAAAGTTTCAGTTCAATCTGAAGTTTTTTGTTTTTTTTTTTAGTCCTGGAGATCCTGGTCAAGATAATGGGACAAACTTATTGAATTATTGTATTGTCATCGGTCCTTGATAAGTGTGCAAAGTTTCAGTTCAATCTGAAGTTTTTTGCTTTTTTTTTTAGTCCTGGAGATCCTGGTCAGGATAATGGGACAAACTTATTGAATTATTGTATTGTCGTCGGTCCTTGATAAGTCGACAACGTTTAAACTAAATCTGACCGTTCAAAGTTGGTCAAAATCAAGTTCAAAGAAGTCGGTTACAAACTGACAAACAAGCAAGCAAACATACAAGTGAAGCTAGTAAAAGCGTGTTAAAAATGTCCTAAGTTTCAGTTGCGATTATTATTATTAATAACGTTTTTAATGAGTTCGATATCCCGTCCGTTGAAACACCCTCTTGGCAGGCAATTATATTGTTAAAGATTAATAATAATAATTATTACAGATTCACTGCCATAGCGTCCATACTTTTCTAAGGACTAGGGGGACTTTGGCCCCTTGCAGAATATCAAATGTTATATTCTTGTTATCAATCTGTTATAATTTACGTTGACCCTCACTGTACACATATAAGCAGCACTTATACCATGGTAGTATTTGTGTGTATGAGTTAACTAGGTGCTCTGTTCGAGTCTCATCAGCTTGTAATCTGCCACTGAGACTTGGTGTTTTTCATCTGATCACTCAATTAGTCCGACAGATATAGATTCTAAGTGGACTTGACTGTTGTTCAAACCGGAATTGGCTTGTTATTGAAGTGATTTTTCAACACCCTTATCGATTTAAACTTTGAAAAAATAGTCCATTAAATTAATTTATTTGAAAAAGTTTAAAGTTGTCCACGCATTTATAGAATACACTTAATAAATTATATTTTATTGTTTTCAATAAAAAACCAATTCGAATTGAATTTCAGAATGTTAAGATTGGTATCGGGGGATTTTATAAATATATCTAATTAAATTACAATTAATTGATGGTGATTTCTGCAGTTTATATTTAGGTCTCAAATTGGTCTCGACTCTGTTTTTGACCACACAGATATCGGGTTGATTCTGACTGGAAGACATTTGTCAAAACTTATACGTATTTTGATCTGAAAATACGATAGCTGACACTGAAGAAAAATATCTTGAATTAGTTAATGATCAATTAATATAGGTAGGTAGTAGCTATGATTTTTTCATTTTGAAAAATATACCAATTGATGAAATTGAGACCGTTCTATAGCAATAAGCTTTGATTATAAATCCTTATAAGAGCTTTAAACTTAACTTGCTAGCGGGCTACATACGTAATACTAAAGTGAGTTCTGTCTTAACCGCGATCGAGACAACATCTAATCTAATCAGTGATACAATATAAAGTTCGTGAATTTTCTTGCGCTCTCAGGAGTGCAAGTATTTGTGGTTCTCACACTGTATCCACTTTTTTCTAAAAATGAGTCTGAAAGGTGTAGATACACAGTTATTTAACACAAGATCATCTAAAAAAAGAAAACGCCCAAACAGATCAAATAACAACGCTACGGCAAGTACAAGTCAAAGTTTTGAAACTCCAAACAGATATGAAGCTCTGTCCACCACCTCCTCCGACTCGGATTCGGGTTCTGATATGGACGCGGAATCCGATCATGAAAATACAGGTAATACCAAAGAAAAAATACCTCCTATTGTAATCTATCAATGCATTGATAAACATACTGAAACTATCAATAAGTTAAAACAAATGTTAAAGGACGATATAGACATCAAATATAAATCCAACAGAATGATAATTTACACAAAAAATAATAACGATTATGATATAATGTTTAATGAAATCAAAAACTCAAGCATCAACTTTCATACGTACTCACTCAAAGAAAAAATCCAGCCTCGACTTGTAATCAAAAATATCCCTCCCAATATAACTGCTGAAGAAATAACTAATGATTTGGAAAAAAACAAATTGAATGTGGTGAAAGTAACGCAAATGATAAATAAAGATAAAAATAATGAAAACAACTTAACATTATACCCCATGTTTGTTGTTACTTTCGCAAGTGGCACGATCATAAATGAAGTTGTAAAAATTAAAAAAGTATGTCACTGCATTATCCAATGGGAAAAATACAAAAACAAATCAGGAATCACGCAATGTTTTAACTGCCAATCTTTTGGACATACTTCACCCAACTGCTACAGAGAGCCCAAGTGCGTCAAATGTGATCAATCTCATAATACAAGAGACTGCAAGAAAGACATAACAACTCCTCCAAAATGCACTAACTGTAGTGGTTCCCACCCAGCAAATTTCACAGGATGTCCGACATATCAGAAACAAATAGAAGCCAAAAACAAGAAAAAGCCGCAGACAGTACCCCATCGCAACTACAACATCAACAGGGATAACTTTCCTACACTCAAAAACAACGTAAACGGACAGCACAACCACCAAACTCATAACGGCAATAAAACCTGGGCACAAGTAGCATCACAATCACCAGGACAACCCCAGAAAACCGGGAACTCCGAATCGTTAGTGTCAGTGTTCAGTGAAATTAAATCACTCTTCGACTCAGTAAATCTAAAAAAGATCATCCAGGCAATCAAAAGTGCATCAGAAAAAATTAAACAAACACATGATCCTATCTCTAAACTTATAGTGCTAATTGACTCCGCTATTGAAATTTTCTCTGATAATGGGGACCAACCCTAATATAAACTTAAAATTACTATCCTGGAATGCGAATTCCATACTTAACAAAAAAAACGAACTAGCTCACTTTCTATATACTAATAACATAAATATAGCCGCTATATGTGAGACTAAATTAAAACCCTCTAAAAAATTTAAAATTTACGGCTTTTCTGTGTACCGATCTGATCGTAATAATTTTGGTGGTGGAGTTATGTTACTAATCAAAGATAACATTCATCATAATGAAATTATACTCCCCCAATTAACTAATTTAGAAGCAGTGGCAGTCCACATCCAGTCACAAAACGGACAAAAAATATTAATTGTCTCATGCTACAACCCACCATCAAAAAACATTCTTTACAACGACTTAAATAAAATATTTGCTGGATTTGATAAAGTTATAATGACTGGTGATGCTGAATTCAAAACATACTGGATGGAACTGTTTAAATAATAACAGAAATGGCATCTCTCTAACATCATATGCACTGCATAAGAACCTAATAATTAACTATCCTGACGAACCCACCTACTATCACATACAGTATGACAATCGCCCCAGTATCCTAGACATAGCACTGACAAAAAACTGTACAATATCCAAACCCAAGTCCTTATCGGTTTTAAATTCAAATCACAACCCCATTCTGTTTAAAATACTTTTCAAAGCACAGAAAGTGAACGCAAGATATGTTCACGACTACAAAAACACCGACTGGGACAAATACCGCTCCATAATTGACAGTGCTATCCCATATAACCCCATAATTAAGAATACCCAAGATCTCGAAAATAAAATTCAAATCTTCATAAAAGCAATTAAAAACGCCGCCAATCTGAGCATCCCAAAATCTGAAATAAAACAAAATTACCCAAAGCTGCCTGAGTATATTAACAATTTAATTACAATAAAGAATTTCTTTAGGCGCAAGTATCAACGAACACGTAATTACTATTACAAATCTATACAAACTCAATTATCGAATTTAATTAAAAATAAACTAGACGAGCATCAAAACAAACGATGGAACAACTTCCTCTTAACCCTAAATCCACAGTCCGGCTCATTATGGAAAGTGACCAAATATTTTACCAAAGAAAGGAAGTCAGTACCGCCACTGATTATTAACGGTCAACATAAATATTCTAATCACGACAAAGCTAACATTCTTGCAGAACAATTCAAAAACGTACACGAACAAAACCTGCAACTGGGCAATAAAAATCATACTAAAATCGTTAATAAAACAGTTCGTAAATATCTTGCTGATAAAAACACAAAATTTACAAATGCTGAAATAAGTACGCCTAAAGAAATTCGTAACATTATTAAAAAACTAAAAAATAAAAAAGCTCCTGGTGAAGATGAAATTAACAATACCCTAATTAAAAATATATCAAGAAAAGCACTAATACACCTAACAATACTAATTAATCATATAATAATGTTTGCCTACTTTCCATGCGCATGGAAACACGCAAAAGTCGTGCCGATATACAAACAAGGGAAAAATCCCAATGAACCTAGTAGTTATCGACCAATCAGCCTGCTAAATTGTGTTAGTAAAATCGTTGAACGAATTATAGCTAGAAGAATAACTAAATTTGCAAATAAAAACAATGTAATCCCAAACGAACAGTTTGGATTTAGAATCAATCATTCTACTGTGATGCAACTCGCCAGACTGACCGATTATATAACTGACGGATTTAACTTAAAAAAACATACGGGTATGCTGATCCTCGACATTGAAAAAGCGTTTGACACCGTCTGGATCAATGGTCTCCTGTACAAACTAATCAATCTCAACTTCCCAAAATATATTATATTCTTTATAAAATCATACTTACATCTTAGAACATTTAATGTCCATATAAATAACGCTAAATCAGACAAGAAAAATATTAATGCCGGTGTCCCTCAAGGAGCCGTGTTAGCTCCACTTCTTTTTAATATATACATGAGCGATTTGCCCAAATTATCAGGTGTAAATTTATCGCAGTACGCTGATGACACGGCCCTTTTTTGTCAATCCTGGCGAGTTGACACCATAGCAAATAAATTGAATAAATCCCTAATCCAATTGGTAAAATATTTTAGTAAATGGCGCATCAAAATTAACAGCCTTAAAACGGAAGCAATAATTTTTACAAGAAGGAGACCTACCGTGGCCCCAAACATTATATGCGACGGAAATATAATAAAATGGGACAAACAGGTGAAATATCTTGGACTATTATTAGACAGCAGACTTACCTTTACAAAGCATATAAAGAACATATCAAACAAAGCCACTGGTCTCCTATGTCAATTATTTTCTCTATTTTCAAAAACTTCCAATATATCGCAAAAAAATAAATTAACAATCTACAAACTAATTATTCGCTCTCTCCTTACATATGCCGCTCCAGTGTGGAGCAACACATGCACATCAAATTATAAAACACTACAGATAGTACAGAACAAATGTATCAGGACTATTGGTAATTTCAAAAGAGCTACTAAAATTGCACATATACATAAAGAAAATAATATAGAACGTATAAATGATTTCATCAATAAAATCACGGTAAATTTTTTTAATAGGTGCGCACAAAGTACAAACCCAATAATCAAAAACATTGGCAATTACGATATCTCTCTATTGAAATCAAAATACAAAAAATATAGTCATAAAAGAACCAAGCACACTCTATTATAGTTCTCTATAATTTTTCTGTACTATAATGTGGTGTTTTTTTTTTTCGTTTTTTTACACTACACTTACATACAGTGTATATAACATAGATAAAATTATGACGCATGTAGGTACTAGAATATTTTACAATTGGTGACAGGAACAATTATATATAAGCAAATTGTAAATAAAAATTGTAAATAATTTAAATCAATAAATATTTTTATAAAAAAAAAAAAAAATACTAAAGTGAGGAAGGCTTGTTTTGGCGAGGGCAAATTTAAATGAAGCAAAACTGATATCAATTATGTTTCATTTACTAAAATATAAACAACGAAAGCTTGATATAGCGTTTCAGTTTCGTATTGTTTAATTTGTATTCTCCGGTATGTTGTAGCTTGCTATTACTATTATTAGAAATTCATTATACAAGGTTCATATATTACAAATTTAATAAGTATCTACATTTAATATTTTCAAAGTTCAAGATATCCTATTAAAATGAAAAGCAATTTTTAAAACATAACGGCACAAGTAAAGTTTCAAAACGTCCGTCGGCAGAATTTTTTTTTGAAATCATGGGTCCTTGTTTTATTTGTTTTTAAGGTAATTCTAAAATTTATTTATAAAATAGTACATTGTGCCACAATTGGGAGGAAAGTGCTACATTTCGCGTATAAAATTGCCACCCGAGCCGAAGGCGAGGGTGGCAAATACGCGGGAGGAGATGTAGTAATTTCCTCCCGTGTTGCACATACCAGGCCGAAAGTTCTCAAAATTGAAAAAAAAAAATTTATTAAAATTATTGAAATTATTATCTATTTTTATTTTATTTTATTATTAAAATTATTAAAAAATAATTTTAAAGGAAATAATTTTAATGTGTAGGAGACAGAAGTAGGTGCGTGAGAGCCGGCATAAGTACTATTGCGCACGCGCACTTGTCCGTACCACGGGAATAAAGAGTGACTTTGTTCCCGCTTGGCAGGGTCGAAAGTACGAACTTTCGGCCTAGGTAGGAGAAAAAATGGTTTTATCGATTAATTATTGCTATAACTTTTGAGCGATTTTTGGTTTTTAACTAGAAACATCCACAACTAGAAAATAATATTATTAAATATTAAAAGAAAAAAAATGTTAAATTGTGTTTTAAAGACCACCAACAGCTAAGGTTGTTTAGGCCTAGCACCAATTCATATTTTCAATTCATTCTTTTTTTTTTAATAATAAATTGAAAATCCAATTGACACTTTTACCAGCTCTCGGGCTAGAACCCGGGAACTGGGGACTTGTAACAGAGGAACCATAGCAACGCCATGTGAACAACAGCATCGCTACACTCTCGGCTATTCTCAAGCCCAAATATTAAAAGACGTGTCTGAAGCATATCCAATTTGATTTCAAGCTAATACGAAACAATTCTATTCAATCGTTTTAGGATTATAACTTTTATTAAATTTCCGAGGTTGCCATTGTATAGTCATATGATAAATGGGTGTTCTATATACAGTAATTTACTGAAAAAATATGTCTCATAATATAAAATGACCGCGTGATATATTATCATAACCAGGTTAATAAGTAGTGCCAGTACCTATAGTTAGACATTTGTCATAAAGTAACATAGTGGAATAATAAGGCGGTGCCCCCTACAGTAGCTTCAATAAATGTCGTTCTTTGAATAAATCGATAGACAATAATGTAATTGCTTGTGTGAATTTATTCGCTTTCTATTTTTTTGCTGTAACGACTCTATAAAATATGCAGTGTTGAAAATGCAATTACTTAATTAAAATTGCCAACTATTTGAATATTTTATAGATAAAAAATGATGCTTAACAATATTTATTTGAAAATTATGCAAGTTGTTTTTTATGAAATTTTGATCTCAAATCAGCGCATATACATTCGTAAAGTAATATGTACTTGTAGACATGCAAAAGAACGTAACGTAACACTGTTGCGTATTCAGTTAGGAGTAGGACTTAAGGCCGGTTCTCACGGGGCGATTTTAGTCGATCAATTTTAGTTGATCAACTAAAATTGAACTTAAATTGAACAACTTTTCGTTCCCACGTTTCAATGAAAATTGATTGACTGTTTCAACTTCAAAATGGCGCCAAATGCAGTTTTCCGTGTAGGTCTAGGAATAATAGCCACTTTAAGGGACGAACTAAAAAAAATTTAATGAAAATGACGAAACAACGCAAAAAACGTCGTTTTTGGGTTAGACGGTGGATTTCGAGAAGATATTAAATTTAATTTTATTTTTAATGTCCGCTATAGACAGATCTTCTAACCTCATTTCACTCTTTATAATATGTAATGCATTTTCTCGGCAATCTTTATTTCTGTATGAGTCTAATTTGTGATTCCACAAACAATCGTGTTTTTGATACAACTCTAAGAAATTTATAGTTAATTTTTTTGACCACTTCATTATTATAAATAATAATATAACACTTCGGGACACCAGACATCGACAGTACTCATACTGACAGACGAATGAACTGAAGTTGACTGACAATACAATAGTTCGCAGTTCACACGCTTCAATCGTGTTTCAAATAGCAGTTTCAACTAGTTTGAAGTTGAATATGACTCATACTTGAACGATAAAGTTAGACTCAGTCCAACTTTTGTGGAACCGACTAAAATTGATCAACAAAAGTTGAAATATAGGTTCTCACGCTCATTTTCATTCGATTTTAGTTGATCAACTAAAGTTGATCAATTAAAATCGCCCCGTGAGAACCGGCCTTTAGGAAGGCACCATACTACTTAAAAAAATAGGTAAAAAACTTTTAAGTTAAACGGTTTTATTTTAAATCATCAGCTGTACTAAAAACTAGAAAATAATTAGGACATAAACCAAGGGGCACTTTGTGTCGCTGCGTTAGCGGAATAAGTAATAAAAACGTGGGGCGCATTTGAAATATTTCTGTTGGTAGGCTTGGAAACACATTTTTCTAGACAAGCCGTTCTTATTTAATAATTATACAGTCGTTATATAGATTTTAATGCGCCCCACGTTTTTATTACTTATTCCGCTGACGCAGCGACACAAAGTGCCCCTTGGTTTGTGTCCTAATTATTTTCTAGTTTTTGGTACAGCTGATGATTTAAAATAAAACCGTTTAATTTAAAAGTTTTTTTACCTATTTTTATTTTCTAGTTTTTAGTTTGATTTCAAGCCCGTATCATTATGCAAACTCCTCATCCTTTCAACTATCCACCTCCTGATTCCATCATCAGATCCTCGTTACCAAGTTGAAATTATCATAATATTGTATTGTCACGAGAACTCAATGTGTGTGCAAAGTTTCATAAGAATCGGTTAGCTGTCGCAAAATTTGAAACAAAGATAGTAACAAACAAATATACGGGAACAAGCTAAATAAAACCGTTTAAAAACGTGACATTTTAACGCTGTCAAAATGCCGTTTTAAACATTTTTGTAACTACAATTTTTGTACTAAAATCAATTGTTTGTGAGAAAGTTAGGAGCGTATTTGAAATAAATATTGGCAGACGTTTTGAAAAAATAACAAGTTAGAAATAGTCCATTACCAACTTAGAAAACATGTCAGAAGAGAAACCCCGTGCTCGTCGATTTTCTCATAGATCTAGTATGTAGCCCCCTACACCTATTAGAAAATGATATTACAAAAATATTTGTTCCCTTCTTTTGCTTGGTACTTCTGACATTTAAAGTATTTTTTGAGTTTTTCCCCTAAATCACTAAATTTAGATATGTAATTTGATAGATACCTTGAATATTTTCCAGTTTTACAAATATATTTGAAACATATAGCAGCCAAGAGCAGTCACAACTAAATTTGGTTCCAATATATGTGTAAGAATCGCGCTACATAAAGAGTGTTAGGGTGATCTGCCCGTAAGCTAGGCTACAGTAATATTGTTTTATTATTTGAATAAACAGGCTGATAAGGCGGTAATTTGCATAATAATATAAATCGCAGTTAATGTCGCATGCGTGCGCACTGGCGTACCTTGGCTTGTAGTTGTACGAGGGCAGGCCTCGGTGTTTAAAAGAAGTCAGGTCGCGGTCGATTTTAAGAAAACACACTGATGAAGCGAAATTTCATTCAGTTTTATATTTTAAACTAGGCTTTATATCCGCGCTTTTGTTTGTAGTAGGTAATGCCAATTTTGACAGAAGCTTTATCTTAATTTGAGCTTAGCCGGATAAAAAGTATATTTTAATAAATACAAATTTAACACGTAAGTCGTGACCAAATACATAATTAGATGAATGCATAATGACTGCAAACAGTATATTTTAAGTTTGGATATCAAGTTTTATAAAAATCTAACAGCAGACAAAAAGTCTGGGAATACGTTTACCTGTCTAGATATTATAGAAAATACCAAAAAACTGCAATATTATAGCTTCAAATTACGCTACAATAATTTTTTGTGTGCTAAATGCAGGGCACGAGGTGTTGGCAGGGCCGTCCTATAAGATATTTGATACCCGTGAGCTACTAACAATAATATGCGCCTCTCTTCATAAGAACACACACGGGATTGGAAGCGGGAGCAGAGTGCTTGGAGGCCGCTGTATACCTATTTCCGACATAATGGAGGCATTATTTGTCCTCTACAATTATGCCAAATCAGATAATAGTTTTAAAATGCAATCTTCATGATTTCTGCGCTCTCATGGTCATGATTTTCTAAAAGTTTTAAAAATCTTTCCACAGGGGCTAGATTCTAGCCATCAAGCCTTTGACTAGAGCTGTCAATAACAAATTGATTTTTGAGTGGAAGTAAAATTGCCGCCCCAAAAAGGCTGGCACCCTGGGGCTATAACCCATTTATCCCTGCAGTTAGGATGGCCTCGGATGTAGAGTTATATGTTAACAATAAATTCCCACTTTAAGTTTTTGCTTTCTGAGCGGTGAATTATTGTATTTAATAATGATAATATTATCTATTAATAATATTAATACAGTACAAAAAAAGTCAGAAGACTATTTTATTAAAGCGAGAACAGCTTGCATTTCTTTCTCCGTGTGCTTTTCGTTGTGATGTTGGTTTAGATTGTTTGACACGTTGGTTCCAGTTTTACCACCCCAGTCCCCAATGTCGTTGGTCGTAATATTATTGTGTGTCCTATATAATACACGTACATATACTATAATATATATTATGCAGCAGCAGGTAGCTTGCTTATGACCTGCAGATATCGGCCAGCGCATTAGCATATCTCGGCCGATAAGGCATGTGTACGTTCTGAAGTCATTACGTAAGCCGGTCGCAATATGCTGGACTCTCATGAAATCACTGGTTTCATGGTATGACCTGCACGACATTATTCTAAGGACATTTTTTGCATGATTAACATATAAATATTAGTTTATAAACTTCGTCTTGTTTATCACTAAAACCATTTTGATTTTTTTTTTGAGAAGTACAGTCAACTTTTTCAATGAGCTATCAACATTTTAATTTTTTCAATACTGCGTTTATTTACAAGCCAGGTATCGCGAAGTAGCTTTGATTTTTTTTTGAGTTACGGTCACATAGAAAGAGTCCTCTTGACTTTTGGTGAGAGAGACAACAGACGTCAAGAGGAGAAATGTAACAAGTGGTTCATGCGAGTAAACGCTTATTTGAAGAGAGACCACATATAGACCAGAGACGACTGAACCACTGAAAAAGAATTTGACCACAAGTCACAGGCATCAATATTGATTAGTTAGTTTCTTAGAATTAAATCGAAGATGTTGGTAAATTTGTATTTTTTCAGTTTCAAAAATCTGAGATTCAAACTTTTATATGTCTATTTTGCACTCTTCATCTCAAATCCGTTACCTTTTCCCTCGCCTATAAAAATGGTTAGGTACCGCTATTTTTAAAGCTAAAGGGTTTGGGTAAACGCCAAATGTTATGGATCAAGAATCACATTACAGAGCTTATTGGAGAAAAATTTAAAAACAATTTCCGGGAAAAACTAACCATTTTTTAAAAATTACGTAGGTAATCTTTCTTATGTAACCAAAACTTTTTTTTTCAAAAAATTCGCCTTTAGGACCATGTAGAGTGATTTTTGGTCCTTCATTTAAAAATAGCGTTAGGAGAACGGTAACCGATTTTAGGCAAGGGAAAATGATTTAAGATGAGAGTGCAGAGGGTAACTTCCGGAGAGAATACTAAGGAACTTATAATTCGACAAAAATCGGTCATATAAGTCTACTAAATCTGGTAACTCAATTTCAGAACAAAATAATTTTTTGTTACAATTTAAAAATTAAATGGAACAGTGTTTACAATTATCTGGCATTATTTTCGAACAAAAATAATTGCGTATTCATGTTTTTTCTTACTTTTGTTTTATAAAGAATAATTAAGCAAACCATTTGCCCGAAATGAATTTAAAGTTCAAAGAAAATAATATCAAGAGTTACGTATTTACTAAAAAACTGGTAGAGCAAATTAGACTGAAATTTCGTATTGTCTTATAGGTCACCCAAACATTAACGCTTTTTTCTCGACGCTGCACATTTTATTCAATCTATGTTACATCGTTAGGTGATGATTAGTACTTTTTAAAGTTTTAGGACACCTGTTTATTAGGACTTTTCGACTTATTTTGGTCTCCATTGTATGTCCTATCTCCTATAAACTTCAAATATTATACAGTTGTTTTTTAACATACCCTGTAATTATCCCGATAAAAAACTATTATAAATTAATCTTATTTCATAGTTTAATATGACTACTGGACAATTGTTTAGTTTAAAAATCTGAATTAATTATTATAATATTACCTATACGGCTATACCATGATAATATAGCGTCGTTGGTTCTATAATACCTCCTATGTGATAGTTGGCAAATTGTATGTTTTTAGGTGAAAAGATGCCAGGAAGCGAAAATAGTAATATCTCCTATGTACAAAAACTGAATCAATATAGTATTTTAATTCCTATAAGATCAACAGATTATTTTCTAACACAAATATTAAGTTAGTGTTTTATAACTTAAATAAATTGGATAAGTTACTCACAAGACTTAAAGATAAGACGCCTATCTCACATCAGTCTAATATTATTTATAAAATACCTTGTGAATGTAATAAGTGCTATGTTGGACAAACAAAACAGTTATTAAAAAATAGAATTTATCAGCACAAAATGGACTGTAGAAACATAAACTTATTAAGTGATAATAAGACGGCGTTGTCATCTCATCATTTCGACACTGGGCATATAATTCAGTAATATTGTGTTTTCACTAGGAAAGTTTTGGGGTAGTTCTGATTTCTTCTATTCTATATGTATTTTGGAGTGCTGAATCAGAATCTGATGTTTGCGAACAAAATTTCGTGACGCAACATTGACAAAATCACAAAAAAGTGAAATATTTCTGTTTTTTTCTGAAGTTTTGCGTAAAACTCGAAAACTATTTACTTTTAGTAAATGGCCTGTTTACAGAAATTATAGTACGTAAAATTCTCTACAAATATTGCTATTTAGTTTTTCTTTCAGAAGAACCGTTCGGTCTCAAGTGCGAGTTCAAAATTGGCATATTTTAGCGGTCTCTGTAAAACCCACTTTTTACATTCCAAAACTTTATTTTTATTAAAATGCTGTCATTTGACTCATAGTCCCCATGTTTTTTGTGAAGTACAACTTTTTCTATAAATGTACGTAGTGTTTCAGGAATGAGTTCCTCATTTCCTTCTAAAAACTTATCAGGTGGGAGGATACTGCTCTGTCTCATAAACTTGGCTCCGGATATCCTCAACAATAATGGCAGCAGCCGTCTGAACAATCCGTAGTCTTTCCTCTTGTTCATTTTTTAACGCCTGCTTGTACCAAGCATCGTTCAAGATTTTATAACCGGTGTCTTTAAAACAAACTACCGGCTTCTTGTTTTGAGAAATGGTAATAATTATATCGTTTCCGTATTTTTTGAGTAGATGAGCTTTGACTGTCTTTTTGTCAGGACGATATTCACCCTTGATTTGGTCCATCAACTCATCAAGCGAAAACTGAAACTCCCCTTCACTATTCTCTAAATAATTGTAAACATCTTCCATTGCTCGTTCAACATCATCGGCAAATGGACCACTTTTGGTCTCTTTTTGAGTTGTTGGGCGATTCTACAGTTTTCTCATGCATAAACTATGATACCGACAATCAGAGGCGACCAAGTCTGAGACAGGCAAAAGGCGTTTGATTATGGCTTTTCCATACTCATCACCACATTCTTCTGCTCTTTTCATAACAGTTTCTTTGACTTTTAAAACTCGAACCTGATACAACATATTGCGATTAGTTTTCTTTTTTCTTTGCTGTTCTATGAACTCAGGTGTTATGACGAGACCACACATAAAACATTGAGTTTTGAAATTGAAAGGTGGTTCAGTAGAACGTCTTTGGACTTGCTCCCTACCCTCCTCAACTTTCTTCAAATGAGCGGTAATCATTCTTACATTGTTGTAGTTTTTACGACATCGCTCATGAACCTCAACTGTAGATTTTTTACTTAGCTGAACATGATGATCATCCTTCCTCTTCTTGCTAGACTCAATAAATGTTTTCAAACCTTTTTCCCGCACCGTCGTCACCTTTTCTACATCATTATCCAGTACTTTATCAGAAATAAAACACACGTCAGAAGCCATTTTTAACACCACAAATCTAGGTGAAATTCACTATCTGACAGCCTTTTAATAAAAAAAGTAAAGTTTTGGATCGAAAAAGTGGGTTTTGCAGAGACCGCCAAATTTCGACTGTCACTTAAGACCGAACGGTTCTTCTGAAAGAAAAAATAAATAGTAATATTTGTAGAGAATTTTACGTACCTACTTTAATTTCTGTAAACAGGCCATTTACTAAAAGTAAATAGTTTTCGAGTTTTACGCAAAACTTCAGAGAAAAGCAGACATTTTTCACTTTTTTTGCGATTTTATCAATGTTGCGTCACGATATTTTGTTAGCAAACCTCAGATTCGGATTCAGGACCCGAAAATACAGGTAGAATGAAAGAAATCAGGACTACCCCAAAACTTTCCCACTAGGGGCAGTTTTGAGAATAAATAAGCTGAATTAATAAATTTCTTTTCAATGAAGTTAAAATATTAGATAAAGAGTCAAATTGGAAGAAACGCAATATCAGTGAAATGTGTTTTATTAGAAAAAACAATTCAATTAATTATAGAACAGACACTCAAAATTTAAGTAGTCAGTACAATTATGTTATGAAATTATACTAACATTTGTATTATTATTATTACTGATTGTTAAAATTTATAGTCAACATAATTTGTTACCATGTTTTTGTCTTATGTACCCTATCTTATGTTAATTGCTATGGTTAGTAATTAATATTAATTTTCATAAATATTGTTATTTTTATGTAAAGTTTAAATATATAAACGAAACGTCGTACATTTAATTTAATTTAATAAATCAAATATTTTGTTCACTATCCTGCGATTTTTCTTAATTTTATATGTTCAATATTCGTAAGATGTTCCATACTGTTTTATGAATATCACGGCAGAGCATTCGCGTTAATATAACTGATTATAAAATTATGCATTATGCAGTTAAGTACATAAAATCAGTGATAAAAGTCTGTATTTAACGAGTGCATAATATGGCATTTAATTCGCCAGTGGTGCAGGGGACAATTTTTTTAATAAAACTTTTTAATTTTTTTCCTTAGGTGTGTGTGTGTGGTGTGTGTGTGTGTATGTAAACCTCTCGTAACTTTTGAACGGCTTGACCGATCGAATCGCGATTTGCGGCATTCGAAAGGATTCCACTGAACTTAGATTTCCTGAAAATTTTAACCGATTCGGCCTAATAGATTTTGAGAAATTCCAAAAAAACCGAAAAAAAAAGTTGTTAAAATGATGTTTTTTCAAAATAACTTCTAGAATCTAGAATATTGAACCGATTGATTTCATAATCTAATCAGCTCTTCTCCTCAGAAAACTGCGTCGTTATGCCGTTACGCGGATCAAAATCGGTTTAATCCGTTCGAGAGATTACCTAGTCAACAGATTTCGAAAAAAGTGTTTTTTCAAAATAACTTCGAGATTTCTCAACCAATCGATTTTGTACATCTTATAATATTTTTAGAACTTAAAAAACTGCGTCGAATGCCGTTTTAAAGATCAAAATCGAACAATGCGTTCAAATGTTATAGCTTTTCAAAAATTAAATTAGTGTTGCTATCAGCAATTTTCACATCTACTTTTGGGTATATTATCAAGTGCTTGAAAATAGCGGGAAGTTCCAGGGGTGGCCTGCAGGGTCAACTGATTTTTTTGTCTGCAGTGAAATGTGTCATTTTTATTTTCACATATTGCACGATATATAAATAAATCACTTAACTGCAGGCCGATTAGAGGACCTTGTGGCCAGTCTTCTTAACTAATTCATCATTCAAATCACCGACTATAATATACGCGTGTGTGTGTAACAACACCCACACATGCAATATATGTTTATACAGGTAAGCAAAGCATACTTGTTCAACGTTATCTCAGGTGTGTGAAGGGAAAACTGAGAGGCGGAGTTGCCGCTGAAGAGGGCCGGCAGACGACGGTTTGTTTACGGACGCCATTGGTGTACGTCGCATACTTCCATTGGGTGCGCATCGGTAGGCGTCGGTGATCGAACCAATGAACACGCAGGAAAATGAATCGCTCGTTTGCTTTCCGGTAAAATAAAACTGTAACGTCAGACCGGAGTTTATCAAACGGGCTTTAAGCGACATGCTACTCGAGCACGGATTATCGCTTAATTCACCGTGGGGACTTGGCGTTACTGTTTGTAAAATTTCTTAATTGTTTGCGCTACTTCATTTGCATATTGCCTATTGATTTATGTGTTCATGTTTTGAAATGGATTGGTTGCTATTAATATTGATTTAATAATTTAGTTTTCTTAATTTCTGTTTTATTTCGTTTTTAAAACCACCGTCTGTCAGGGTTATCTGCGGCTAGTAAAAAATTACGTAACAGGTCAGTAATGGCCAGAGTACTTATTCAAATTTTAATAATAAATTAAAAATACAATGAATACTTTCACCAGTTCTCTAGAACCTTATAAGTAAGATGAACTATGCGGGTACGCCTTTAAACAACGGCATCTTTACTAGCCTGGCTATTCTCAAGTTCTTGTTTTCCTGAAAAATTGTTATTTTTATGGAAACTTAGTTCTTGATTTATATAGACAATTTAGAATTTCAACTTTAGAATAAGACTATTTTTCAAGGACGCATTCATATCCAAGAAAATAATTATTTGAGAATAAAAGCTAACCATCGATTCGACCGATTCTTTAATGCAGCATGTTATTTATTATAGATTTCGAGCTATATTACTTCTAAACCGAAATATTGTTAGTATAGGTAGTAATTACCTAAAGAAATTTTAATAAATATGCAGACCCTAAATGTTTCGATTTAGGTACACTAGAAAACAAATTTTGTTCTTAAAAAAGTAAAACACTGACCCAGTTTGATATTTTTAACAGCAATTAACTTATATATGGATCATATACGATTTTTCTGGCAATAAATCATCATAATCTTAAAGTAATTTACTATTATCAAAGTTAAAAATTCTGTTTTTTTTAATAAATTATTTTAAGTAGGTACCTATATATAGAAATATTATAAAAAGTCTTTTGAGGCACCTATAGTTCAGTTGACAATGAGAGTATTTGATTACATAAATCTAACACAATTGGATTAATTGTTATACTTTAAATTTCGAAAGACACAATTTTAATAACGTTCACTTACAAATTAAGATGTAATAAAAAAAACATTAGAATTTTATACCTATATATTTTTTCTTTATGTAATAGGTTCGTATCTTGATTGATCGTTGATGTCTTTTCGCGATAAATCTAGAAATCTACGCTGTATTTTCTTAACAAATAGACAAAACAGTTATAACTGTTTATTTTTATGTATAATTGTTGTGTAAGAAATCAATTTTTGCAGTTTTAGTTTAAAAATATGATAATCATACCTAAAAATGAACATTTTTAGCGCTATATTGTTTTATACACAGAAAAATACTATTTGGGGAATGTGGAGTAATTATAATACGGCAATTCATCCAGAATTATATTAAAGGTTTCGGGCCTGAGTCTCAACACCGGCAGTTATTTTTTTCGATAAATATATTTTCAAAAATTTCCCCATTAGGTAGACAGACGTTGTCACGTTACCTAAAATGGTACAATAAACAGATAAATTGAACGCTAATCGAGACGCTAATCTTTTCATTCTAATATTATATTGTCTTATTTAATTGGACTGAATTTTAAAAAAGTTCTTTTTAGGATGAAGAATATCTAGGTTAAAATTTTTTCAAAATCTGTATCGGTGGTCCTAAAAAGTTTCAGGTGCGTCCTGTTAAGATTAACCATTGAGTTATCAAAAATGTATGAGCAGTAATGGGTTAAATAAACAGCAGTATTGTCTAATATAAATATTAAATGAATATTTAAATGTTAGGTCGTCGACCTCCATTCATTGTTTTAGATTTGGTGAACCGTATAAGTATCTATATACAGGTAAGAAAAATTAATTATTGTCATGTTCGTTTCTTCAACGCTAATTTGAGCTGAATTTTGTATAATAATTATTAATTAATGATGTGTCGATTTATAATTAGGTACCCACACCTAATATGATTATAAGAAATTTTTGTGTTGTCTGGTAGGTATAGCGTCTTCATATTCTAAAAAAAATACAAAATACGGAATTTTGAAAACATAATCATAATCAGACAATTATATATATGTGGAAAAAAGCGAAGAAAAATTAATAGAAAAAAAAATGTTTATAGGTAGGTACGGTACTCCCAGAAAAATTAAATTTCGAATTTTGATTCGTCTGCATATTTTTGGAAAAAATTTAAAAGTTTATAATATAAGTACTTTATACTAATGTGTTAATGAAATTAAACATTTTTGTAAAAAAAAAACAAACGTAAAAAAGTAAAGGAACCTATAATAATCTTTTAAGTACATTTTTCCAGTTTAGGTATATATAAAAAAAAAATACTGCGATTGGTAATTATTATTACATAAAATAAATTATTCAAAGTAAATATTTTCCCGTAAACTAAATAATTACAAAAAGCAAGAAAAACCTATAATATCTGGAAATATTTTCATTTATAAGTAATAATATGGAAACGAAACATTTCTAAGCTGACAAAAAGATTTTTTTGGGTTGAAAAAACGATAAACAACGGGAAAATGAATGAATGGACAGAATAGCGGAATGAAGAGCAACCTAACTGATTTTTAATTTCCGCATCACTTTGCCATGAGAGAATAGCGAAGATAATAAATTATAGATATCTCATTTAATCGCCATGAAATTTCGAGCTATACCTATATCTATATAAAGAGTCAACATGAAGAAACAAGAAGCTACATCTTATGTCAAATGTATCTACTCTTCTATAATACTACCTACAATTTTTTCTTGATAAAAATAGTTTTCAATATCAATGTTAATTTTATTTTTTAAAATAACTATCTACTTGTTGTAAAGATTGAGGAGTATTAAAGTTAGCGATGAAATTTTAAAAATGTTCCAATTTCACTAATATTTTTATAAAACTTTTATATAGAAAAAAATTAAAAAAAAAACTATTTTCCGCAACTCCATACTAATTTTTGAGATTCGATAACGTAGGTAGGTACTTAAATTTTTTTAGTTTACACTGAGAGCACTTTTAAATATCACACTTATTTTTTGTAACCTTGTAAATGAACTGTGCAAATATAAACCGTAACAAATTAATAAATTTGAAATTAATATCCATTAAACACCCAGGTGTTAGTCAATGTTTAAGACAGATATTTTTTCAGACATTTTTTTAAAGATAAACAGAACGTCTTACATGTTAGTGATTTATAAAAAAGCAAAAAGGAGCGAAGATAAATGCATGTAGAAGTCGTTAATTTATTCACACAAATATGAGCACATTATGTTCCCCTCCGCGAGTTGTTCAGGGCAAGGGGAGCAGTGCGGCGCTTCAAGCCTACCTATCGGGTAGTCTTCTAGTGTGAAGTAGCCAACCAAAGCTACGAGCAAGCGGTAGCATAGAATACCTGACAGGTAGCTGCAAACCGCTTCTGATCAGTCATTCACTGTTGTGATCAGAGACGGTCGCGCTTCTGTTGTTTCATTGAACTTTAATACAAAATACCCATACCTCCATTCTCTAAGGATCAGGATTCAATTGTTTTATTAACAAACGCGCGTTTAACTCGACCGCGAATCCACTTATTATATTAGTTAATATTATAAGAGTTAATTAAAAAGTGTATTTACATTTCAATTTATCGAAAGACTGATATAAAATAAACAAAATAATTATTATTGTACTCGGTGACGTCACAAACAAGTGTGTGTCTGTGAACTGTGTGTTGTTTCTAGACGTTAGATTTGTTCACAAAACGAACACAATTAAGTAATAAATATTTGGGTAATTTTATGCTATAAAACTTGCCTAAGTTGATGATTTAAAACGGATTTATTGCTTAAACAAGGAAGCGTATTTTGATTTAATTTGTTTTCTGAAATAAGTGAGTGTAATAAATTACAACAAAATAAAAAACAATCAAATAAAAAAATGACGTTCTATTGTTGATTAAGAAAGACTGTGATAATAATATAATAGTTGTGATGTCATCTTTAAAAATGCAACGTGAAATTTAAATATTCTTTTGTAAAATGTGTAAATAAAAATTCTCTTAGTCGAATAGAAAAATTCTGAATTTTAAACAATTGAAAATCGTTTGAAAAGTAATGAAGGCGACTTATTAAACTGTTTGTAATTGAATTCAGAGTTAATATGTTAATATCAAGTGGGGTCCCTGCAATTGGCGCGAGCAGTGAGTTCCCCACAGGTTTGTCAGTGCTGTCAGGGAGCTGCTGTCCTGTGCCCCCCGTTGCCCCAATAGCCCGCAGTAGTCAGGTGGTTAACTGGAAGATGGACCCAGTCGTAGGACCGCCGCCTGCGACGCCAAGCTCGGCGGCGTCTGGTGCTGTGCCGTCGGCGATATCATCCTCGCCTTCTGGTAGGTTGTACAATATAAACACACCTAGCCTACTAATCCCCGGCGGGGACACAATATTTCTTTTTCACTGGTTGTTATTTTTTTTATCGAGTGATTAAAATTTTTAGTAATCCACACAAACTGCTCATTATTTTTGCCAGTAAAAAATGTATTAATATTGGAACATTTTTTAAATCTAGGGTTACAGCTAACAGGTCTAACCTTTTCTTTATTATTTCGGAATTTCTTATAGTATAATCAGTAAAGCTATACTGCGTAAATAAAAAATATATCTTAGCTTTTAAAAGTGATTTACAGTATAAAAAAATTATGGTAATGAAAAAATGACATAACATTGTAATTAACTCTTAAAAACGCTGATGCCAGATTTTTTAAAGCTTCACATTGTTTTAATAATGAGCTTAGATTGTGACTTCTGTTAATTATGGATGTATAAATATTATAGGTATTTGTAAACACGCTTCGTGGAAAAAGAAATTGAATTTTTTTATTTTTATGAAAACAAATAGTGATCGGAATGTTTTGAAAATTGAGGGTGATTTTTTATATTATCCAAAAACAAACACGAATTTTGATGTAATTTTTGACAAAAATTTAGTTTTTATGGATTAATTATAATAACTATGCGACAATTAATTATTTTAAGTACCTAGGTAAACAGATTATAATATACAACATAAATAAAGTTTCAAGGCGTAATTCAGTTTGTTTGTTTATCTCTATAATGAACCAATATCAATTGTTTCAATTTTCTAAGATCCATCTTTTCGTGGATTCAAATCAAGTTTAAGCCAATTTTCCAGATTTACTGTCAAATACTCAATACTCAATACTTTTATTTTCCATAAGCAGACAGATGTCTAGGAATAAGTCACATATAAAAAATACACATTGAAATACAAGAATACACATTAAAATTTAGAGGATAAAAAGTCATCGACACTATAAAAACATTTCTCTAATAAAAAATATTTTAATTTATTTTTAAAATTTGTGAACGTTTTGGCATCTTTGATCGTACCTGGTAGTTTATTGTAAATAACACTGCACATATATTTTGGGCTTTTTTTAAATAGACTAAGTCTGTGCTTGTCAGTATGAATACTGTCCTTGCATCTAGTGTCATAATGATGTATAATATAGTTTTTTTCAAAAATCAATATGTGCTTTCGAGCATACAATGCGACCTCAAGTATAAATACGCAAGGAAACGTAAGAATCCGTTGTTCTAAAAAACACGCTTGTTAGCGCACTATAAAACGTAAAAAATAAATTTCTTTCCCTTCTATAACGTTTAGAAGCGTGGGACACTCACTTTATCTATATATTTTAGTCCGCTAATACAAGCGTTTTTTAGACTTTTTTGAAACTATAAATTTTATTTTCAAATTTTTAGTCACTAAATATTCTAGATACATAATTATTATTTTAAATTTTAAACGGCTGCAGACACGTTTCCCACCATCAATACCGTTACTACCACCACTCGTTTTTATATTATCAATTTTTAACTTGTTATATAAATATTATTACAGCCAAAATATTAGAATATTGTATTGTCATCAAAATTACAGACAACTGCAAAGTTTAACTTCAATTGGACATTTTTTGGAAGAGGCTGGAAATCTAGTTGCAAGATTTTTTTACGTACGCCACCACTGAAATAAAGGAATGCTGGAAAGCTTACTCCCTATACCTTGCTGTGCGTGGAAAGCGGGTAAAGACAGATATAGTTAATAGGGCCACCTATCCTTGTTCCACTACAGTCTTAATAGGCTGTACGACAAAGACAGGTGGCCCTATTAACTATGTCTGTTTTTACTCGCTACCAGCGCGTCAGTTTACGTTTTATAATTTTTATATTTCAGGGGATACAACATACATATATACCTACATACAAGTAAGCGTGTTAAAAAAAGTGTAACTACATAGCAACAATTTAAGGTCATTGTCAATTATTTGAATTTTTTGACAAACTAAAAATATTTAAAATTCCAATTATTAGATATATACATGTATCTAGTATAAAGTTAATCACATAAGGCTTTTAACTATCATATAAGAAAACATCAATTTTTTTAAACTAGTAGTCCTAGTACGTTGTTAAATATTATACCTACATATTTAATTAAATTTTACAAAAAATCTTATTAAATAGAATAGAATAGAAATAATTGTTGACATTTTACATAATTTTAGTAAGATATTAATTATTTATCCTTTCCATGGTTACTTTACTGGTATAATCGACATGCCTTTCGTTTACACACAAATTTTAGATCATTACATATTTTATTAATGCTACGATTTGGATAAAAGGAATGTTTTAATGCTGCCTTAAATTGCGCTTGTAGTGAGGTGGCTTAGTGAAATTACCGATACCTGGCGGATAAAAGCACCAAATTTAGTATGTTGGTACCTTAGGGTATACTTATAAATGTTGGCCTAGGATCCCTATCGGATTTCTAAAAATAACTTTTGGCGGCCGAAAAACCACGAAATTTTACCACCTTTTTTGCTTTTTTCGAAATATCTCAGAAACGGTCGACTTAATCGATTCTTCCAATATGTAATGTTTTAAAGAGGATTACATTTCCTACAATTTTCATTCCCACAACTTTTCTATGGTACTAATGGTAGGCGCGCTACAGCTTCTTGAATATCACGCGCTTTTTGTAACCTTGGTAACCAATGGTTAAAATATAATGTCATTTTCAAGCTAATAACGACCAGCGTTTAGTGCCAACATTATATTCAGTTTACTATTTTTTTAATGAAATTTGAAAATCAGGTTTGAGAACAGCCAGTTGATTAGAATATCCTTGTTTATGTGGCATTTCCATGGTTCGCCTTTTACAAACTTCCAATTCCTAGGTTCTAATTTGGGAAGTGGCAAAAGTATCGTTTGAATTTTTTAATTATTATTAAAAGTAACAATAAATTGAAAAAAAAGAATTTGTACTAGATTGATAATGTTCACATTCTGACAGTAACCTTAAAAAAACGATGATCTAATTCTAATCACTTACTCAGTTTTGAGATTATACAGACGCTAATAACATTAGTTGGCGGGCGTCTATAATCTACAATGATTAGGATTTAAAATCTAGGAAATAAGTTCTCGTAATAGACCATGATAAAGCCATACAAACAACAGTGTCCCAACGATATCGGCTATTGTCAAGCGGCAAGCCCTAAAACTGGTTCTATTTTTAATATTCGATTCCGATTTATATATTGCGGAAGTATAAATTCAACCAATGCATTTCTGATCTTAAAAATGTAATAAAAAGTCCCTGTGCTGTTTCGTTATCGTCAGAACAATCAAGCAATTATACAAAATGATTTAATAATAAAAATTCATTATTTGGCGAGTTTTTATTGTCAATAGCACGGATTGCACCGGTTGCAACTTATGCACATAACTTATGTACCAAGTCGCTCAATTATAATTTGTAATGTATCACCAGATTGGGCAAAAACTCTCGTTCAATTTGTTTTACCGCGCCAAGCTTGTTATATGAAGTAATGTTGGAACACACTTTCAAACGTAGAGAAGATGTGTAGGTAGGGAGAATCAAATTAAATCTTCCCGGTTTAATGATAACCATTATTTGAAAATAACTGATTACCAATATACTGACGTTACGAAAAAAAGAGTGTATGTGTACTATATACGCACGTCAGATGTTATACTTCTTTTACGTAACAAAACAAAAATAACTCCAAAAATTTTATCCCGCGTGCCAGTACTAAACGTTTGTAAAAAAGACGATAAAATAATAAAATAAAGATATTAAATTAATTAATTTAATTTAATAAATTATTAATTTATTAAATATATTTATTTATTATAATAATATCCAATTATTTATTAAAAAAAAGCATGTTTGTGTTGAGATTTGAACCCGAGACCTATTGCGTATGAAGCCACGACGTTACCGTTACACCACAGAGACGTCTTATAGCAGTGCTATATAATAGGATATTATAATCAAGAAAAACAATACTGTGAAATCAGTACGGTTTGGAGTACGAACTCATATTTAATGAAAGCGGCACACACGAGCAATTGTATGGCAAAAGCTTTTATTAATGTTATTCAAAACCGAAAACGCTCTTGTTACATTAAGACTGGTGTAACGACTAGTTATTACTAACGACTAACTTCATGGTGATAAATTTTCGTGGCGTGGCGTGACGCGATGCGAGTGCATCCTAAAAATTCACTCTCATCTTTTTTCCATAACGCGCCAAAAGAAGTATAACTTCAAAAATTATTTTAAAACATGTTAAAATTATTGTTAATTTATTTGAACTTGTTGACTCAAAAATCTTTTGTTAATGTGATCACCTTCCTAAGGTGTTTTTACTGCTGGTATTGAGAGCCTCTGGTATTTTGTCAGCTCAGCCACCTGATACCTATAGGTAAGCCAACGAAACTGTTAACAATCTGTTACTGGTATCCTATAATTTATATTGCATTTTGTAATAAATATAAAATAAATGGTACAACTCCACCTCACTGACTTCCTCGTTCAACTGCGAATTTTCGTTAATCAGTTAACTACCCTTTTCTGAATGTTCTCAAGACAAATTAATATGAACAAAATCGTTTGAGACGTTTTCGAGAAAATCGTAATTTTCGATTTTTGTTCATCAGCAAATTACCCTAGTAGGGGGAAAATAACATCTTTGAAGAATCCCCTAAAAATCTAAAATTTGATTACGATCCGTTGAACGGTGTGTCAGTTAGGTCCCTGCACTGTGCTCATACGGACTTCGAAAACTCGCTTTTATACTTATGTGTAGAGACGGTTGAAATTTAACAGGTAATCGATAACAGAACAGAGAACGGAACGCTTTTGAAAACTTATACGCTGTTTTAGTTATTGTTATTTTTGGAACAGAATCTTCCGGCAACAATTTCACAATAATTACTTTTACTTCGTCTCATCATTACCCTGGTCAGTTAGATGAATAAGAATAAGTTCTCGTACCTACGTATTCATTTCTGTGAATTGAATACTCTTTTATGGGGAATTTTCATTGCACTGACTATTATTAGAAACGTACCTATATTATTTATTTACTTATTTTTTTGTTTACTAATGCTTTGCAATAATATGACGTAATTATTAAAAAATCTGTCTCTTTTAGACAAGAAATAGACAATTGCATTATCCAGTAGCAGCGCTAGGGTTTTTTTCTGGTGGGTCAATGTTGGACATGGTGATTTGAAGGTGGGCCAATAACATTTTTTCCCAAAATTTCAGTGTTCGATAAAATTTTAACCCAGGTTACTTGTTATAGAATTTACAAGAAAAATTGTTGATATTTCGAGGGTTAAAAACGTATTTAAAAGACCTAGAGATTGGGGATTATGCCAGGGTGAGCCAAGACAATTTAAGGTGGGCCCTCTATCTGGCGCCGCCACTGGCATTATCAATATTAATACTTATATAAAATAGTTACGGTGCAGTTCGTCTGTAATTTTAATAAAAACAATATTGGCTAAAAAGTATGAAAATTTTCATCGATATAAGGCACTTTTTTATGTGTAAACATATTTATTGACGCCCCCTTCCCAAAAAAGGCTGACTCGGTAAAATGCCACGGAAATATGTCGCGGAAGTGACGTTTGTGGCGAGCAGTTCGAATGGTTCTAAAGTCATGGGTATCGTATCTAGAGCGTATGAAATATTCTTCCTTGATCAGCTGACAACATTTTTTGAGGTTATATACAGGGTGGTGAACGTAACTGCTGCACAGAGGGATTTAACCCGTAAAATCAAACTTTCGCGATTTCCTGCTTCCCTAATTATTTTAGGAAAAATATCTTCAAATAATAGTTTTAGAACATAAAATTTTGCATCTAAATCATTAAACAAAATTAATTTTGCATGTTTTGTACCGGCAGAAATTTGATATGAAAATGTCAAAATTACCTCAAAAACAGATAACGATAGCCATAGAACTTAAACAAAATGGTCACGTTTTAGCTGTCAGAATAATTTCTAATCATTTTGTTCAAGTTCCATGGCTATCGCTAACTGTTTTTGAGGTAATTTTGACATTTTCATATCAAATTTCTGCCGTTACAAAGCATGCAAAATTAATTTTATTTAATGATTTAGAAGCAGAATTTTATGTTCTAAAACTATTATTTGAAGATATTTTTCCTAAAATAATTAGGGAAGCAGGAAATCGCGAAAGTTTGATTTTACGGGTTAAATCCCTATGTGCAGCAGTTACGTTATCACCACCCTGTATACCTAAGTACGTAGTTGTCTTCGTATTCGAATCTGAATGTTTACACATCTCTTGAGATTATCGGAGACTTTCTGAAGTTATACTTTTTAGCGAGGGTAGTGAATTGAAATGACCTCGAGTCAAAAATTACCGACTTAAAAATTAATGAGACGCTGTAATGTAATGCTGACACGGCTCTAACGATTTGGATAACATTTTACGGAAAAGAGGTTTTGGGGGACAAAAAATCGATCCAGATAGGTCTCATTCCAGGAAAAATTCGTTTTCTTATAGATTTTACAGTTTTAAAAATCAATTTTTTGACGTTTCAAAACAGTGTAATATTGTAAGCAGGCTTTGGAAACTTATGTATAGATGTTATGATATCCATGGATTTTTTTAATAGACAATAATTATTTATTATTTTTGAAAATGCTAAGAGGGGAAAAGCAATAATGTGAACGTATATGAAGTATAACTTCGACCGTGAGCCAGGCCCGGACTTAAAGACCCAGGGTCCCTAGGCACTTGACAGTTGGGCCCCCAAGCCAAAAAAAAGGGGAAAAATGGAATTGGATGGAAATTTAGCAAAAAAAAGTCGCCAATTGGGTTATCTTACAAAATTTTTGGGCTTTTTTTTCTTTAATTTCCATCTCCGCCCTGGCCGAGGCCCCCTCGGCGGCTGGGCCCCTAGGCCGGTGCCTTGTTGGCCTAGGCAGAAATCCGGGCGTGCCGTGAGCTTATATGTGGGTGAGACCGATACCTTTTTTTTTGGTAGAGTGAAGGGCCAACATATAACATGATCTCCGTATACAAAATTCTCCATGACACGGCGAGATAGTTTTAATTATAAATTGTAATTGATAAAGGAGCGGCGGCGCAGGCATTCTACGCATTCCTTCAACGGACTCTGCAGCATCCGACTGTTGTCATTCCTCGACAGTGTTTTGATAAAAACGCTATTCGACCACATCGCAAGTACATATTATTGACAAATTATTGACCTTTATTTTGGCAACAGCCATTGGGGAGAACGTGATGAAAATTGATTATTATCAGTATGCTCGATTGTTATATTTTGTTTTATTTGTGGACAATGAACGGACTGGCCTCTAAAAAATAATTGTTCGAATAACGGATTTTGTTTTGTTTCTTTATAAAGCGTACGTTTGGCTAGTTCGATAATGTGTAATATATAGATAATTGTGTATTTTATATACACGCTTACCATTGAATATGGCTACACAAGAGGATTTTTTAAGTTATAACATTATACAGTGAAATTACTTTATTATGGACAACTCTGGGTAGGGTTACTATAATAATATTATCAAAACTAGAATTTGCAAGCCAAACACCTCGGACATTTCACTTGTAGCCCCGAACGCACACAAAAATGCGAATAGGTCAGAAAAATAGGTTATGATAACAATAACTGAATAATCATTTTACATTTCGCGCGTTCAATAGTAAATACTGCGAGTAAACTGAGTAAAATTAAATTAAACATGCTTTAAAAAAAGTTTTATTATTATTTAGATAATAATAGATGCCTATATTTACCGTATTGTATCTAACTATGCGATATTGCGAGTAATACTTTTAAAATGTCAATAATAAAATATATACACAAACACTTGAAATATTTTACACATTTATTAATCTCAACGATCGTTTCGGGTTTTTAGCCCATCATCAGTAGAGTTCAAACTAAATCGGTTGACCCTGCAGGCCATCCCTGGAACTTCCCGCTATGTTCAAGCGCTTTGAGTTCGAAGCACTTGGTAATATACCCAAAAAGTAGATTTTAGACCTCTTCGAGCTCAAAAATCTGAAAACTGATGATAACAACATTATTTTAATTTTTGAAAAGCTATAACTTTTGAACGCGTTGTTCGATTTTGATCTTTAAAACGACATTCGACGCAGTTTTTTAAGCTCAAAAAATATTGTAAGAGGTACAAAATCGATTGGTTGAGAAATCTCGAAGTTATTTTGAAAAAACACTTTTATCGAAATCTGTTGACTACGATATCTCTCGAACGGATTAACCGATTTTGATCCACTTAGCGGCATTCGACGCAGTTTTCTGAGGAGAAGAGCTGATTAGATTATGAAATCAATCGATACAATATTCTAGAAGTTAATTTGAAAAAACATCGTTTTAACAACTTTTTTTCTCGGTTTTTTTCTCAAAATCTATTGGGCCGAATCGGTTCAAATTTTCAGGAAATCTAAGTTCAGTGGAACCCTTTCGAATGCCGCAAATCGCGATTCGATCGGTCAAGCCGTTCAAAAGTTATGATAGGTTTACACACACACCCACACACAGGGAGAGACATACCGACGTCATCGTAAAAATAATCAGAATAACTTCCTAAGATCACAAAACATCGAGATCTGATGAAAACTCGATTTTCGAAAATCGGGGTGAAATCAATAACTTCCCTATTTTTGAAAATTTTCAATAGCGGGAAGTTAAAAACTAATAAAAAGTTTGAACTCTCCTGATGAAGGGCTAAAAACCCGAAACGATCGTTGAGATTAATAAATGTGTAGATTTTTTCAAGTGTTTGTGTATATATTTTATTCAATCCATGTTCTACCAAGTGCCTAGCGATATTTCTATTGAAAATTGAAATCAAATATCAATAAGCTAATAAATAATCATAAAATATTATATAAAACAAAAAAAAAAATAGTTTTACCTAATGGTTTTTACTGTTACACATTAATATAACATGAGTGTTGTCTCAAAATCTAGACAGGTAGGTAAACATTTTAATCGAAACATAAATAATCTTTGGTAGCAATCATAAAATCACATATCTATAATATAAAAAAACGATACGTGATTCTAAATTGGTGATAAATATCAGATCTCTTTAATAATAAAGAGAAATGTCGTTTCCCGTGATATCAATAATTATGACAGAAGCTCATAGTCCAAAATACTTCGCTTACCTAAGGTGTTACTGTTAGAGGTATGTCCAGCCTCCAGTTTTAAGAATTGCTTCAAATGAAATTGTGCATTGCACTGCATTAGTGTTTTAAACTATACTTAAGACATTCTTCTAAATGATAAGTATTATTAGGGACGACAGTTAAAATTTTACGCTAATTAATTGGGTCAAATCCGCACGCCAATATTTTAATTTTTTTGAATTAATGGTTAAAAAAAATCAAGTATTTCGTAAGCCATGTATGGATGTTATCAGTGAGTTGATCTGTAATTGTTTATAATTCTGTGAAACAAATGAGTATCGATCTGGCTCAGTCGAGTTTTATTGTGAAGTGAGACCAAAAACAGAGGTGCAACTTAGTTGTCAATTCACAGCACGACTAAATCGTAAAATATCACATTTTAAATGCCGACATAATTGCATCTTGATACGTACGAAAGCTAAATAAATTTACATTTATTATTTTATGGCCACGGCAGGACAGGTCGGCTGTGAGAAACGATTTGTACGCATTTTTAACATGATCACTGTTTATTCAAAATTATCAACTTACCTACCTATTATTTATTGAGAAAAAAAATACGTTGCATAACGCGTTAAAAAATCTGGCTGACAATAGGTAATAGTCCTATATAGAGCCGACCGCCGAATTTTCTACATAAACGCACAGAGTGCATCGGCCAAGTTCTCGCAAGCAAAACCGATCGTGTGCGCAATATTTTGAGCTCTTTTCGACCCCCCATCTATCTCCGAGGCTAGTTACGTTAGATAGGACTGAGTTTTTTCAGGGAAGGTTAAGGTTACCAAAAAGATGCAGTACCTATTACAAATTTCATATGTCTAGGTGGAATGGTTTCCAAGATACGACTGTCCAAAAATCACAATTTTGTGTATTCACTAACGCACTGACTAACTGATAGATCATCATAAATTTAGGGTACTTCTAATCAAGCTAGAGCTTTGAATTTTGGAACATAGATAGTGTGATAATTACCAGAAAAATAAAAAATCAATAACAATCCAACTTTTTTTTGATAGGATGTATAGAATAAATTTATCTGTGGGAGAAAATTAGGAGCGTTAACTGAAATAAATGTTGGCAATTGAATTTTGAAAAAAAAAATCTGACGGGATCCAGATCATGTAACAAAGACAGAAATAGTCCATTACGACTCTAGAAAATATTCCAAAACAGTACGGGGTTCTCTTCTGGAATATTTTCTAGAGCTGTAATGAACTAGTTTTGATTTTCCCACGTGCATGATCGGGCCCCTAGACTATATGAAAAATAGTGGACCTATACATGCACTGGTTTTATCTGCCCCAGCATCTCTATTAAAAACCCTTGACTTCAATCAAGTCCGTAATATTTTATTACTGCAATGAAGTTTGAGTGGTCCACAGTTTACAGTAACATTCTAATGTTTTCATTTCATATGGATGGCCCCTAAAAATATAGCTTGACTCCCTGAGAGGGCCATGTTTATGTTGAAAAATTCGACTGATGACCAGTCCTATACTTCCCACCTAGTAAATATTTGCAAAAAATAAACACTCTTTTTTTATTCTTTGAAAAAAAGCATGGCCCTCTTTTTTGTTTATTGATCTACTGATGGCTAGCTTAATATAGCAAAAATCATGGTTACCTTGATTTACGTACAATTTTTATTTTTTTTTTAGTAAAATATTTTTTTCTCGAAAACTGCACATTTTAGAGAAAAAAATATTTACATTTTTTTCATATTATAACATTTAGAATTCATTTATATTTTTTTTACCTATGTTAATACGTGACATTGAGAACGTTTTTTTGAATATCTCAGGATCCACCGAACCGATTTGACTCAAAATCTAATCAGATCTAAGTTAAAGGCTGATAAACACAATAGAAAAATCAGCATGGCCGTATGTTGTTCCGTTTTTACGACATCGAAGGCGAAAAATTGACCACATACACACACACATACACACACACACACACATACAGACATCAGTCAGAAAATGATTTTAAACGATTGCTAGGGTCTCAAAACGTGAAGATCTGTTAAAATCTCGAAATATTTTTTTCGGACTAAATCCATTACTTCCCTACCATAGTAGAGGTGGGAAGTAAAAACTGAAGTCGTGTAAAATATCTAAAAAAAATATAATTTAAAGTTTTCCACCATGTATACGCTTCAATAAAACGTAGAATTTGTAAAGTACAAAGTGAATTCAATTTTATGGTTTTTAACGAGTTAATTATATTCCTTTATCACTAAAGATGTTAATTTAACATGTCTTTTACATAAATTTCGAAACGGAAATTTGATAATTGAGATTAGTGATTGTTGATTTAAGAAAATTGTAATTGGTATTGATTACATGTGAGATACAAAAGCGTTTTGTAAAAATAAACATAGATGTCTACAGGTTCGCAGGATGCAGCTGCTTTTTTATTATATAATTTGTATAAACAACAGGTAGCACTCCCTAGGAGGGCCGATACAAACACACACTTTATTATAATTCACATTAATTCACACCTGTGAGACGTTTTAAAGCCGATTTTAACAGATCGGATAATTAAAAAAAAAAACATAAAGAGGATTATGTTCGGTATTTATGATTAGTGGTTTCAATATTATCGATAGAATCGTTCCACAACTTCAAATGTTAAGGTTAACAAATCATTTAATAGTGACATTTCACGAAAATGTTAGTTGTATATACATGGTATCTTATTTTATTAGTTTATTTAGTAGGTTAGTAAAAATATTACCAATCAATTATCAATTTAATCAATAGATATAAATATTAAATTGTAACAGGACCTTCGTATGTAAATTGGTTTTCTTGTGTTTTATATAATAACTAGACTGGAGAATGAGTTTCCAGATTTTTTTGTTTGTACCTCAGAACAGAGATAGCTATAGAAGTAGCATATCACAGCTTGTAGAGTATGTACATACAACTGAAGCCAGTCGAGACCTGCGGGGAACAATTGAAAATATAATAAAATATTTTTGCTTATTGATGATAAGCGCTTAATGGAACCTTTATTGTAACATCCAGACATACAACACGACATAAACACTAATTAACACTATATGGTATGCAAGAAACGAATGATCATAATTTACCTGATATGCTGTTTCTATAGCTATCTCTGTTCTGAGGTTTGTACCGTCATGACTCAAAAACGGCTCGATTGGTTTTAATGAAACTTTGTGTACCTACTGTCAATTCATCTCAACTTAAAGTAAAAAGTACCATATACGGTACTTTTTACCCGGCCATGCTCGAGTTAAGATAGAGTTTCCGTTAAAATCGATAATAACCTGCGGATAAAATCTTACTTCACGTGAGCGGGAACCCTGGACACAAACTAGTATTTTGCGAGGTATTTTGTATATAGCAGGGCGACCCTGAATCGACTATTTCATATTTGTCTTGGCAAGGCAAGGAACATAGGTGTCATATTATTTATCAATGTGTGTTTTCAGTAAACAAAAATAATCACAGGGCTGCGCATTATATGGATTTCTTCGGCACAGATCCGATAATAAAGTGCGCGGGTCTTCATGGCGGGCTGATCTGATTCAGTTGCACGTTTTTAAGCGAGAACTATATTTTAGGATTATAGTAAAAACATTTATTTAATGCATATTTCACATATAAGAGATTTCCCAGAGGTATTGAAATTTAGGCTACAATAAAATAGTTATTTTTTCACCCTATCGATAATTAATTTGATTAATAATTTTTGGCCTTTAATGGGTTATAATTAATATTAGCGGCCCCGTCCGGCTTCGCCCGGGTGCTAAGAAAGCCCGAGTGCAATACACTACTAACTCGTTTCGCTCGTTCGCTTGAATATTATAATTACATTACTCACTCGCTACGCTTGTTCGCTATATATATAAACCTCCCGTGAAAAATTATCTAATTGATGGTGAAAACCGCATCAAAATCCGTTGCGTGGTTTAGGAATTACATTCCGGGAACAATTCCGTCATACTTGATTTTTGCGTAACTTTAACCGTTTACGCAGCGCACGCAACGAAAGCTCTCAAAAGGAATAATTTTTCCCGTTTTTGCAACATGTTTCATTGATGCTCCGCTCCTATTGGTTGTAGCGTGATATTATATAGCCTATAGCCTTCCTCGATAAATGGGCTATCTAACAAAAAAAAATTTTCAAATCGGACTAGTATTTCCTGAGGTTAGCACGTTCAACCAAACAAATAGATATAGATAGATTGAAATTTGAAAAACAGGGAAAAAATTATGAAAACGGAAAATTCGCTCTTCTAGTCCTTAGAACTTTACAATTACAGAAGTTACGATTTAGTTCATTTTTATTAAAGTTATTAACTTCTGTATAAATCATTAAAAACATGACTCTCTCATGATATGGACTTTGTAGGTGCGTTACTATATATACGAACACATCGATCGATACCCAGTAGTGCTTCTATTGTACAAAGTGCAGAATTTACCAGTTTTATAATATTAGTTTAGATAATACGTGTTCATTGCTGCTTTAGAATTAAAAAAAGAGGAAGCTTTAATAAATTTATTGATTTTGCAGTTGCAACATCTCCGACAATATCATCGGCGGCTGTGGTGACATCGTCCGCGAGCAGTGTACCCCCCTTAGCGCCTCCAGCGTTGCGGGAACTGTACGCAGCAAGCGCCGCTGGGAATCCGGCGCATCCCCTTGCCAACTTGGTGTCCCAACAAAGACTGCTGGAATTATCTAGATTTGGATTGCGCCATTACGACCTTGCTCAGCATATGCTCACCCAACAAGGGGCTGTTTCAAAACTTCTTGGTGAGTTTTAATCTAATATCTATATTATAGAAATTGTGGATCTTTTAATAATATTCTTGGTGCTGTTGTATAACAGTTTTTTTTTTGAATTTTGACTGATTGCGGCAGATGTACAAACACTTTTTGAATTAGGTGCATTGTAATTGAATTGTATTCAATTGCATGCAATTATGATTTTATAGTGATCACCCATTCTCCGCTCACGTATATTTAGTATATTGTTAATTTGTTATCCCTCGCGAGAATCTCTTCCCCTGCGTAGCTTTCTATTAGTGAAAGAATTTTTAGAATCGGTTCAGTAGTTCTAGAAATTCCTTTTTTCACTCAGGCGAAGCCGGTTTTTTTGAGACAAAAAGTAACCTATGTCCTTCCTCAGGATACAATCTATCTCCTTGCCAAATTTTATCGAAATCTGTTCAGCGGTTTAGGCGTGAAAAGGTTACAGGCTGACAGACAGTGTTACTTTCGCATTTATAATATTAGTATAAGGATTATGATTTCTTGTATAAATGCTCAACTTGAGCATTTGGCATTTGTTTCTATTTGTTTGTCCGACTGTTCCTCGATTATGAACAAATTTCTTTGACCATAAGCGGAACGACTTGGGTCCAGGGTGGTTCGAAGCTTCATTAATGCAGAAAATGATGAGAAAACCACTAAATAACGTTTAAAACCTATAAAAACAAAATAAAATATAGTTACTTCTTACCACAACAGTTTTATTGATGGATGTACATTTCGAAAGCTAAGCTTTCATCTTCAGCGAACACTACATCATGTAGTGTTCGCTGAAGATGAAAGCTTAGCTTTCGAAATGTACATCCATCAATAAAACTGTTGTGGTAAGAAGTAACTATATTTTATTTTGTTTTTATTCCAACCACAGTGCTCATATATATTTTTAATACCTATGTTGTTAATTATTCCAATTTTGGGTTATAAAAATGAATTGAGGAAAACGTTAAGGCAAGAATAAATTCCGTTACGTAAAAATTCCTTAACTTAAAAGCATTGAAAGAGAGGGGTGTCTGCTATGTTCACTGAGCTTCTAGTATAATAATATTGATTTTACAGCTAAAAATATTTGCGTTTCGTGATATTTTGATAATAAATTTGACATAGTAAAAATACACTTATTTTATTGAATAATTACTCCGAGAATATTAATTTTATTGTCTGAAGGACATTAAAATAAATAATTGTTGTTACTGTATTATTTACCGATTAAATATATAAAGTGTACTCATTGTGTCATTGTTGACTGCTCTTCAACAATTCTGCATTGTTATTATTTATATGACAATATCAAACAGCTGCAGTTCTGTTCCCTCAAGTCTCAATTAACCATAAATACAATAATTTTTATAACATAGGTACATTACGGCGACGGCCGGCATAGTAGCTTAAACTTGCCAAAATGGCAACAGTGCACTTTTACATAAATTTTAGCCTGTATAAATAACAAGTAGATAATATTATTAGTTTACTTAACGTCTGCAATTATTTTTCAATAAATTATTTTATTGAATAATATCACGTAATAGTACGTAGGTATAAGAAGCTACACCTTATTTGTGCAGTGTGTACTACTATAGCTTTCCGACTCTAATTCGCTAGAATTTTCACTCATTGCTCTTTCCTCTTTTGTCGTACTGTTATAATTAGTGTTGCCGTCTAGATCTAGACTTTCTAGACTCTTGTCTTGTCTAGATTTTCAAGACAAGACTTGCAAAAGTCTTGTCTAGAAATTTTCAAGACAAGACAAGGGTTTTTTAATCTAGACTATATACTTAGACTTAGTGAAGTCTTGATATTTCAAGACAAGACTTTAGTGAAGTCTTGTCTTGATATTTCAAGACAAGACAAGACTTTGAAAGTCTTGTCTTGTCTAAACGGCAACACTAATTTAGAAGGAAAATTACTTTTGTATTCTGAGAAAATGGCGTCTAGAGTCCGCCATATTGAATTTTCCGTGACGTCATATACCTTATTTGTAATCTTCTCAACAAAACCTTTCTTTTTATACCAATATCAATGTATTTAGATTATAGTGTTGCCGTCTAGATCTAGACTTTCTAGACTCTTGTCTTGTCTAGATTTTATAAGACAAGACTTGCAAAAGTCTTGTCTAGAAATTTTCAAGACAAGACAAGAGTTTTTTAATCTAGACTTAGACTTAGTGAAGTCTTGATATTTCAAGACAAGACTTAGTGAAGACAAGACAAGACTTTGAAAGTCTTGTCTTGTCTTGTTTAGACGGCAACACTAGTTATAATATATAGCCTGTGCCACTGGGGAACAAGTAGGCTTTTAAATAGTAAAAAGAATTTTTAAATAGGTTCAGTAGTTTCCCAGATTAGTATGGAGAAACAAAAATATGTGAAGATTCATAGGATTCGGACAAACTTTACTTCTTACCCAGTAGTTGTGATATCAAAGCTCACATCGTCTTTTTGCATATTTACTGCAATATAGTGCCATTTTTTTCTGGGGTGAAAGGATTAAGGAAGCACTAGTTAATAATAATAGGGGACTTTGGGCGAGTCATTTAGATTTTTTTACCTGGTTCGTTTAATATCAGAACTGATAGGTTTTTTTGATATTTACTATAAGTACTTACAGTATAAACAAAATAAAATATAGTTACTTCTTACCACAACAGTTTTATTGATGGATGTACATTTCGAAAGCTAAGCTTTCATCTTCAGCGAGCACTACATCATGTAGTGTTCGCTGAAGATGAAAGCTTAGCTTTCGAAATGTACATCCATCAATAAAACTGTTGTGGTAAGAAGTAACTATATTTTATTTTGTTTTCATTCCAACCACAGTGCTCATATATATTTTTACTTACAGTATACAGTGCCTTTTTTCTAGGGCGAAAATAAGAACTACTTAATCATAATTGGGAAACTATAATATGGGCAAACGATTTTTCTGTTAGCAATTAAAACTTTAAATAGTAAAATTTTCGCATCCCGTTCTCCTTCAGTTCCTTAGGATAACTCATAACTCCAACGTGAGAAATAAACTTGAGCAGAACAATATTTTCGTTTTTTTACGCTCCCAAGCTAGTTATGTCGGTAAACTTATACCATTGATTGGCGACTGCTGTTTTAAATAACAAATAACTAGTTATTTATTATTATAAGTACATGCATACAAGTATGAAGAGAGATACATACATTCATGCACACCAGAATCGTGATATGGTAAATATATATTAGGTATCAAAATGGCGGCCGTGTGCGACGGCACACATGGATCTCGAGTGGCTATATGACATGTAAATGCGTACATAGGGCAATACACACATTGCACACAGATGGAATGGAACTGATCATTACTACAGTGGATGCCTATTTAACAGAACTTAAGGGCCTTATAACATACTAGCGGCCCGGTCCGGTTTGCCCGCGTGCTATGAATTTATAATTTATTAATACATTACTCAGTCCCTTCGCTCGTTCGCTCGAATTTATAATAATTTAAAACATTACTCACTCGCGTCGCTCGTTCGCTCGAATTTATAATTAATTAAAACATTTCTCACTTGCTTCGCTCGCTCGCTCGAATTTATAATTAATCAATAGTTTTCGTAACGCACGCCAAATAATAACTTTTATAGGCAAATTTTTGATACCGTACGGGTTACATTATTGTAATTTTCGTGGGGATCTCTAATTTTTTGAAAATAAAATACAGCCCATGTTACTCGCTGATAATGTAGCTTTCTATAGGTGAAAGAATTTTTAAAATCAGTTAAGTAGTTTTTGAATTTATCCATTACAAACAAACAAACATACAAAAAATCAAATCTTTTCTCTTTATAATATTAGCATGATAGTATGATATTTCAGTTATATTATATCTCTGTTTGGATATTTCTTCGTGGCTTCATGGCCTCCACATCCTGCAGCGGGCCCCCAGGTCAAGACATTTGGCGGTAATAATAATAATAATAATAATAATAATTCTTTATTTAGGGAAATGTTTAGCCGTAGCCGTTTTCAACATACCCTCTCATGAGTGAAATATAAAATTTATCGTGTGCATCACTATAGCACAATACTACATAATATACATATAACAACAAGTATAATAAAATATTAATATATAAACATAAAACATACAAAATAAAAAACAAAACATTTGTGATCGGATTAAATTTAGACACTGTTAATTGCAGGTAGGTATTTAATATTTTCAAGCAGCACTTCTTTACAACTATTAATAAATTGTTTTTTATTTTTAAGACATCTAATGCTAACAGGTAATTTATTCCACTGTTTTGGACCCTCTATTATAAATGAAGACGATCCCAGTGCAGTGTGGCATGATGGAATAATCAGATCTAAATCATTCCGGGTCTGATAATTATGAAATTCTGAAAGATAACTCAATTTTTCATACAAATAATCTGGCTTTTTAGTATTTAATATAGAGTGCATCAGACCCAGCATATGCAGTAAACGTAAATCCGCCATATCCAGTATTGAAAGTTTTTTAAGAATGGGATGGATTCTCTGTCTCCTACCGACATTACACGCGAAGCGAATACAAGAGTTTTGAAGCTTCTGAAGTTTGTATGCCAACTGATTATTCAGACCGAAGTAAACTGTATCACCATATGCAATTATAGAAATAATTAAAGCATCAACTAACTTTAGTTTAACCGATTGATCTAAAATGTATTTATACTGATATAAGTTTTTTAGTTTCACATATGCCCTTTGACAAAGCTGACTTATGTGAGATTTCCATTGCAGACTACAATCAATAACGAAACCCAGATCTTTGGCGGAATCACTGTACTGAATGTCAGTATCACAAATATTAATCAAAGGGGCATTATCAAAAACTGAAAGATTAGTTTTGCTGGCGAATGGTAAAGAAATAGTCTTTGCAGGGTTTATTTGCATACAATTGATAACAGACCACTTTTTTATGAATCCAAGGTCACTGAGAAAAAGTTTAGTTTTATCAACAAAATTCAATTGGAACGAAGACATTTTTCTCTGGATAGTTGCAAAGAAATATTTTTTCATATTTCAAATACTATTTTTAGATGGCCGAAAAGGTCTGAACTTTTTCATCAAAATCAAGAATATTTATATGTGGATCATAAAATGTTTTATTTGATTAATGCATTTTTGAAACAATGAAATTATTTCTTTGCGACTATCAATAAAAATATTTGTTGTTAAAACTATCTGCATTTTTTCTCTGCAAGTGTACTTACTGCTAATGTTAAACGATCAAGCATTCACCTCGTCGCATTGGGCCCCTTCTAACCACGGGCCCAAGGCTAGAGGCTCTGTCAGAGTGTCAGCCCAACCCTTTTGGGGACCATGCCTGCAGCATTAACCTACTATATAGATAACTTAGCTTGTTGTGGTACCTGTCCTGTTATACATATAATTCCTCGTTGACTAAATTGCATTTTAAAATAATGTGGAAAATAAAGGGAACATAACCAATTAAATATAGTAAATAGTAATGGCGCGAGTGACGTCTATTATGACATAATGTTGAGTGAAATGCGTTAAAAGAATTAAAAGAGATTCCACTGTATACAACATAATATGTGCAATGTGCATGCACTACCTTTACCAGAGTAGATGCCAATTTTTAATTCATGTAACGTGTATTTATACATTACGTATTATGAAAAAAAAACATCACGTACAATTTGTTTAGACATGCCTGCTTAACAACACGATTGAATTATTATGTGAAAATGCAATTATCCTATCATCTAAACGAAAACTTACGTTAAAATTGTTAAAATGTAAGAAAATATATTGAGGTTATTAATTAATAGTAATTTATGCAACTAGTGGCTTAAGTGACGGATTATATAACAGTCGCGATTTTGCGATACGAGTCTAAGGTTATGTTGCATTTATACCAGAACGAGTGTGATTTCCGCACTCGCCTTCGACTCGCGCGGTAAACACACACTCGTTCTGGTATAAATGCAACATAACCTTATTGTATTGTAAAATCGCGACTGTCAGATTCGTCACTTTAGACACGCGTTACATATAATATTTTTTGCAACAACGCAGCTTCAAAAGTTCAATTTTAAGCAAATAAAACACAATTTGGATAAATATTTTATTAGTGACATTATAGCAAAGTAATCTATAAAGTACTTTATTACGCACGTGTGTTGTAAAGCAAAACAAAACAGTATTACTTTATAGAACGGAGTGCGTTAAAATTTACTTTAAACACTACCGTTGGAATGCAGAGGTTCCATAAAGAATCACTTTTCAAACGGTACACAGTCATCTAAAATTGTACTTTTGAGACAAAGCATATTATGTAAGCGTGCGTAAAAGTACAGTCACCGTGCGTGAAAGTCCAAAGCGTGCGTAAAAGTACAGTTACCGCGCGTAAAAAAATTGACTATAAGAAATGTACATAAATCGAAGAATGTGTGTTTATTTCTACCACACATTTAAACTAACGCGCTCGCTGGGGAGAATTCTAGCGCCTGCGCAAACGAAATGACCAGTCATGAGAACGTGTATTAATTTTTTCTCTCTATTTATTTATTTATTGTAGATTATAGACGCGTCGACATCTAAGGTCATTAGCGTCTTTCAACTATACTAAATAACAACTAACTTAAAACTAAATAACATCACAAAACATCCATGAACGCAGGTGGGATTCGAACCCACGGCAGTCAGTCTAGAGGTTGCGGCATCAAGCATGCTAACCACTAGGCTATACTGCCCTCTTTCTCTGTATTAAACTTTAGAAGCAATCGTTATAAAAAATTATGTTCGAGACGTACGCTTAAAATGAGGTGTCTAGTAGGCTTAAATTGAGGCACTCGCTAAAGGGACTGACGCATACACAACGAGATCTCGTTGTATACGCGTCAGTCTCTTTAGCGAGTGCCTCAATTTAAGCCTACTAGAATACCTCAGTTCACGCATACGAATCGAAAATAACTATTTTTTTTGATTCTAATCTGAGAATTGTTAAAAGTATCAATTTGATTTTCAATAATAATAACAAATTGAAAATACGAATTGGTTCCATGTCCAGATAAACCTTGCAGACGGTGGCTTTAAAAAATTGTATTTTTAGACAGCGGGCGCTATGAATTTATAAAAAATGCTTATTTCAGTTAAAAATGCAATAATCTGTTTTCTAAAATACAAGTTTTCCGGGATAAAAAGTTACCTATGTCATTTGTTGGACTTCAAGGAATTTCTTTGGCAATTTTCGTCGAAATCGGTTCAGTGGTTAAGCCGTGAAGAGGTAACAAACGACAGACAGACAAGCACACTTTCGCATATTATATTTTTACCCGACTACGAAAAAAGGAGGGTATTGATTATAATATTAGTTTGGATCTTTTGAATATCATACATAGGTATATTACATAAAAACTCAAGAGAATGAAATTGATGTCCTAAAGTGTAGGTAGGTACATTTATATTTTGAAGCATATGATGTACTAGTAAATGTTAATTAGGGTTACGTACCTTAGACTGAAAAAAATGGATCTCTTATATAGGATCACTCTCGTGTTTGTTTGTCTGTCTGTCTGTCCGTCCGTTCGTCCGATCTCCTCCCCCCCTCTTATCTCTGAAGTAACTGAGCCTAAAATTTTGAAAAAATAGGGACTATAGGGCCTCACGCATAGTTTACAGGAAAACCTAAACAACAATTCTAATTCTATTTTGGGGAGCAAAGTAGAAAATTAAAAAAAAATTCAAATGCATCATGTGACATACACAAACACACTATAGGTATCCTTCCTCTCGACACAGAGCTTGCTCTAGTGAGAGGGAGTACCCTTTTTGTATATATTTTTTGTATTTAAATAGCTTGTGCAATGTAAGGAAAATAAATAAATAAAATAAATAAATAAATAAAAATTAAAAATATCAAATGAAAGGGCTCGTTATGAGAAATACAAATATATTTGTTTTATAATTTTAAAATGCATAAGATATTTAAGAAAATAATATACGAAAATCGAGCATCCCTCCTCGCCTGTCCTAAAATTAAGAAAAAATAGGGAATATAGGGCCTCACTCATAGTTTACAGGAAAACCAAAACGAAAGTCCTATGGCTTAATATACGGAACCCTCTGCACGCGAGTCCGACTCGCACTTGTTTTTAATTACAGTTCAATGTCAAACTGTAGTAATGGTTTTCTTAGATACCGTACCTTTGTGAGTCTAAAATTATGAAGCTTTACTTATCAACATGTATGGCTTCAAACGCGTTTGGTATAGTATTATAATTGGAAGAGGCTGAAGCACGGACTCGCGTGCCCAAAAAGCGATGATTGAAATTGTGTGGTGTGCGAGTATAGTGGGTTTCTTTTCGAGACGAGAATTTAATAAATATTCGATTTTTGAGTCGCAATGGAAAAAAATTTAAATAGATACTTTGTAACATTTTTCAGTGTAGGTATCTAAATTATACGATTCGGCTCAAAAAATTATGAATTTATCAAAAGGAAGATCTAAAATTCTGTAAAAATTCGGTTAATCAAATTTCTCTTAAGCTTTTTCCAGAAGGAATGTGTTTCTCCTTGCACTATACTCGAACTCAATTGGAGACAGTTCTAGTCATTTTGGATCATCTATAAATTATTAATCAATCAAATTCTTGCAAATCAAGCAATAGTTTAAACGTTTTTCTACTAAACTCGGCAATGGTGTAGTTTCACTACTCGAACGGTTCTCGATTTTTCGGGTAGGGTCATTTATATTCTGTTGCGCGTATTTTTATTTTTCTACGTTTTGAGCGATCAGTTTTTTTTGCAGACGATGCCATGTCCTGGCTCCTTCCAATTATAATACTAGTATACCTTAAAATAATCAATCATTGCTTGACCATGTTCTTTGTAATTCAATAACGCAATTTTAAGTAAGTCTCCAGTTATAGATGACTTTGTTTTGTATATTGTACTACCTACATTATTTTATTTGTAAGTAACTGGGTTCTAGAATTTTACTGAAGAATACGATTAAGGTGCCCAAAAAATCTATTATATAAAATAATGTCATTTTCTTGTCTGTCTGTAACTTAAAAACCGTTGGACCTATTTCAATTTGGTTTTCACTATAAACTATAATATAATATCCTGGGAATGTTTTAGAATGTCATGGGGGAAGGCGACACAGTACATAGGTGGATTATAACATTATTTTTTTTCATAAAAATAAATTCTATCGTGTCAATTATTTGATTGTTTTTAATTTTAATACATATATACCTAAATAATAAATTGTACCTATCCGTTAAAAATCCTGACAACTATAAAAAAAAATTATAAAAAAATAGAACATCCTTAAAAAACGTCACTGAAAAAAAGGAAATAATAAAATTTTGAGGTCGGCGTAAATTTAATAAAATGAAAGTAGGTAGATGTATAAAAATTGTCAGTACCTAATTAAATTGGCGTCAACCTCAAAATTTTATTGTTTTCCTCTTTTTAGTGACTTTTTTTGAAGGAGATTCTATTTTTTATTTTTTCTTTTTAGTAGTTTGGAAATACGTAGTTTGCACGTTATTAACCTACTTGTCTTAATATTTAACTGCTAAGCTAAAAAAAACTACTGAACCGATTTAAACAAAAATTTGTGGGACCATTTCGTCATCTTTCTGTACATAACGGCATCAAAATTATATAAATCGGTTTACCCCTCGAGAAGTTATGGCTGAACAAACAAAAAATACTTACATGTCGAATTGATAACCTAGGCTAAGATCTTCATAGATTCGTTCAGAACCAGTGCAGGGCTTGAGAATGGCCCAGAGTGTAGCAATGCTGTTGTTTACATGGCGTTGATATGGTTCCTCTATTACAAGTTCCCAGTTCCCGGGTTCTAGTCCGAGAGCTGGTAAAAGTGTCAACTGGATTTTCAATTTATTATTAAAAAAAATAAATAATGAATTGATAGTATGCATAGGTGCTAGGCCCAAATAACCTTAGCTGTGTAAATCGGTTGATCCTGCAGGCCATCCCTGGAACTTCCCGCTATTTTCAAGCGCTTTAAGAGTTCGAAGCACTTGATAATATACCCAAAAGTAGATTTTTGAGTTTTCGTGCTCAAAAATCTGAAAATTGCTGATAACAACACTATTTTAATTTTTGAAAAGCTATAACTTTTGAAAGCGTTGTTTGATTTTGATCTTTAAAACGGCATTCGACGCAGTTTTTTAAGCTCTAAAAATATTGTAAGAGGTACAAAATCGATTGGTTGAGAAATCTCGAAATTATTTTGAAAAAACATTTTTTTCGAAATCTGTTGACTACGTAATCTCTCGAACGGATTAATCAATTTTGATCCACTTAGCGGCATTCGACACAGTTTTCTGAGGAGAAGAGCTGATTAGATTATGAAATCAATCGGTACAATATTCTAGAAGTTATTTTGAAAAAACATCGTTTTAACAACTTTTTTTTCGGTTTTTTTGGAATTTCTCAAAGTCTATTGGGCCGAATCGGTTCAAATTTTCAGGAAATCTAAGTTCAGTGGAACACTTTCGAATGCCGCAAATCGCGATTCGATCGGTCAGGCCGTTTAAAAGTTATGAAAGGTTTACATACACACACACCTACATACAGACATACTGACATCATCGTAAAAATAGTCAGAATAGCTTCCTAGGATCACAATACTTCGAGAATTGATGAAAACTTGATTTTCAAAAATCGGGGTGAAATCAATAATTTCTCTATTTTTGAAAATTTTCAATTTTCTTAGCGGAAAGTTAAATATAAAACCGAGGACATTTTTAAATGTCAAAGTGAATACTAAAAACTTCATGTATTTATTTGAGTAGACGGTAAAATTATACACCGTTTGAAACGAACAAAAATTGATTAGCACAATATATGAACCGATGGCTGGTGTATAATTATGGTGGACAAACTAGAAAAAAAGTTTTATTATGTTAGTTGTGTTTAACATGAAATGGTGAATACAAAACGAATTAAAAAATCGATATAAATGTTCGTACGCAGGCATAGCGATATATTTAATGAATAATGAAGAACAACGTTTGTATTTTTAATTTTTATAAGGTGTACCAAAAAGATAACGATTTTATGGATATATGTCTTCTGAAATTTTGAATCTAAAAGTCCTTTACCGTTTTTTTCCCCGAATGACCATTACCAAGTTATGATTATAAGTAAATTACGAAATCCGGAGAGATTTCGTCCGTCGCTAATTCAAAAAGAGCGCGCTTGACATCAAAAATCGAAACCGGCCGAGAGTGTATATTCTGTAAACATCTTCTCCTTCTTTGTCCGATTTGTGTCGCCTAGCATGCACGTTTCTCTCTCACCAATACCTCGCAATGCTATTTTTTACGTTGGGTTGTCTCAAGATTTTTCAGACATATCTCTCACTGTCAGTTATACTTAAATCGCGATATTTTATCTTTGTCTGAATTTACTTGTCGTACCTAACCTCAAAAGATTAGAAATTTCGAGATTATTTAAATGTAAAATGTACGTTGGTGATCGAAGTTTGTTTTATTCGTCGTTTGCGACACTTGTGTAGTAATAAGGTAACTTCTAGGCGGCGCTTTTTTTCATTGCAGCGAAAAAGAGCTTTTTAACCCGTCAGTGGTGACGTCAGTTTGACTTACATGATTGGTGACACCGGTCCCATGCACCGAGATTTTCACCGTAACTTTTTTCCAATAGTTAACTATTAATGCTAAATATAGTTGGCTTAGTCTTAAAAATATATATTCTTGAGACAATAAAAAATAGGTATTTCATAAATCATAGCTCATTTTTAGACATTATACAATTGCACTTGGAACACTTAAAATTATCATGTTTTCTAACATATCTCTTTTAAAATTTAAAAACTTACAATAGTCTTATAGTTTTGAAACTATTACAGCTTTGATCAGTCTTAGGCCACTATAAATTATCATAAAATAAAAAAAATGTCTTCTATATAATATATTCAACTATGCCTTTTTGGCTTACGTAGTCGGTGACGTTGGTCTCACGCACCGGGTTGCCGTCAAAACTCACGAATTTGTGTAGCTACTAGGGTTCATGATTTCTCGAGCTTATCAGTTTCTCGGGTCTCGAGAATTCTCGAGGCTAATTTCTCGGGTCTTCTCGGGTTGTCGAGAAATTTACATTTACGTATATTTTTGCATATCTTTTCGGTTCAAATAATGAAAAAAGTCGTCACAAAATTAAAAATGTGTATCATAAAAAATATCTTATTTTAAATCAATAAAGTAAGAGGTTTTCCTGTCAAATAAAAGTATCAAAATAATCACAAAACTTTTATTGACAGTTTTCAACAAAATTAGCTTCTCTCAAACAAAATAAAAAAAATTAAAAATTTAAACATTAAAACGTTAATACTACGCTGACTTATAATTACAATCACAGCACCATTTTGGCAGGTTAATTAGGAAAAAAATCAACTTAAAACTTTGCAAGATCAATAAAACAACATCTGAATTCTGAACAAAGGCAAATAGTTTTATTTTATAATTTTATAGCTTAAATTATGATTTCTCGAGTTCTCGACTTTTCTCGAGCTTAATTTCCCGGGAACAAAGCCCAACGATTTCCCGGGAATTCTCGGCTCGGGAATTCCCGGGAATGAACCCTAGTAGCTACTCGAAATCACTATACAAATTGATGGCGGGTGTCAAAGTTATTCAATCTTTTCAAACCACCCGGTCTCACAGACATATACGTCACCAATGACGGGTTAAGTGGCCCACGCATCCATTGGAAGTCGTTTTGAAATGCAGTTTTAATTACAGAGACTATACAGACAAACGTTTTTACCAGGGATGTAGACCTAAAAAAATAAGTGACAAGACGCAAAAATGTTATTACATCGAATATTGCCTCAAATGTAATAAAAAATATTATATTTTAAAACTAAGAATTTTTAACATTGAAAAATAGATTCGAGAATAGTCGAGCGTACAGCGATGGCGTCTCCATGGCTCCCCTATCACAAGGCCCCAGTTCCCAGGTTCTAGCCTGAGAAAAAAAGTATATCAATTGGATTTTTAATTTATTATTAAAAAATAACAAATGAAAATATAAATTAGTATTAAACCCACATAACTCTCGCTGTTGGTAGCCGTAAAAAAATAAAAGTAAAGCAATGAATATAGTGGCGCCTATAGTTTTTACACAATGCTAGGCAAAATAGTGTAAAAATTCTGTCTGAAATTTTAATAATTTTACAATTCCATATAGCTACTAGAGCAGATAGATATTGTAGATTCAATTCAACTGAAATTAGGTCTTAAACGATAGTGCAAACGTTTTAAGTAGAATTTGGGGAATTTTCAAAGTTCAATAACGGGAAATAAAAGAAATTAGTATGAAGTAAGCTTCATGAATTTTCACATTTTATTCCATTATTCCAGTTGTCCCCTTTCCCCTAGCATGCGTAGGTACATGTGTAGATTATAGAAGCTCGACAATAGAGAATTTGTGTTCCATAACATTAAACATTTAACCGAATGGATATATAAAATATGTAACTTTAACAACAAAAGCAGCTATTACAGAATCTGCATAACTTCTTGAACAACATTTCTTGAAGACAGCGTTTCTTAAACTTTTTCGCTTATGAACCCCTTATTATATAGAGATTAGTAAAAAATATAAAACAGAGTTATTTATTTAATTTGTTGAAGTGTAAATGTCAATTTATAAAATTTAGATGTGGATTTTAAGTTTCTCTTCTGTAGAGTGCTCTGTGCAGTATAAACAACATACCACAGCTTGTCGGACGACCTTCATATAATTCGGCCGTCGGTTTGTTCACTTACAAACTTGCGTTCCAGATCGCTGGCTATAGAATCACTGTTTTCCGGACGGCGTTTATACTGTTGAGTTTTTTTACCCTACATTGTCGACCACAACATTGTTTTGTTCTAGGAGTTTCTATGAGATACGCTTTTAAAACAAACAAGTAGAATCAGAATTTAAATCTCGTTGTAATCAGATGTAATTAGACTTCGTTTTGATTAAATCAAATTTTATTGTTTTATTTATTTATTTTAATTTATAAAGAATATCGACGCTTATACAGGGTGTCCTCAAAGACACTTAACACACGCCTACTACATGTTCCTGAGACCAAAATAAGCCGATTTAAGCAAACTTACCTTCTTACAAAATTTCTTAGTTTGGCCCTGAAGTTACAATTTTGAAATCGTTTTGTTGTTATAAATTTAAAACGGCTTGTGCGATTTTGCTAAAATTTGGCACGTTGACATTGTTTTATGGGACATTGTGATATGAATGCATTGTGAATAGACGTGTTTGTATAAGCTCCTCACCAAAATTGGATTTCCTACGGGATATAATTGAAATTTTGAAGTTATTTTTATATCACGATTGTTCCCGGGGGATATAGTGTATTGTGATTGTGAAGTTTGAAGTGGTGAAGTGCATTATACTATAATAAACATGCCAACTTCGCAAAAAAAAACGAGGTCGAATAGTGATAACAAGTCTGAAAGTGATACTGGTACAGACACATTAAATTTGATACTAGCACAGCTAAAAACATTGACTGATAATGTATCTCTAATAAAAGATGAACAAACACAAATTGCTAAGTCGTTAGAAAGTACTCAAGAAAAAATTGATGATTTGTCAAATCAGATAACTTTTCAAAATTCAAAAGTGGATGAATGTATAAATAAAGTAGAACATTTGGAAACGGAAAATAAATTACTGAAAAATGAAATGGCTAACCTCAAATTAAGGATGAATGAATCTGAGCAATATTCCCGCCGAAATACAGTAGAAATAAAAGGGGTGCCCATGAAGGAACAGGAGAATATTATTCAAATAATCAGGCTGATTGCAAAGGCATTAAGATTTGATGATTTTGATGAAGAAATGATTGATGCTGTACACCGGTTGCGTACTAATCCGAATCAAGAAGGAGAGCCCCCAATTATTCTTCTAAAATTTGTTAGACGAATGGATAAGGATGCATTTTTGGCAAAGAAAAGAATTAAAAGAAATTTAAAAGCATCAGAGTTAGGTTATGAAAGTGAAAATATTATTTATATTAACGAATCATTAACAACTGAAAACCGGAAAATATTCTATCTCGCTAAACAAACTAAATCGCGTAATGGATATAAGTTTTTGTGGGTTCGAAATGGGAAGATTTTTATTAAAAAAACTGAATATAGTGTCCCTATACTTGTCACAAGTGAAACAAATTTTAATACTTTGTAACTCATTGTCAAATAATTAATATTAATCCACAGGCGACAATATAGATACAAAGTTATGTGGTTATTATCAGAATGTTAGAGGACTTAAGACTAAATCCCAACTTTTTTATTTAAATTTAATTGGAAGTGAATATGATTTTGTTGCGTTAACTGAAACTTGGCTGGATAGTAGTGTTTCTAATGCAGAGCTGTTTGATGATAATTATTTAGTTTTTAGACGTGATCGAAATTTTACACTAGCTAAGAAAAGTAGAGGTGGCGGCTTAGTATTAGCGGTAAAAAATTCTTTCAATGCTCAAAGATGTGTGAATTTTGAAACTGAAAATGAGGATATTTGGATTAAGATTACGAATTCTAGTAATATAACCTATTATATTTGTGTGACATATTTTCCTCCAAATTCTAAAATTGAAACATATAGCAGATTTTATGACAACTATGAAAGTTTGAACCTTAATAATAGCAAAGTATTAATAATCGGTGATTTTAACTTGCCTATATATGGACCACAGTTTGAATTGGATTTGGGAAATCCTTTATGTAGAGAACTATCAAATTTCATAGAATTCAATAACTTAAAATCTTTAAATAAAGTTGTAAATTTTCAGAGCAAAACATTAGACATTGTATTAACCAATTTTGAACCGTTTACGGTTACTGAAAGCGATAATCAGTTAGTGCCAATTGACAGCTATCATCCTGTTTTGGAATTAATCAGCACAATAAGTCGCTGTAAAAGAAACACGATAATACCGAACGAGGAAAAATATAATTATCGAAAGGCTGATTTTCCAAAATTTTATGAGTTACTAATTGGTTCTGATTGGTTGGAGCTATATGACATACAGGATATAAATTTGGCTATTGATTATTTTTATAAAATTATATACACTGCGCTTGATGCCAGTGTTCCAACAATTCAGCATGTCAAAAATAAAAAATACCCAATTTGGTTTAATAAAACTATAATAAATATAATCAAATTAAAAGAAAAATATAGGAGGAAGTTTAGAAACCAAACTTGTAATTGTTTAGATCTGGGAAATGATGTATGCAATTATTGTTTTAATAAAATGAATTATCAGCGAAATAGATCACTGTTGAAACGAGAAATACACAAGGCTCACAATCTGTATTTACATAATATTCAGCGAGACATTACAAGTAATGTATCAGAATTTTGGAATTTTGTAAAATCTAAAAGAAATAACTCGTATCGACAGTCATTTATGAAGCTTGGAGATAAGGAATTAAAGGATGGGTTATCTATAGTAAATGCATTTGCATCATATTTCAGTTCTGTCTATGAGCCATCTGACGAAATAAATGTAACTGAGATTATACAAAATCGTCCACATTCTGATATCTCTGACATATTAACTATTGATGAAATATATTCACAAGAAGTTTGTGATGCGATTTCTAAACTTCAATCTAAAAAATCAGTTGGCCCTGATGGAATTCCTTCGTATATTTTTAAAGCATGTTCTGAAATTTTAGTTCAGCCACTTTGCTACATATTTAATTTATCAATAAAATATAATTATTTTCCTGATCAGTGGAAGCTTACCAAAGTAACTCCAATTCATAAAAAGGGAATTCAAAATGAAATTATAAATTATCGTCCAGTATCAGTGTTGTCAGTGCCAGCGAAAATATTTGAAATTATTATACATAAACATATTTATTCACATATTCATCAAAAAATATCTCAAAATCAACATGGATTTATTAAAAACCGTTCTATTATTACAAATTTAATCAATTTCACTGAATTTACTTATGCTTCGTTGGATTCAGGAAGTCAAGTGGATGTTGCATATACAGATTTCTAGAAGGCCTTTGACAAATTAGATCATTTACTCCTGTTAAATAAATTACATTCTTTTGGTTTATCAGACAATTTAATATATTTCTTTGCGTCATACTTGACAAACAGACACCAATATGTTTCTAGATGTAATTTTAAGTCTAAAACATACAGAGTAGAATCGGGAATTCCACAAGGGTCAAATCTGGGACCGCTTCTCTTCAACATTTTCATAAATGATGTAACAAAAAAAATAATCCATTCTAATATTGTTTTATATGCGGATGATTTGAAATTATTCAAGCAGATTGATAGTGCTGATGATGTTGTAAACTTTCAATATGATTTATCAATGCTGGAAATTTGGAGTCAGGAGAATAAACTAAAATTTAATTTGTCCAAGTGTTATGTAATGACATATACCAGAAGAATTCATCCATTCCTTGAGGATTATAAAATGTGTGACAAAATTTTAGCTAGAGTCTCAACTATAAGTGATTTGGGTGTCATATTTGTTCAGAAACTAACATTTAATGATCATATTCTGTCGACTGTTAAGAAAGCATACTCTCTGTTGGGATTTATAATTAGAAATGTTAAAAATTTTACAGATATAAATGTTATAAAATTATTATACTCATCTTTAGTGAGATCGCGATTAGAGTTCGCATCAGTAATATGGAACCCAAATTACTTTATGTATGACAATATAATTGAGAAAGTACAAAAAAAATTCCTAAGGTATTTGTTTTTCAGGCAGTTTGGATACTACACATATATAGTACCTTATAATCAAAATCTGGTAACATTTCACATGGCTTCTTTAAGTGTAAGGCGCAAAGTTGCTTGTTTGATGTATATTTATGGCATAATCAATAGTCAAATTGACGATAATGCAACGTTATCATCAATATCTTTTTACAATCCCACATTCTACAGTCGAAGTTCTAATCTTTTTAATATCCCTAGATGTAGGACTGTTTTCCGTGCCTCTTCTCCCATATACTTTATGTTAATATTATATAATGGTTTATCTTCTAATTTAGACATTTTTAAAATGAATAAAACTACGTTCAAAAAAACATGCTTTGCATTATTGTCAGGCGACTCATCCTTATGACCGAGTGTTGATATCGTGGTTGTCATTTAATCTGCATAATATGTAATATGTTGTAGTACATATTTTGAAACATTTTTTTTGTAATTCTGTACCTATCATATTCTTATTTATACCCAATTTAGATTTTGGAATTATGTATTCGGACCTTTTATTTTTATTTTTTTTTGTTTAATATTATTATTTTGTATTTCAACAATGCACTAGAATGCATATTTATGTGTTATTTTCAACTGTAATTGGGGTGTCTACCCTGTTGTTGAAATAAATAAATAAATAAATAAATAAAAAAACCCATATCAAAATTATGATTAATATTAATCCACAGGCGTAGAACTCGGGTTTTTTAATATTTGAACGTTTCAAATTTCTACGCCAATGGGAGAAAAGGGGTTTAAGTATAAAATTTAGATTCAGTAACTTATTTGCAACAAAAAAGATACTCTTAATAAGACTCGATTACTCTCATGGTTTGTGAGAAATTTGTATTTTAAAAATTCGCAGTAATTTTTACAAAATGAAGTAAAGCTGCTAAAACATGAATAGAAATAAATAAATATGTCATAAAAATTGGTCAAAGTGTCCACCATTTTGATGCATACAAAGATTTATACGACGAAGAAAATTAAATTACTCTGTGCATAACTTCTTCATTATCTCCAGTTTTATTCTTAGAAAAAAGCATGGCCATCTTATTTGTTTATTGATCAACGTATTATTATTGATTACCTTATTATTAAAATACAAATTTCTCAAAAACCATGAGAGTAATCGGGTCTTTTTAAGAGTAGCTTTTTTGTAGCAAATAAGTTAGGTACTGAATCTAAATTTTATACTTAAACCCCCTTTCTTCCATTGGCGTAGAAATTTGAAACGTTCAAATATTAAAAAACCCTATGGATTAATATTAATCATAATTTTGATGTGGGTTTTTTTGTTCCATAAAACTATGTCAACGTGCCAAATTTTAGCAAAATCGCACAAGCCGTTTTAAATTTATAACAAAAAAACGATTTCAAAATTGTAACTTCAGGGCCGTATATAGCGCCCAAACTAAGAAATTTTGTAAGAAGTTAAGTTTGCTTAAATCGGCTTATTTTGGTCTCAGGAACATGTGGTAGGCGTTTGTTAAGTGTCTTTGAGGACACCCTGTATAATATCATCAAATAGATCTTTATAATACTTATACCAGAGATGAGTCCGCGGGAGACGGACTCCCTTGGGAATTCTTACAGACTCCAGTTTAGGAAACACTGCTTTAAGACATAATGCAGTTTAAGACTATTGCACATATGTTAATTATAATCAAAACCGTTTACCGTAATCATTGCCTTGCGTCACGGTTTGACTTTGAACAATCGGCGGAACTTTGATATTTTTCTGACAATTAATATTCGCTATAAACTACGCAAACTCAGAACAATTTCTGATACAGATCTGATCTTTCAACATCAGGAAATATGCATTTCACACCAAGATCTTTGAACTTATCTCTCTTTGACCTGTAAAACTAAACAATGTGTTAGTGAGCCTACTATCATAAAATCATAATGCTCGCACAATATAGGGTGTTTGCATAGAATTTTTGAAGATATACTTCTCTTGGCGCATTGTGAAAAAATGCTGAGAGTGAATTTTTCGGATGCGCGCGCATCGCGTCACGAAATTTACCAACACCATGAAGTTGCAACTAAATTCACACCTTGAAGTTAGTGGCTAGTAAAACTTCAACAGCCTACTATCATAAAATGATAATACTCGCACAATATAGGGTGTTTGCATAGAATTTTTGAAGTTATACTTCTTTTGGCGTGTTGTGGAAAAATGATGAGAGTGAATTTTTAGGATGCGCGCGCATCGCGTCACGAAATTTACCGACACCATGAAGTTGCAACTAAATTCACACCTTGAAGTTGGTCGTTAGTAAAACTTCAACTAGAGTCGTTACACCAGTCACAATGTGACAAGCGCGTTTTCAGTTTTGATTAAGATTAATAAAAGCTATTTGCTTTGCAAACGCTCGTTTAAATATGAGTTCGTCGCATTGTCATCTATACTCCTTGCTGAACTGGCTGTCAAAATCACTGTCAAACAGAAAAAGTGAGGTTACAACTTACAGTACGAATAAAAATTATATGTGTTTTTAAATTATTGAGATTAACGAAGGTATATGTATTATTTTTTTCAATAAATAAATATATTTAATAAATAATAATTTACTAAATTAAATTAATTTATTTAATATCTTTGTTTTATTATTTTATCGTCTTTTTTACAAACATTAAGTACTGGCACGCGGGATAAAATTTTTAGAGTTATTTTTGTTTTGTACGTAAAAGAAGTATAACTTCTGACGTGCGTACATAGTACACACACACTCTTTTTTGTGGTATATTAATTGAGCAGTACATTCCTAACAAAAGGATACCTAATTCACTTCATTCTGATTAAAACTCAATAATAATTTTTGAAATAACGAAATAAGGAGCCTCGCCCGCTAAAAAGCATTTTTGCTCGTCCTAATTGTAGAACGTGCGTTTATATCTGCTAATAATATGACCCGTCTCTTACACTTTTAATTTATCATGAAATAAAGAAATTTATTGTGAAACTATCTAAAAACCAACAAAGAGACTTGAAAAATACTGTTTTGATATAATATATAGTATTTTTTTGCCATGCCCACTATGAAATAGCTACTTGTCACTTTATTTTCATTATTTTCAAAAAAATTTGACAGTTCATTTGCGTTGCCAACTTCACATTTATAGCAGGCCGTGAGTACAGGTAATATTGGGCGGATCAGAGCGAATAAAAATAAATCACTATGAAAACTGTTTATTTTTTATACTAGTGTGTTTTGAAAACACTTTCAACACACCTGCCTGTTAACTACACATTATGTCTTGTTTCTTTCATTTGCAGCGGCTAGACTTGTATTTCGTGAAATATACATTTAATTTTTCTAAGTTTATCAGTTATTAAAAAGATAAAGCTTTTCACTATTATGGCTCTACTGAAAAACGCGTTTTGTTGCTTAGCACCTTTATCTACCCATAGTCCTTCAATTATAAGAAAAATGTACGTAAATATGTTGAATATATTATTGTTTTTTTATTTTTATTTTTCAATAATCCAAATAAATCGAAAATCCAAACTACACCCGGTTCGGATAATCGCCGCTTTATTGTAGTACAGTGACGGAAAGAATAATTTGTAGTAGTTATAATTATTTTCGTATAAAAAATTGTTATAAATACATCAAAGGCGCTTAAAAATGAGTTAAGCATAGACAATAATAATAAAGATCTTATCGGTTGGTACGTTTAGCCTGAAGTTTTATAGATAATTAGCATTTTATGCAGCGTAACATTTGTTAATAATAAACAGTAGTTGTTCTCAGTCAAGATCTTATAATCTTGATATGAAATAGAAGGGATGGAGTAAATTTAGGTTCTATAAATATTTCATTTTTATTTATATCCATCAATTTATGTTCCAAAATCGATCACAAGCGAGATTTATTGATTATATGTTGAATTATTAATTAAATCATAGACGTTTGACAACTGAGGTTATAAGCGTCTATTTTTGTAATTATAATTAATATGTGTGCAATTTGATTACAATCAAGCCTGAACTGAACCCGCAAAAAAAGAAAATTATTATTATTATTTTTATTAAAATATTAGGGATTGGGGCTGGTCAGTCCAATCAAAAAGTAGAGCCTGTATAAAAAGTTGAAGGGCGAAACTTAATATGTCAATAATTTTAAATATGATACACTTGAAAAAAAGTGGGTGTGTGCTTATGACCACACGACACAAGTGGAAACTTGATTATATACAAAACATACATAATATTATAATATTATTTTATTATTATAATACGTAATAATAAAAACGTAATTCTTGAAACGATGCACTACTTGTTAGACAGTAAATGTGGTCACCGACCCGAGCGCGCTTGATGTCGAGTGGAGCCGAGTAAACCCGAATCAGCGTCACCGACCCGAGCGTGACGGTTCACTTTCGTTCACTATTCAGAAAGTACGCAAAGTGGGCCTAACCACAGGGGTTCCGCGAATTTTGTAAAATCATCTCGCCACCTTTTTTTTGTCTTCCAGGTTTCCTTAAATCATAAATTCATAGCATCCGGGCGAAGTCGGACCGGGCCGCTAGTTAAGTAAATTTTGGAATAAGAACCACTCTGGTTTTATTTATAACTGTATCAATCATACAAATAACAAATTTTTCAAGACTACTAAAAGTTGAAGACTGCGCTCCGGTCTTAAAAATATGTATGTCGTCAAACTGTACAGTGAAGAGAGGACCCTGCAGATATAGGCAGCTTAGTTAGATCAGCCCTAGTAGGCGGAGAAGTCAGACAAGATACGGCTCAGTGTTTTATTTGATTCAAAGGGTATATTATGATCATTGATTAATAGTTTATTGTTATCTCGCTCGATACAGTGCTTACATATACGAGGTGTTAGATACCAAGTATGCACTGTGCATAAATTAACACTTAATTAGTAATTTCATTAATAGCTGTTGTCTGTCTGTTTGCGACTTGAGTCGACTTCGTCCCCTTCATCACTAAACAATTATTACACAAAAATTGATTGAAAACAGAACTGCTACCATTCATCCAATAATGGTTTCTTGGATTAGTGGCATAACCAGGTGGGTTGAAGGATGCATTTTCATCACGAATGCATCGGAAATTGTTTTATTTATGAGAAATTCAATTGATCTAGGCTAAAGGAAGTGTTCATTACGAAACAAGTTCGCGTACCTGAAGTTCAATTTTTGGTTATACCCTCAGAATATGTGAATCATCCAGAAATATATTTTTCGCTTTTTTGGTGGTCGTATCGTTTTAGATACAGTTCTTCGTCATACATATTATGCATTTCACACCATATTATACGTAATGGAATTTAAACATACTTAATATAAATTTTAAAACTTTACCAATTCGCAAAAACGGTGATGTGGGCAATCAGAAGATGCACTATATTTACAGTTTACGGTGTAATGAATAGCCGTTGCCCGTTGTCTATTTATTTGCGTCTTGAATCGACTTTGTCCCGCTTGTTACTCTGAATTATTTATTATATAATGCATAAAAGTGGCTACGAAATATAATTGATCCTTAACTTATTACGTGAATCACTCAGAAGTCTATTTTCCATTTATTTAGCAGCAGGCACTAATGCCAGTCGTATTATTTTAGGTAGGTAGTACAATTCCACTACAGATACGTTTAGAAAGTACTGGATTCTGAATTTCGGCGATAGGTGATTTTTTCCTTATGTTTTTCGCCAGGAAACCGAAACTAGTGTAGGCCATGCTTTTTCCAAGATTTTATTCAATAATTTACAGACAAAATATGTCAGGGTAATTTCTTATGCAGTAGATCGTGTCTATATTTACTACTTTCGATTCCCAGGATTGTGGTCATTGAAAACATCTGGTCAATGCACAGAGAAGATAATATGTTTTATGGCAACTTTACAGGCTCCGTGAAACTGGACGTTCAAAAGTAGTCAGTCTATGAGGATGGTGAATGTTCCAGGATCTAACAAGATTGTGGCATACTATCGGACTTTAAAACATCCATGTAAGAAACTATTTAAAACATAATATTTGTCATTTTACCATGGAAAACAATTTTGGATTCTAAATCTTTCTAAATTCGTTTGTGTTCTTATAAACATTATTATTTGGTACAAATTCTGTTCCAATTTCAATAGAGTATTAAACGAGACGCGGTATAAGCGATATGTGGGCAGTAGAATCGTAATAATTCCAAGCTCTAGAGCCTTTGTGGTTTCAGAGGCTACATTAAACATGTGCTGCGTTCATTTGAATATACAGCACAGCTGATAGTGGCGATTTCCTTCAGGCTTCTTTACTTGCCCTGTAATATTGCATCGGTAAGTAATATGCTTCTATCTATGAAATAGATTAAGCAAATCCGTCGTTCTATAAAATATAAACATACACCCACAGCTTGTTGTTCGCTTATCGACGATTAATAAGATGATTCATTTCTTTATTTCAATATTTAAATTATTTTTTTTATATTATGAGATAGCTGCGATGAGATTGAAGCTAATCTTACAATATTTGAAAGTCAGGACAGTTAAAACTACAGATGGTAGAAAATTAGAGGGTTTAAACTATTTATTTCGAAGATTAATAATTAGTGGTAGTATATTTATACCCGATTACGGAAGAAGGTACAATTATGTTTGTTTATATTATGTATGTATTGTTACAAAACTGTTTTCTGAGTTGGCGGAATAAATATTTATTTACAATAATTCGTAACAATTAACTATATACAATAATTGCAACAATGAAAAGTCAATTCTAACAATAAAAAAAACTTAAATGGTAATTATTGAACTAAACGAGCGACTTATATAACACTTAACAAATTATATATACAAGGATTATTTATTTGTAATAATTATTTTAGTCACTGTATTTACATCAGATTTATTTCGCTGTTCAACACTGTCACAGTACAAGCTACACTGACTGATTCCCGTTGACTGCTCTCCGGTGACTGACCCCCTGACTGACTCGTACTTCGCTTATATAGGTCGCGCAGCCCAGTCTAGTACGTTCTCGCGTTCTCTAGAACATTCCGGCAGGTACTCGTATCTTCGATACCATTCCACGCTTTACTACTGTGACCTTTCTTTCTCGTCGTTTCTATTGGAGGCAGTGGCGTAACATCTTGGGGTTTGCTACAGTATGCTTGCTTTGTGGAGTCATTTAGTTTAAAACACTGAACCGATTTCGGTATTAGGTATTATCCAATAGCGAGATCAGTTCAGTAGTAAATATGACAATCTTTTTTTGTACAAATACGAACATTTTAAAGTACCTAATGTTTTAATTGTCTTTGTCCAGATTATAACTTTCAGTTGCTATTAAGTTGATAAATTGACAGATCGATCTGTGATTCAAGCAAGCTAATTAAGTACGCTTTATGCAACTGAACATCAGTTATACATTAACCTACAATCAGTAAATATTTTAAACTGTTTTACATTCGCGGTTTACATAATTATTTATTATGAGAAACAAACTGATATACGACTGTAAGCTTCGTTTTCATCAATCAAATAAATTGGACTGCATTATTTTATAGCCCTCGAATGTAGAAGGCATCCAATTTGAATACTTAGTTTTATACTACAGTAAGCCCTCTTTTAGTTCTTTGAAAATTGACCACTAAATGAACCTGTTTCCAGAATTTTCTGTCTGTCTGTCTGTTTATTTCTATCAGTATCATCTGAGAACGGTTGTAGGAACCATCAATTGACATTCAAACTAAAGTACCTAAGGGTATTATATAGTACTGTAGCAAACCCCAAGATGTTACGCCACTACCTCCAATAGAAACGTCAGGTAGAGAGATCGAGAAGCGGTGTCTAGCTGCTGAACAACGAGTAACTGCAGGAATGTTCTAGCGAACGCTAGAGAGAACTGCGCGTTCTCTAGAACACACTGGGCGTAGGCAACGCAGGTATATAACCAGCGAGTGTGTCGTGTTGAATCAGTCGACGGTGTCACGCAATGAAATAAATATAGATCAGTCAACGGGAATCAGTCAGTGTAGATTGTACTGTGACAGTGTTGAACTACGAAATAAATCTGATATAAATACAGTGACAGAAATAATTACAAAAAATAATCCTTGTATATAGAGTTATATTTGTTAAATGTTATTTAAGTGGCTCGTTTAGTTCAATAATTACCGTTTAAGTTTTTTTTATTGTTATAATTGACTTTTCGTTGTTGCGTTATTATTATTGTATATAGTTAATTGTTACGAATTTTTGTAAATAAATATTTATTCCGCCAACTCAGAAAACAGTTTTGTAACAGTACTAAAGTTGTTATCCAGCCATGTTTGGGTTAAAAGGGTCCTATGAAACCCGCGGGTAAAGGCTGGTATTTTTTAAAGCCTGCACCAACAGCTATATGATTATTTGAGTCTTGCATTTTCAATTTATATATTTTATTATTTTTAACTTCCCATTGGAAGTTATTGTAATTGGTCCGATTTTGCGAATGAAATATTTTGACATATCTAAACTGTTTAGGTCCCTAGAGTCCGTATCTACTGGTTTTAGAGAGATGTCTGTGTGTGTACGTACGTTCGTTCGCTCGTACGTACGTTCATTCATTCGTTCGTACGTTGGTGAACTTTTTTCGGATCGCATATCTCGAGAACAAATAATGATATCGACTCCGGACCAATTTCATTCGACACAAATTTACATAATGAACACTTTATTAGGTATTAGGTTTGCAGGAAATTTCAATTAGCGTTTTTTTTTTTTAATCTATAAGGACACCCAATGGGAAGTTAGCAGTGTGGTTTTACACACTCACCAAGCCTCTTTTTATTTTTTAATAATAAATTGAAAATCAAATTGATACTTCAACCTGTTTTCGGATTAGCAAACGGATTAGTACAAATAAATAGTTGAAGGGAGAGTTTGGTTGAGGGATCCTCAACCAAACTCTCCTTCAACTATTGACATTATTGCAGGATCAACACTACTATATACTGAAGACAGTACAGAGGGCAGTATAGCCTAGTGGTTAGCGTGCTTAGTGCCGCAACCTCTGGACTGGACTGCCGTGGGTTCGAATCCCACCTGCGCTCATGGATGTTTTGTGATGTTATTTAGTTTTAAGATAGTTGTTATTTAGTGTAGTTGAAAGATGCTAATGACCTGAGATGTCAACGTGTCTATAATCTACAATAAATAAATAAAGAAGACAGTACAAATAAACAATGGCATCGCTACATGCTCGACTATTCTCAAGCCCTAAAGCCTGATTTGGAATAAGATTGTAAACTGTGCTAAAGCGAAACTAAGATTCTAGGTGAACAGGAAGTGCCCTATTGGTTTTGATGAGTGAGTCACTATCAAAAAATATATTTTTTTAAAAATCTTTTTATTGCATTACATTAGAAACTTGAACTTTTTACAGGACTAAGGGACCGTAAACCTTAGTATTTGATATTAATTTCAAATCTCTAGCCGTTCCTGAGAAAAAGGGTCTTGATGAACACACAGAAGGGCATGAATAAAGTGATTCTATAAAGGTTCCATATTTTCATTTTGAGGTACAGAACCCTAAAAACGCTAAATGAACCGCTTTATACCGAGGGATTACTGTATATGCAGAATGTATTTAAAACGCAACCAGGGAGAAAATTTCTTAACATAAAAAGTTGTTTTGTCAAAAGAGCTACTGAAAAAATGTTAATAAGGCAAATGAATGTTCGCATGTCATGGTGAAGGAGTTAAACCCATGCAAACGCAGAGACGAATTACTGTTCAACTGTTTTTATTGCATTTTATATTAGCTATATTCCTTGTTATGGTTACATTGGGTTTTTAAATTCAAACCTGCCAATAGGAAAAGAAATTATGTTTGATGAAGGACATGGATAATGAAAAGACGCTGAAATGTGAAATTCTTGTTGGCAGTATTATTTTGAAAAAACATTCTTGGTAAAAGAAAAACAAAAATTTTTGATAATTTTGGTTTCTATACCAATTAAGCAGACAAAAAGATTGTAATAAAAAATTAGTCGGCGTTTTAGCCAAGATTTGGCTCTTTTCAAGAATCGGAATAACAATTAATAAACAAAAATAAAAAAAATTTAAGTTGACATACGAGATTGAAATTTTCAAAAAAATTGAAATTTGTTGTATCATTAACCATATTATCTTCCATAGATAATGAATAAAGGTCAAAATTGCAGTCTCATTTAATCCCATATTCACAGTGTTCTTTAAACCTCTCATCAGTCATCACAATCATTTTTAAAAACCAATCACCGAAGCCGTCTATAGTCGTAATTAATGATGCATTCCGTGTGCATTTTTTTTTTAGTAATTTTTAAAGCCAAACATTTATATCGAGTAGCTAAGTTCTACAAGTGGCGTCGTTTTGACAGTATATTTAATGATTAAATGACCTTAAACTGCAGTAATTCGGTCTCATTAAATGGGCAGGGGATAAAAACTGCGAAATGTAACACAATAAGAATGGATTATAATTTTTAATATAAATTAATAGATTTATACGGCTGAATTGCAATTGAAAATTTTTCGTTGGAAAGCAGCCAATTATATAATTGATTCCAAACATATTGGAAAAAATCAGTTTACCAACCATAGTCAGGTTAAAATCCTGACTGTGACTATGGTTGGTAAAATGATTTTTTCCAATATGTTTGGAATCAATTATATAATTGGCTGCTTTCCAACGAAAAATTTATAATTTTTAATATTTTAGAAATGCAAAACATTGTCATATTATGTAGACTATGTAAGTTTCGTGTTAAAAATATATTCCTTAATTAAAGAACGAAAGATTTTCAAAATGATGATCTTATTAAAATATTTTTTACTTCCATGTTTCGTAAGGTAATGGAAGTAAGGAGATAGGGTCCGAGATAAGGTCAGATTGTGATTGTAATACTCCTCAACACGTAAAGAAAACTATAGTTTTTACGGCTGTGGTGTCGGAGTGAGTCTTTTAAAAATATGTCTCGGTAAGGACTCCAGGAGTATTGATATTACGCGAATCAGTGATTTTGAAAATACCTATATGAAACTTTATTCGATTCGTATAAGGGCTTTTTGGCAAATTCATCTGAAATTCTTTAAATTAAAAATTATTTTGGAACATGGATGTCATGTATGGCCTCTATACTGAGTTTAATTTTTGTAATACCACGAAAATTTTAAATGATTAATGCCCTTCAGTCCAGCGTCCCGTTTTGAGCTGCGGTTAAGTCTCGTCTACAATTGTCGCAGAATGAACATGGATGTCATGTATGGCCTCTATACCGAATTTAATTTTTGTAATACCACGAAAATTTTAAATGATTAATGTCCTTCAGTCCAGCGTCCCGTTTTGAGCTGCGGTTAAGTCTCGTCTACAATTGTCGCAGAATGAACATGGATGTCATGTATGGCCTCTATACCGAGTTTAATTTTTGTAATACCACGAAAATTTTAAATGATTAATGCCCTTCAGTCCAGCGTCCCGTTTTGAGCTGCGGTTAAGTCCCGTCTACAATTGTCGCAGAACGAACATGGATGTCATGTATAGCCTCTATACCGAGTTTAATTTTTGTAATACCACGAAAATTTTAAATGATTAATGTCCTTCAGTCCAGCGTCCCGTTTTGAGCTGCGGTTAAGTCCCGTCTACAATTGTCGCAGAATGCAAGACAAGACTGACACAATTGTCGTCGCAAAAGATCGCAGCGCCTCATGCATTACGTAAAACGCAAATCGAACCAAGTTGGTTTAAGTCTAATTTTTACGTTGCGTTCACGTCGCGTGTGTTACGCCAGCCAATCAGAGGTAGCTTGAACGAACGAGGTTATGGCAGAGGAAATAAACAACTTCTGTGATTGGACAACGCAGACAAAACGCACGTTTATTATTGACAGCTGACGCAACATCAACTTGCGTCTTGCGTTATATTTCTTGTGTTTGGGTCTTACGTTCTGCGTTTTGCGACAATTGTAGACGGAGCTTTAGCTCAGAACCCTGCGTGAACAAATTAGTATTGCGTTTTGGAATGCGGCGCAGTGCGTTTGAATGCTCAGTGTAGTTACCCAGAGCAACGCATGAATTGAACGTAATTGGTAGCTGCATTATTGCTTTACACAATTCACATTCGTTGTACATATCGTATATTATGTTATTTAAATAAATATAATAAGTATGCTTATATTATAATTATTGTAAAGATACAGATGACGACAAAATCTATATTCACACTATAAATTGAAATGCACGTTGAATCTACGAAAATGTAGAGGGACAGGCTATATACCATTAGGCCACGACAAAAGAGGAATAAGCAGTAAGCGAACATGTAAAGCAAGTTAGAGATCCAGCGCGCGATCTCTGAACTAACGCAATCCTACAAAAAATTGGTGTCGATCCGCAGAACAGACTTTTTACAAAAACACGTTTTTTGTACTGCTGGGACCTGAGTGGGACCTCAAGTAGGGAACACATAACTATGAATTTTAACCTTCTAAATTAGTACCATTCCCTATTTGTGGAGTTGGAATCATATATAAAATATATAAATGTCATAAATGTCGAGATACCATTTTCAAATTAAAAAAAAAATATGATTATACATTTATGTAATTTTTTATGCATAGATAGTTTATTTAATTCTTTATTCTTAACAATATTCATGAAATTGCGTATCGGCTAAATGACCTCTAGCCGTCGTACAGCAAATGCAGGGCTCTTTCAAGTAATTTTCATCACATTTTGATGCCGCCCGTGCACCATACAGTCACTTGTACGAGGGTGCAGAGTTGTTGATGGATCAGTCAAGGATTTTCAGTTCACCAGTACCGACTATACTCAAAATGTTTAACTATACGCAGTATAGGGTGACTTGCTGGGCACACGAATACCAAAAATGTCACAAATTCCCCGAGTATTCACACTCATCGATCCATTTCCATAAAAGGTTTTAATAACAATTACACATTGTCGAGGCGTAAGATATGTTTCATAATAAAATGTCAACGATCATTCTTTACACTTGTTAAATAGGAAGTGTCAGACTTACGTAGAACCAAAATGGCACCCAATCAAAATAGTATCGAAACATTTATGATACGCTGTATAATATCATTATTATAAAAGAGACAATTAAGCCAACTAGATTCAGGCAAACAACTACGAAGTTTTATACAATATTATACATTTCGCAGTTTATTGTGGTTCTTATAGGAAGCAGTAAATAAATTACTGTGAAACTTAATGATATTTAAAAACTAGGGTGCGGTTTTATGTAACCACGGTGCAAGTGAAACTTTATTGCCATAACTCTAAACGCTTTTAACCCGAAATCGCCGAAAGTATATTATTTTTTACATGGTTCTGGTAATGTAATTTGAACCCTGATCAGTATGAAGACGGACGTAAGAATCTAGATTCTATCGTTGTGCAGCTCGACTGGAATATTCGTAAGATATTAGTTACGTGGACTTACCAGTAGCTGATCCAGGGGAGGGGGATAAAGGACTCAAGTCCCCCCCCCAAAGCATCTGGAGGGGGACCCCTGACAAATCTCAAATTAAACTCGATATTATCCTACTTTCTTAGTAGTAGGTACACTACCTAATCCGAGGAAACTCGCTATACGTTAAATGAGCAAAATAAAATGTGTGCTTTTTTAGTGTTTACCTTGATAAAGCCTACCCTCAGCTGGGTCAAGTTCCTCCCAAATAGGGTTGCCACCTGCCGCTAGTTGATTAAAGGGTTATCAGTATAAAAAATACGGGTTTTAGATATTTTTACGGGAGACAATTAAAACAGCAATGTTTAATGAAGATCTATTTTTAACACGCTTATATTAGCTTCACCTGTATGTTTGCGTGCTTGCTTGCTTGCTTGTTTAAATTTATATTTATGGTTAGAAGAAACAGCTTTTAAAAGCTCTTCATTATGAGAAGCAAATATATAAAAATCTTTGCAAGATAACTTAAAATTACATTTGACTTGTAACTTGGAGCTTTATTTACCCCGTATTTTATTTTCGAAATTATGGGTTTTTGTATTATCTTAACCTGAAAAACGGGGTAACCCGTAAAATACGGGGCATCTGGCAACCCTACTCCCAAACCAAAATTCTGGATCCGCCACTGAGATGTATAATATAATTATGAAAATAACGTCGCTACTTTTCGATGTGTATAATTAATTAATTGTAAATTATAGATGCGTCGACAACTCAGGTCATTAGCGTCTTCAACACAACAAATAATCCATTTGTGTATTAGAATCCACCAGCCGGCATACACAAACCGACTGGTACGAGCTTGGGTCCCTGGGAGCGCTAATTCCCAAAGAACATTGGAATGCAATTTGCGATAGCCACCACATTCCAATGTCCCCCCTGGGGGGTGGTCTGGTCGATCGTTTCGATTGGACGTGACTTGACGTGACGCTCGACATGCGTAACTGAACGGAAAAAACGAGGCTAATAAAATTTCACTTTAAAATAGTGTGATGTAGTTAAGTTATTTGCCTGAACCTCCTCTTAAAGTGGAAATATTACGAAAAATCGATATAAGTGGTTTTGCTCATGGCCGTAGATACAAATTTGTGAGTGGATACTCACTGGTCAGTGGTATTTTGAATATAACCACTCTGTATAATTTAATTCGTTGGGAAATAGTTGAGCGTTGCATGACGATTGACGACTGTTTAAACTTAACACAGCGGCGGCGGAGTGTAGTTATGTCTTGGGGTGTTGTTGGTATTATAAGTACACACACAAACACAAGAGAGAGTCACATACGTGGTGTTTGTGGTGAGACATGTTCCAGGTAGCCGATGGCCGCGGGCGCATCCCGACAGTCTTCTTGCATGCAACAGCGTTTTGTTGCACGCTATAAACACGGCACAAACGTGAGCCATAGTTCATCTCAAATAAATATTACTGACATGCTGATTGTTGAATGGAGACGTTATTACCTTCAAAATACAATATTTTCTCTTTTCTTCAGTTACAGTAAAATAATGATTAGACCGAAACGAAATTACTCGTGAAATCTCTTATGCGACGCCACTGCCTCAACGATTTGAAGGGTAAAAAGGATGAAACGAAGAATATGTATACAAAAATGTGTAATGGGAAAGAATGTTAGGAATGTATCCCTTCTTCTCGCGGGGTTTGTGTAATATAAAGGGTTTTTCAATAAGGACATAACAATTTTGTATTTAAATAAACCACATTATAATTGAGATATCGGGCTGAAATTTATTCCAGGTGTAGTACACATGTTACAATTATGTATGGAATTCGACGTCGTTCATATGACCACCACGAGCACGACGGCAGCGATCGATTCATTGGATCCAATTTTCAATCACTCTTTCACACATATCAGCTGGAATGTTGGCAATTTCGCGTTCGATATTGTTCCTGAGCTCCTCCGTTGTTGGAATGTTGGCATAAACCTTCGACTTAAGGTAACACTAACCCCATAAGAAAAAATCCAACGGCGTCAAATCGCATGCGCTAGGTGGCCATTCGACTAGACCATTTCTCGAGATTAAACGATTACAAAGTTGCGACTATCGACTCAGAATTTCAGTAGTAAGTTTTAACGATTTCCAAACGTTGCTCGTCCGTGAACTTCACCATGTAAGCCTTGACTGACGTTTTGACTTTGACAGATCATAAAAAAGTTTGTAGGTTATAAAACAAAATTGTTATGTCCCTATTGAAAAACCCTTTATGTTATAACAGCCAGTTGTAAGTCAGTCAACTTCTGACTTCGTACAAGTCTACTTAGCCAAATTGCTTTTTATATTATTCATAAATCATACATAAGAAGTTTCACTTCGATCGTGTAATAACGAAGAAATGGGCTATTGAGATCGATTTTCTAAATTGTGTTTGTGTAAAAGTTATAGCAGTTTTTATTTTCAACAAATTAACATAAGTAAATGAGAAATCCGTATCTTGATTCATGAAAATAGCAAAAACATATTTTTGAAAAAATGTCACCCAAACTATAAGATATAACTTATTTATTTTTTGACTATACCTAAATAATAATGTAGTTTAAATGTTAGAAAATAAAATCACTAAATAAAAACAATCACTTACTGCATAATTAATTATAAAAAAATTCGACTGATGACCAGTCCTATACTTCCCACCTAGTAAATATTTGCAAAAAATAAACACTCTTTTTTTAATCTTTAAAAAAAAGCATGGCCCTCTTTTTTGTTTGGTGATTTACTGATGGCTAGTAATATAGCAAAAATCATGGTTACCTTGAATTACGTACAATTTTCGTTTTTTAGTAAAATATTTTTTTCTCGAAAACTATACATTTTAGAGAAAAAAAAATATTTACATTTTTTCATATTATAACATCTAGAATAATCATTTATATTTTTTTTACCTATGTTAATACGTGACATTGAGAACGTTTTTTTTAATATCTCAGGATCCACTTAACCAATTTGACTCAAAATCTAATCAGATCTAAGTTAAAGGCTGATGAACACAATAGAACAATCGGCATGGCCGTATGTTGTTCCGTTTTTACGATATCGAAGGCGAAAAATTGACCAAACACACACACACACACACACACATACAGACATCAGTCAGAAAATGATCTTAAACGATTGCTACGGTCTCAAAACGTGAAGATCTGTTAAAATCTCGAAATATTTTTTTCGGACAAAATCCATTACTTCCCTACCATAGTAGAGGTGGGATGTAAAAATTAATTAATTTATTAGATTTAACATCACTTTTGTCTATGAGTGCAGGACATCCCAATATTCCTTTAAAAGTTGAAAAATTGTCGTTTATATTAAACTGTAATAATGATTTAATTACTACCTATTACAACTTTTGATATCGAAATAAATTATTATTCTGCAATTAATTACAAAATATTACTGACACTGTTTAACTTCATCACTTTTGTCTGCGATTGTACATCCTAAAAATCCTTAAAGAAACACGAACAATTTTGTAGTAGAAATTCCTTGAAGTGACCTGCACTTTGTTTCAAGTCGAAACGTTAACCCTTTCGCTTCGAACTAGACATATTGGGTAAGTTCGGTTTTACGCTTGATTGATCGAGCCGAGCGAACAGATTTTTGGTCACGTGACAAGCGAGCAAATCGAGCCATCTAAACAATTCCGAACGTAATCTAGCAGATTTTTCCAAACGTCAGAATAAAATGGCCCCAGCAAGTTAAATTCTTATTACTAAAGCCGAAATACATTCTTTATTGCTCCTCATTTTGATTTAATTCAACATTGTTACAATAATAAATCATGATTCACAATTTTTTTCGTTTTTATTCCTTTATTTTAAAATTAATAGTACTACCGGTTGTTGATTTTTTCGACCCATAGATATAATAAATATTTTATTTAATAATTCTGTGCAATATAGACTTATTGGTTATTACTATTCTTTGAATAAATATTATTCGTGTATTTTTACCTATTGAAAAATTACCTCATATAAATAAACTTCGAAATTTATTCATTCTCACAACAAGGGTTTCCGCTCATTTTTAAAATGAATGCTATGAAGTTGGTTAAATCTGCTTGCTCGCTTGCTTTCCTCGGAGCTCATAGAGCGTGCTCGATCTCCTCCAGATTTTAAATCCGAACGCAGGATAGAGATCTTTCAGAGCTAATAAATGTTAAATTCGAACGCATTGGAGCACTCAGATCGATCTGAGCTCAAAACCGAACTTACCCATTATGTGCATAAATTTTTGCTATTTTCTGCAACACTTTTGCCATCAGTGAGGATTATAAGGTAACCATACTAGAATTAGTATGGAAATGTACTAGAAGTCAGCGCCCATCACATTTTTGGGCTCTTTTTGTGACATTTTCTGAATCTGAACTTAAAATTATTTTTATTTGATATATAAAATAGTGATGGGAAAAATAAGGTTCCTACGAAACCGGCATTAAATGCGAGCGAGGCACAGATACTGTCCGAATAAACGGCATGTCTTAAATAATCGAAGCAAATAATGGCTATTTTCTTGATTTGTCAACCTGCTCCTTCAATTGCCCAATTAATAGGGTTTTTTTCAAAAGACTTCAATGATTGGTGAAAAAACATTACTTGTTTGTAAATGTATTGAATCATGATTAACTGATGTAGTGGGTTTTAAAGATCAAGTGCCACGTTCGGTTGAAACTAGCGATTTTTGCTATGATTGGTCAAATAGAGTTTAGGATGATTTTTTTAATAGCATTATGATATAAGAATTGTTCTATAAGATCGTTGGTTTTTTATTGCATGCAAGTATTTTTCTGTGAAATGAACTATAAAACATCTCGTTTTTAGCTGTTGGGACTGAAACGACAATGATCATTATAATTATTGATCACTGATATTTGTTATTTGATCGCCGATCGATTTTATAATTATCATAATATTTCGACATTTAAAATATTTATAAAATTATAAATTATTCATTATTTTGAGATCCAAGTTCCGTGTCGTGTTCTTTTCTTAATGTTATGATATCATCGTTGTATAATAATTATTCATCAATTTATAATAAATACTAGAAATATTATTTTTAAGGTACCTATTTTAAAATTTAGAGAATATGTTTATACCCCGTGTCCGGTCTCAAAGGTGAACATAGGGATTTAACATGGTATTGTTCATTTTTGCTGATTCGTGTTCGCCAATTCAACGTACAAGAAAGGTAATGGTACCTATCGAAAGACAAAATTATTGCGCATCAAATGATTCTAAAAATAAGACCAAAAATGAAATTTTTACTTTAAAATACCAATTTGAAATTTACCGATTTTGCAGAAATGATTTCAAATTAAGTAGGCGAAAAATAAAACACTGAAAGAAATGTCCTGTAATAAAATTGTCAAAAAACTTTTTACAATAATTAAAGTAAAAATGAATAATTAGGAAGTTTCCCTTTTTTATTTTTTTGGTCTAAATCATAGTTCTAAAAATTATAAAATTAATGGCGGAAGAATTTTTGAAATATCTTTAAAAACAACAAAGTTATGCTACTTCAAAGTTTGAATTGACAATTCTCCAAGAAATTCCGTTTTCAGTCCGGGTGACGTCACGCGGCACGATATTTTTAAAAGTTAGTTTCAGTTTGTATGTGTGGTAATTTAACATGGTAACTTCCGATAAATCTCTTTCTATAAACTCGTAAATTGTTATGGAAACACTAAAAACAAACCAGTTGATGACGGAAAATATTGACATATTTAAATTTTTGACGGTTATTTTAATTTAATATAAATAGAAAAGTCTGTATTACAACAAAATAGTTACTAAGTAATAAAATTAAACAGAATCGCAGGATAGTGGACAAAATAATTTGATTTATTAAATATTGTTATTTTTATGATTGTACTTGAAAAAGTCTAAATCTATAGACGAAACGTCGTACATTTAATTAATAAATCAAATTATTTTGTCCACTATCCTGCGATTCTGTTTAATTTTATTATAATCACGATGGACACGATTTCTAATATAAAGTTACTAAGTAACTTATAGCCCGGGAAATAAAGGTTTTAGGTCGCAAATAATTCCAAAGGAGCTGGATTTTTCACAGATGGTAGAACACCTTTAGACATGTATTTTTACAAAAGTCCCCGGTTATCCCCCTTGTGCTTTCCCCGCCACCCCCTTTTGAATATAATTTTGCAAGCCTTACGGAAAACGCTAATATCTCCTTAACCAATGTCTGAAATCAGACGACTTTTTTTTTGTTTTGTTCCTAATTAGTTACTCTAAAAAATTTCTCCTCTTCAATTTTGTGATAAAATCAATATATGCTTTGCAATTTATTAATAAAGAGAAAATATCAGTTTTTAAAAGAATATTTCACAAAATATTTGCATATAACTTTTTGATGAGCCTGTTTCGAAATATCTCAAAAACGATGCTTTCATTTTAAATAGGATTACATTTCCTACAATTTTCATTCCTACAAATTTTCTGTGGTACAAATAGTAAGCGCGCTACAGCTTCTTAAAAATCGCACGCGCTTTTTGTAGCCTTGGAAACCAAATGTTAAAACGTAATGTCCTTTTCAATAGCTTTATTTATTGTGTTCTTCATCGAATTTTAAATTGAAAATACACATGTTCATAAAGCAAAACACGCTCTAAATCGTGATTTTTGTCCCATATCGATATCGTTAAAAATTTAGAAGCTATAGCCAGTCAAAGTTGAAATCATCATAGAGCCTTACTTTTTTTTTTTGGACACGTGTTACGAGGACTTTCCATACCGAATAAAAAAATGTCCGTCTAGTAACCTATAAAAAATTTAAGGTCCAATCTCACTACCTTGAAAAATTTTCAAGTTATAAGCATTAATGTTCATATTTTTACTTTTTGACATAAAATTAAAACACTTGACGCGAAGTGCTCTACTAAGAAGAGTGTTCGAGAAATATTAAGTTTACATATAGAAGCAATAGACCTATTCATGGGTTATCTAAGTGAGTAAAAAAATTTTAAAAATTTGAAAGTGGTCACTCTACAGACCTTTTCGCAACAAGTGTTTCAATTTTATGTCAAAAGGTAAAAACATGTACATAAATGCTTATAAATTGAAAATTTTGCAAGTTAGTGAGATTGGACGTAAATAATTGTTTATGGCATTAAATTTTCTATAGGTTCCTAGACGGACATTTTTTTATTCGGTATAGAAAGTACTCGTAACGCGTGTCAAAAAAAATGTAAGGCTCTATGATGATTTCAGCTTTGACAGGCTATAGCTTCTAAATTTTTGAAGATATCGATATGGGACAAAAATCATAATTTAGAGTGATCTTTGCTTTATGGACATGTGTATTGTCAATTTAAAATTCGATGAAGAACACTATAAATAAAGCTATTGAAAAGGACCAATTGGTTTCTAAGGCTACAAAAAGCGCGTGATTTTCAAGAAGTTGTAGCGCGCTTACTATTCTTACCACAGAAAATTTGTAGGGATGAAAATTGTAGGAAATGTAATTCTATTTAAAACATTACATAACGAAAGAATCGCTTAAGTCGACCGTTTCTGAGATATTTCGTAAAAACAAAAACAATGTTAAAATTTCGTGGTTTTTTGGCTGCCAAAAGTTGTCCCGGTGTCATGTTGGCACGAATATATACAAACAAATAGTAGATTGTATATCTAGATGTGTAATGGACTATTACGGCGAGTGATGACAGTATGTAAGAACGAGTGATAGCGAGTTTTTACAGTCACACGAACCGTAATACCATTACGCACGAGATATAATATATATAGAATTTTTTGCCATACCCACTACAAAATACCTACTTTTCACTTCATTTTCAAAAAAATTTGACAGTTCATTTGCGTTTCCATCTTTACTTCTACAGTATGTCGTGAAGTTCGTGAGAAAGTAATGGCAGACGCACGCAGGCGTTTAGAGCGAACCGTTTACTTCCCGCACTAGTGCGGAAAGTAAAACACTTTCCGTACACCTGCCTGTGAAATGACTCATTAAAGGCCGCTATACATACATCGTCAGTAGCTATTTTGTAGTGGGTATGGCAAAAAATATCTTATACCCCACCTTTTGCAAGGTACAATGTATGTCAAAAACTACACAACATTTCTTATTCAAACCGATTTTCGTTGGAAGTATTTTATAAATTCTACTTCATTTACATATTCTTGAAGGCCTATCTAATGATAGCCCACACGCTTATGTGCACTGGAATTTTTTTATCCCTCAGTTGTTACATGTATGGTGTGCCACCACTATTTTTTTCGTAATTTCACTTAATCATTGTATAGCAGTTCATAGAAAACACCTACCTTCCAAATTTCATCTATAATGTGCCAATAGTTTCCGAGTAAAATGACTGTGACATACGGACGGACAGACGAACGGGATGAAATTATAAGGGTTCCCTTTTTTCCATTTGGTTACGGAACCCTAAAAATGCTTCAATGTTAGATAAATAATTTTATTACAAAGAAATAAATACAATCCATAAGTTTTTTTAATTTTATCGCTATGCGTCCGACCGCTGCGCTCATTATTAACAGCCCACTTGCCCAATAATTAACTAAAGTCTATCAATATATACATCATTTTAAAGCTACAAATATTGTCTACAAATTTTACTTGAACAACTTTTACCCTAACAGGCTTAACAAAAAGTTATATGGAAATATTTTGTGAAATATTCTTTTAAAAACTGATATTTTCTCTTTATTAATAAATTGCAAAGCATATATTGATTTTATCGCAAAATTGAAGAGGGGAAATTTTTTAGAGTAACTAATTAGGAATAAAACAAAAAAAAAGTCGTCTGATTTCAGACTTTGGTTAAGGAGATATTAGCGTTTTCCGTAAGGCTTGCAAAATTATATTCAAAAGGGGGTGGCGGGGGAAGCACAAGGGGGATAACCGGGGACTTTTGTAAAAATACATGTCTAATGGTGTTCTACCATCTGTGAAAAATCCAGCTCCTTTGGAATTATTTGCGACATCGGGTGTTTTTTTCCTTTCATTTCCTGGGCTATTACTTACAAAACTAAAAAACAGCAAACTTGTACCGCGTGACGTCATATTCAAAAATCAGTTTCGTTTGCGACCCCACGTACAAGAAATTGAATATCTCCGTTGAAATTAAAGATATCAAAATAATTCTTTCAGAATTTTTAAAGTTATCTTTATTATAATGACGTGACAGTATCATAATTAGTATTTTCGTCCAATGGAAACTTCCTAATTATAACTCCAATGAAGAAAGAGTTTTTATGGTAAAAACGTTTTACAGCGGCGTTAGTTTGCGGAGAGTTAGAGATTTGTTTTCTATTAAGTTTAATGGCACACAACGTAAATTCTCTATACCTATGCTCGACTTTGAGACCGGACACCCGGTATATATATTATGTTTTTCATTTGGATTTTTTTAACATGCAATTTAGTGTTCTGGATTTTTACGAACTAATCCGACTGAATGTCAAGACAGTTTTTAAAAAAGGTGTGTTTTCATATATATTTTTGTAGTTTTCATACTGTTTAGGTGAATGAGGAGCTTTTGTGACCATTTGAATCAACAGTTGCCTTTTTCGAGGTTTAAACTTCGAAACAGTTTATAATTATTGTTGACGTAATAATAGCTTCTTGAATCAGTTTCTAATATGAAAACTAAAATAAGAAAACTGGTTGAAAATAAGCTTTTTATTTTAAATTGATTACCTATTTATAGGTAATTTAAGAGTTTTTCATTCATCAAAATCCATTTACATAAGTTGTTTAAGCCGGGTTTATATAATATTACTCTGGATTTTTATATTTAGTAAATATTTTTACAAAATCACTCGGTACTTCGGTAACTAAGAAGTAGTAAAATAAATATACTTTTAGATAAATACAAAGAATCATCGCGTTCAATTATTTTCTAAAACTGGTTTTCTGGGATTACAACACTTTACTATTTTTTACATCTTAATTTAAAATGTAATTTGCAACGTTCTGACACTATGCAAATTTATAAACACTAATTAAATTGTATACACCTTAAGCAATCCGCCCACAAAATGCTGGAAAATTAAGTACACTAATTTGATTTGAAGTATCATTGATATGTTTATTAACATAAAAAGAAAATAAACTACTTTATTTTTTATGTTTATTTTACAGTACCTAATGTCAAAAAAAAACATTATTTTTCTCTAGCATAATTAAAAATTTGTTCATATTTCCATTCAGTGTTATAAAAAATAAGAATGGCTATATTTATCCTAAGTATTATATTAGTTAGTATTAGTAATCTTTTTGCCAAAGTTTAAATCTTCATGGGCATAAAAAATTAGAATACAAAAGAACTATCCTAAAACAAATCAAGGTTAGTAAATGTGAAAATTAATTTAATTAATTTGTATTTATTTTGGCTACGCGTGACTAAGATCGTTTGGCTTCTTCATGGCCTCCCCTATTTTAACTGATAAAATACTAAATTTATTTTAAAAAATAATAATTTGACAATTTGGATTAGTATTAGGTGCAAATAAACTTGGCAGTGGATCTAGTGTTGCCGTCTAGACAAGACAAGACAAGACTTTCAAAGTCTTGTCTTGAAATATCTAGACAAGACTTCACTTAAGTCTTGTCTTGAAATATCAAGACTTCACTAAGTCTAAGTCTAGATTAAAAAACTCTTGTCTTGTCTAATATCAAGACTTTAGATCATTTTCAAGAGTCTAGATTAGTAGTAGTAGGTAAAGTAAACTTTTACATACTACTATACTTAGTTATCTAGACTCTTGAAAATTGTCAAGAATTTTGGCAAGAGTCTTGATCTAGATAAAGCAAGTCTTGTCTTGTCTTGAAAACTTCTAGACAAGACTTTTGCAAGTCTTGTCTTGAAAATCTAGACAAGACAAGACAAGAGTCTAGAAAGTCTAGATCTAGACGGCAACACTAAGTGGATCTTTAAAAGTGAATCAGCAAAGGTTTCAATATTTTATTTTTATTATTTATTGTTGATTATAGGGCACGAGGTGTCGGCAGGGCCGTCCTATAAGATATTTGATGCCCGTGGGTTACAAACAATAATGCGTCCCTCTTCATTATTTGTTTATTTATTTATTGTAGATTATAGACACGTCGATAACTTAGGTCATTAGCGTCTTAAATTACATTAAACAAGCCGTGAGGTGGGTCGTTTATTAGGACTAAAGTGCGACCCTTGAGGTCCACACGACGAACTTCCCAGTTTGATAAATATTTAATAATAATAATTAAATTAGATATTACACAGAAAAGTAATCATTTTAATCATTAAAACATCAATAATTAAAAAAAAAAAAAAAAAAAACGGCTGAACCGATTTTTATAAAATTTATGTCGGATTAAAATGACGTTAACACGCCTCGATTGACACCCTTACGAAGTCGATATAATTTTTTATTCGCGAGATATTGTGTAAAATCTACTTTTTTGGAGGTTATTTGGTTAAGAAAAAAGAACGGCTGAACCGATTTTAAAAAAATTCCTTTCAGATCATATTTACGTTAATACGCGTCGATTGGCACCCCAACGTAGTCGATATCATTTTTCGTTCTCGAGATTTCGTCTTAGAAAGAAATGGACACATACATACGTACGTACGTACGTACGTACGTACATACGTACACACACACACACACACAGACATCTTTCTAAAAGTAGTGTAAAAATAGTGTAGTGACCTTGAAACATAAAAATTTTTTTTCCTTTTTGATTTCGATTTTCGGACCCATTACAATAACTTCCAATGGGAAGTTAATAATATCTAACTTAAAACTAAATAACATCACAAAATATCCATGAGCGTAGGTGGGATTCGAACCCACGACAGTCTAGTCTAGAGGCTGACACCAAGTACGCTATCCACTTATAGGCTACACTAAAAAGTTAATCTTTAATAAATGTGATTCAATTTGACTACATAATTTTTATGTTTTTTAGTTGAACAATCGCCTCTAAATCATTTTGTATTTAACAAACTGTATAATATAATATCCAACAATTATCTGTATCTTTCTTAGTTTTTTTTAACTCTTAGTATTTTCGCAAACTTCACCCTGAAGGCTATAAATTAGTATAGTGTTTATTTATGAACTTATTGTAATGTGAACAACAGACTGACTACTTTATCCACCTGCTAGTTGTCAACAAAGCCATTGCAAAACAATATTTTTTTTTGTAAAAGCTGTCGATTGAAACATTTCCATTTAAACCTAAAATTCATCAAGACGATTGACTTATGCATCTGCCGCTGAATTTTTTAGGGATGTGAAAGAGAGATTTGGTGCCAAAGCTTGATTATTCAATGTAATATAATTTGCTGTAGTTAAATAACAATTTCAATAACATATAGTTTTTGCCCGCAGCTTCGCTCGCGTCAATGTCGGTTAATGTTGGATTTTTTGCCCCCCTTTAGTGGAAGTGCGATGGATGTACAGCCCATCCTATCCCTTAATGTATAACACTGTATTCAAAATCCGATCCAAATTTATTTAGTACTTTTTAAATTACCTGGAATAGGACAATTTCTTACAAAAGTTATCCTATATCTTTTTAGTTTTTGAATTGTTAGGTGAAACAGGCAGACAAAAACAGATAGATAGATCTATAGATAGACAAGGAGAAGCATTGACTTATCGAACATCGACTTTACGGGAAAATACAGTATATAAGTTTGAAATATCAAGAGATATTTATTATTGTGGACAGTTTTAGTTTCGAAAATTTTCAACTAAATAATTATTCGATCATGTGTTTCTCTTGTAATGTTTTATAGTGCAATGTAGTGGCATACACAAGTACAGCTGTACAGGAGGCACGCTCTAAGCTAAAGCATATCATTTTAACAATATAAAACACACATACACACACCAATACACATTGCTAAATCACAATGGCGATAAATCAGGCGCAACCCGCACGTGAAATTTAGCCTGTCTATAAATTTGTATCGCTTCATACGTTCAACAGATATTTATCGCGCTGCTTTTTTTAAGTGAACCATTTCACTCTTTTATGGCAGGCTTACTGGCACTATAATAAACTTTAATTGGCATTCTGGTTCTTGCAAAAGCTTCCTTATTTAAGTTGTCGATTTTTTATAAATTGAAAGTCTCCGTTATAATTATAATTGCTAGAATTCTTTTCTTTGAATTATGAGATGTCATCGATGTGATTGAATTGTTTTTAATTTAAGAAACGATTAAAAGCAAAAAATGTTTCATCTCTACATAAATTCTTATTTTAAAATGCATTTCAGAACGATATACCCAGCATTATTTTTCGCTCTTATATGAAAAGAGGTATCTTTCTACCAAACAAGTATAATAAATTATTGTTAATAATCCAGTTCTCATTTTTTCAAAAATAGTGTAAAAGTACTCTCTATCGACCTTGAAACATAGAAATATGTTAAAATTTTGATTTGTATTTTCAGACCCGCATAACTTAACCTATAAGAAGTTAATAATTGCAGCGAAACTTACTAAAGTAGCATCTTTAAAATAAAAAAAATTCACAGATTTCGCAATCCTTGCAACCATCGAGGACATTGGAAATGATAACAGCTAATATGAAACATAATTAACTGTTTATTATACACACAATATTTATCAATGCACTGTTCAGTTTTGTCAGGAATAACCCTATTATTCTTCTGTTATATACGCGTTCACTTTTGCTTGATTACTTAACTTTTAAATGGATTTTTCTACAGTAGGTATTTATTAACATTTGCTCAAAAATAACACCGCAGATCGTCGCAAATACCTCTCAATTAACTAGACATGATATAAAACACATTTCGAAAAAATTGCACTTGTTCAATTTTGCATGATTGCTCCTCACTTGATCGCGACACCGTTGTCTTTTGGCCTTGAACGAAAACTCGTAACTCTGCCCCCATATACGAAAGTAACATTTCCAATGTTAAAATGTGAAACATGTTTTTTCCAGCTTTCACTATAAAAACAGTGTGAGAACTGCGCTAGATATACGGGAAAATGGCATAGGCCATAGAGTATAAAATTGCCCACAAAAAAGTCCGCAATGGTTCTATCATAAAATGTTATTTGGTTGCAATCCTGTATTGCATATAACGTGCCGGTATATGTAGCTCACAGGTACCTATTCGCTACCGGAAAATGGCTATACATTAACTAAATAACCGTATACATGTGAGTGATAATTAGGCGAGTAACAGTGTAACTGAAATAGGTAGGTACTGTAGTGCTTATTGTTTTTAAACAATATTAAACGGTACTTACGAATGGTTATGTGCGGTGAAATGAATTGTGTTTCTCAAACCGTGTCGCAAGGTTTTCAAAACAGCAGCCTCCGTATTAAACAATGTGTTAGGCTATACTTTAACTCTACCGGCTAGCTATAACATAACTTCCTTTTCTTTATCTTACACACAGTTCACGCAGAATAACTTTACGGAAATTAAAACGATTTATGTAAATCGACATCGATTAACAAAGTAATTCGAATTTTATCGTAGATAGCTGTAAACTTTTATTTATTCACTATGAAGAATGAGCCTATAATAATTACAACTTTTTTTTTAATCATTGGAATGAGCTCAGTCTAAGTTAAATAATGCCGTTGATTTTTTTATCTATAGCACTTAAACGGCCTTACAATACATTTTTGAAGTTGATTAAAATAAACCATACCTCTATTTTTCCTTTCGAGCGGTTGACGTCACATGCTCCGAATATCACGGCGTACTTCTACAGCCCTATATATTTAATATATGTATCGTTTTGCTAGTTGATTGATAGCAACGGTGCGATCAGTGTTAGGCGACAAGAACGAGGGGTGGCAAAGTTTTCGCTAGAAAATCCAGAATATCACGAGAGAACAAATTACATAGTTTAAGTTTTAAGGTCTTTAAGAAAGCTTTAATCATAAAATAAAAAAAATTGTTTAGAATTTTTTTCGTCTTAACTTTATATTTACATTAATAAAAGAATGTAAGCATTCACGGGCGGTTTCAATATAATTCTTCTCGGCGTCTTGCTATCAACTCTGTTAATAGCAAGACGCCAAGAAGAATACTTCGACCACGTCTTCCATGTCACTGAAGATTCTTGTGACAACTAATTTTCTACAACCATTTGGTTCTGCGAACCGCTCAAAAAATGTATCACAACCACTCTCACAAGCTTGTCACAACTAAAGTGGCGTAATTTTTCGGTTGCGACATGCTTGTGAGAAGGTTGTGGTTGTGGCCACAACCAGAGAAATATTTGTTTGCGAATGACGATTACAACCGAATTGCAAATTTTTATTTGTAAAAGAATCTATACATATTCTATGATTATTACGTAGGTACTTTACATTATTTGCACTTTAAAAATCGTTTTTTTTTTATCTGGATATTGTAAAAACTTAAGAGAAATACAAAGTTTCTGTGAAAATGGATGAGATAGGTCGAAAAATAGCTATTCGCCTCACAAAAATTGAGTTATTTAAAAAAAATTATTTAAATGTCAAAATTTTGGAAATTTAATTTCACTTAAACAAAACAGTGAAATTGCTTGGATTTATATTAGAAATCGTGTCCATCGTGATTATAATAAAATTAAGCAAAATCGCAGGATAGTGGACAAAATAATTTGATTTATTAAATTAAATGTACGACGTTTCGTCTATAGATTTAGACTTTTTCAAGTACAATATTAAAAATAACAATATTTATGAAAATTAATATTAATTACTAACCATAGCAATTAACATAAGATAGGGTACATAAGACAAAAACATGGTAACATGGTAACAAATTATGTTGACTATAAATTTTAACAATCAAATAATAATAATACAAAAATTAGTATAATTTCATAATATAATTGTACTGACTACTTAAATTTTGAGTGTCTGTTCTATAATTGATTGAATTGTTTTTTCTAATAAAACACATTTCACTGATATTGCGTTTCTTCCAATTTGACTCTTTATCTAATATTTGAACTTCATTGAAAAGAAATTTATGCCCAGTGTCGAAATGATGAGATGACAACGCCGTTTTATTATCACTTAATAAGTTTATGTTTCTACAGTCCATTTTGTGCTGATAAATTCTATTTTTTAATAACTGTTTAGTTTGTCCCACATAACACTTATTACATTCACAAGGTATTTTATAAATAATATTAGATTGATGTGAGATAGGCGTCTTATCTTTAAGTCTTGTGAATAACCTATCCAATTTATTTAAGTTATAAAACACCAACTTAATATTTGTGTTCGAAAATAATCTGTTGATCTTATAAGACAAGTTCTTCACAAATGGAAATCTAACATAAATCTTGGTAGACTTAGATCTTTCATCCACAGTATCCGATGTGTTATTTAGGTGATTTTGGTCCTCTATAAACCTATTAACGCATTGATGTATAAAGTTGACAGGGTAATTATTAGCTTTTAAGATATTTTCAACACTCAAAATTTAAGTAGTCAGTACAATTATATTATGAAATTATACTAATTTTTGTATTATTATTATTTGATTGTTAAAATTTATAGTCAACATAATTTGTTACCATGTTACCATGTTTTTGTCTTATGTACCCTATCTTATGTTAATTGCTATGGTTAGTAATTAATATTAATTTTCATAAATATTGTTATTTTTAATATTGTACTTGAAAAAGTCTAAATCTATAGACGAAACGTCGTACATTTAATTTAATAAATCAAATTATTTTGTCCACTATCCTGCGATTTTGCTTAATTTTATTGCTTGGATTGTCTAGAAAATATTTAAAAATGTGGTAATAACTATTTTTCAAACAAAAAAATCACTCCTTTTGGCGAAAATGAATTTTTAAATATTACTACAGATGATTACTAATTTTTTGACGAACACTTTTTTCAATATGGCGATTGCTTTTTCCTCAATAAATATGGCGTTTAAAAAGTATACAAGCTTTTATTTGTGATGCGAAACATTCTTAAACCGTTTGGTTATAGATTGGTTCTGTGAACAACCCATCAAGAACCACAACTAAACAGTTCGCAAACGGAGTTGTGAGAACCTTGTTACAACTAAGACGAAAACCAACCAAGAACGAGAACCACAACCAAATAGTTCGATAGGTCAGTTGTGAGAAGTTTCGCACAACTAAATTACGAAATATTTGGTTTAGACAGCTAAATACTTGTGAAAACAGTTACTGTTTCACAACTTCAGTTTTAAGCTAAAAATCTGCTAACCGAATCACAACCAAATGACCGTTGCGACAAAGCTGTGACAACCCTAATTTCGGTTGCGGCAACTATAATAATTTTGCTTGAGCTAGTTAGGCGAGCAGCACAGCAAATGCCCATTGACCGCCAACGATAGAATCTGGATTCTTACGTTCGTCTCCATACTAGATCAGAGTTCAAATTACATTACCAAAACCACGTAAACAAAATTATATACACTTCGGCGATTTCGGGTTAAAAGCGTTTAGAGTTATGGCAATAAAGTTTCACTTGCACCTTGCAGGTTGTTTGTGCTGATTTTACTTGATTAATGTCAGTCTGTACACTGGTGATGAATATTACTGAAGAATATAATGTGTATTATCAGATTAAAGTTGTGATAACACACACACACACATACATACACATATATATAACTGACAGCAGGTTCAACGTACAAACATATTTCTGCAGGCAATGACAGTGCTTTGCAAAGTGTTGTTATTATCTTTACTGTTCGCACTGAAACAATGGTGGGTGGTCCATTCGTTTGTTTTAACCAAAATATATTATGCCTCAACGCTACTGCGCCTGACTACTAGTTTATAAATTACCAGGGTTCCGCCTTTATCGCTTCGCTCTTCAACCTGTTGTTAATACTTAACAAATGATTTTTTGACAAGAACAATTTGATGATAAGACGTAAAAAGATTCCCGGAGAAAATTTCTAGACTTTTCCTCTTTTGTCTATCGGAATATTGAGAAAAATATATACCTACCTCTTTTTTGAAGATGATAATATTTCACCGGAATTGTGGAATAACAAAATTATAAAGACAATTTAATAAATGAAAAGCTGAAGCAGAGCTTTAGCGAGTGAATACGAATGTACTGTGACTAGGGAATGCAATCTCGAGCCGAGATTGGCAATTCGAGATCTCGCGAGATCAGTCTGTGTTCGAGATTGGCAATTCGATCGAGATCTCGCGAGATTGTCTGACGAGATCTCGATAAATCTCGACAATATCGAGATTTCGCCTACTTTTAAAAAGAACGTATTATTTTATATCTAAAATATTAAAACTTAATGAAAACTACTTATACTTGGGACAGTGTGACTGTGCCACTGTGTACGGGTGTGATTTATTGCGTAGTGCACTGTGCAGATGATTATTATTCATTACTTTCCTTAAATAAACGTTGATTTTTTTGTTCCAAGATTCAATTATTGTTTTGTTTTTATTTTCAAAATATAACAGCAATACCCCAACTCACACAGCACACTATAATATGTCAATTAATTATTTTCGAAATAACTTCTTAGGAGTTATGAAGCATAGGGTTACTATTAGTAACGTTCACGAACATTTGGTTTGAATTGTTCTTAGACATATTCAATATTCACTTAACTTTGTAATTTGTTAGCCATCTAATGCTTGTTATAAGTTAAATAACTGTCCATTTTACTCAAGAAAACAATAATTAAAACAATATATGCAGAGAAACAAACATAACCAATTAGGTATTTAAGTTTAAAAAAAATTTTTAATTTTTTAATTTTTTCTAATAATTTAACATAAATAATATTGAAAATCGAAAAGAAAATTTTTTTTAAAGCTATAGATAAATTACTAAAAATTAATTAAAATGTATAAAAATTTAAAAAATATCACGTGACTTCAAAACGCGCCAGGAATGTTTGTGACGTCGTTATGTTAACATGTGTCTGCATTTGTTGGTATTTGTGTATATGTATTACACATACTATCAAAAATAATAAATTTTTAACTTGGTAACCATGGATACAAAGACCATAGATAACATAATGACGTCACACGCGTTCGGATTCTTTCGGCGCGTTATCGGAACTGAGTTTAAAAATTAATTTTTATTTAAATATAACTTTTTAATTAGTAAGCAAAAAAATTAAATAAAAACAGTTTTGCTATAAAACTTGATGCAGTTCTTCCATTTAAGTAAAAAAAAAATCATTTTAAAACCCAATTAGGGCGACTGTCAAAAACTATTACGTATAAGTTTTTTTTCAAGCGCGTTCGTTCTTGAAATCTCGTTCGAGATCTCGAACGAGATTTCAAAAACGAGATTGCCTGTCCACGAGATTAAATCTCGAAAAATGGCTCGAGATCTCGCGAGATCGAGATTGCATTCCCTAACTGTGACTGAGGTGGAGAAGAAAATTAAGAATTTGCGTTCAGCTTTCCATCGCGAATGAAAAACACTACAGAATTTAAAGAAGACTGGTTCACTCCTTCCAAGAAAGGGAAATGGTTTGCGTTTGAGCTGTTGAGCGACCGTTTCTAGAGACATGATGGCACAAACTGGTTGCTTCAATTGAATTGGTTTAGATGCGCGCATACGACGATGGGCACAATTGGGTGTCAAGTGTCGCTGGCAACATTGTAAATTTTGTGGCATACCTAAGGAGCCGGTAACACTAGACGACATGTGGCATGCTACATGTTGCCTGAGTGGAATTGGGTCTTAAAACTGACGCAAGGCGTCGCGAGAGATCGCAGCACCTCGCGTATTCATAAAAATTATAGCTATATCTAGGATTAAGCATAGCGCGGACTGAATCAGCTGGGTTTGAGTCGGATGGAATGTAACAATAATTTGGTACTTTTATAAAACACGAAAAAATTAAGATCTGCATACGGCATCGGATCGAACCAACCTGATGCAGTGTGCGGGAGTTTGTTTATTAGTGTTTTTTACTTCCGACCTCTACTATGGTAGGGAAGTAATGGATTCAGTCCGAAAACAATATTTCGAGATTTTAACAGATTTTCACGTTTTGAGACCCTAGCAATCGTTTAAGATCATTTTCTGACTGATGTCTGTATGTGTGTGTGTGTGTGTGTATGATGTGTGTGTGTGTGTGTGTGTATGTGTGTGTGTATGTGGTCAATTTTTCGCCTTCGATATCTTAAGAACAGAACAACATACGGGCATGCCGATTATTCTATTGTGTTTATCAGCCTTTAACTTAGATCTGATTAGATTTTGAGTCAAATCGGTTCAGTGGATCCTGAGATATTCAAAAAAACGTTCTCAATGTCACGTATTAACATAGGTAAAAAAAAATATAAATGGATTCTAGATGTTATAATATGAAAAAAATGTAAATATTTTTTTTCTCTAAAATGTATAGTTTTCGAGAAAAAAATATTTTACTAAAAAAAGAAAATTGTACGTAAATCAAGGTAACCATGATTTTTACTATATTAAGCTACATCAGTAGATCACCAAACAAAAAAGAGGGCCATGCTTTTTTCAAAGAATAAAAATTAAATTGTGTTTTAAAGACCACCAACAGCTAAGGTTATTTGGGCCTAGTCAAAGAATAAAAAAAAAGAGTGTTTATTTTTTGCAAATATTTACTAGGTGGGAAGTATAGAACTGGTTATCAGTCGAATTTTTTAAAAGTGCCAGTTGTTACATCATGTCGTGCTGGTTCGAATCGGGAATTCAGTATAAGCACCGTAATTAAAACTAACAAATATAATATTTTATCATGTTTGGGTTTTTTTTTCAACCTTTTATTTTACCAAAAAAATAACCTAATTATTAAACACGTTTAATAATGCTGATTTACAAAACTGCACGCAGTTGGTTGTTATGATACACTGTAAACAAAAATATTGTAATATCTGTATTCTTTTATTATTCTTTGACAAATAAAGTTCTATATTATTATTATATTATTATAATATTTTGTGAAATCGAATTACTGCGGTATTTTTCAAAACTAATGTTTGACTTTAAAGAATATAATTTTAACGTTTTTTTCTTTTATTTTTAGGAACATTAAGGCCACCTGGTTTAATTGGAGGCAGCAAACCAAAAGTAGCGACACCTGCGGTTGTGTCAAAAATCGAACAGTACAAGCGAGAAAATCCAACAATATTTGCATGGGAAATAAGAGAACGACTTATTTCTGAAGGTAAGATTTTAAAACCGCCAATTTATTGACATAATTGCAGTTTACGTCTTCTTGTGACAATAATTTGTGAGTGAACTTAAAAAAGGAAAAATGTCTTTAGCTTGTTCATTGTGCCGTGGAAAGAATAACATAAATATTTGGTAACTAATTTTAAAAAAACCACAAAATTATGTATGACAAAAAGTTTAGTGGTTGCGTCTTTTAACGGATTCACTAACTCAAATAAAATTAAAATATATCTTGCAATTTATTGGTTGTACGAAAATCGAATATGTCACTATGTTTTCAAAATAACTGCATTTTCAGCTGGTATGCACTTTTTGACACTAGTGGCACGTATATTTTTGCACTAGTCTAACACTAGCACCGTGTCAGTGCTGAGTAGTGTAGGCGATTGCGGTATCATTATCGCTGTCATGTTGTACTTTCTTTACACGACCTCTCTGCGATGATCGTAAAAGTGTACACTAGATGTCACACTAGCGTCCCACCGCCACCCAGCCGAACACGATACACTGTAGCATTGCGCTCTACACTGACCAGTCAAACACGGTTCCTTGGTGAAAGTTTACACTACTGCGGTCTAGTGCAACGAAGTATAACCAGCTGGAAACGCTGTAAATTCCACCTTTGACAATCTAACAAATGGCCGCACCAAAGCGGATTTTATTATTCCACTAGGTGTGCCTCTAAAAAACCAAATCATAAAATATTCTGGTTTTATAGAAATCGCGTCTGTAACTTCTTTAATATGAAATTCAAAATTCGTAAAATAGAGTTTTAAACCTGAAGTTTGCGATTAAGGCCGACCAAGTGGGACTAGTTTAAGATTTTTAACTTTTATGTTTTTCTATGTGATTGATAACACCCTTTCTCCCCTCGATTAATATGTAACTGATGTATATGCCCCCTTAGTAACAGAATATGGCGCCACTTTAAAGAACTTAATATTAACGATTAAAAATTTGAAAAAAATGTAGAAATACTTTGTTAATAAAATATTTACGTTCTGATTTCAAATTTATTTTATAATTAATATAATCCAATAAACGAAAAATTATTTAAAATTTTAATTTACATTTGATTTGGATAATATAAATCTAGGTATTTGAACTTTGTGGAAGTTCTTTGTTTTAATGATTTAATAATTTTATTTTATTAATACATTTTTATATGGAAAATACCTCACAATAAATGAATTAAGCTTTCGTGACAAAGCACAGTGACTTGAACCCAATTTAGATTTATGTAAGCATTAATAAAATCATTCAATGTAAAAAAATGACCGCAAATCTCGTGCAGGTATTATATAATAGCTTTGAATTAATTCTGTTTATAACCTATAGTTAGTCCTTTGTAGTTAGGCATTTGTTTCTTGCAAATAAGTTTCCTTTCCTGAGGGCAATTTTAAAACTCCTTCATAAGTTTCTATAAGGGTGGTATCAAAATTCACAAAATAACACGTTATTATCTTAAGTGTTGTCGTTATTTTACTTTAGGGTACAGTCGTTTTTTTAAGTTGTCGCAAATATGTCAAATTAAATGGAAAAAATACTTATTTCGTTTTAGAGAATATAAATTTGGATAATTAATCAGTTAAAATGCGAAATTTTACATTATGGCGCCCACATATTTTATGAACAATGGGGCATAAAGAAAGACATTTCGAAAGTTTGAATGCTAATAATAATTTCGCTTAAATGATATTGATCGACTCGAAATAATTATCTTTTAAACGAAAAAAGGAAAATTCCACGTAGATATTCTACATTATTACAATATGTACGGCTTTTTAGAAGTATTTTTGTTTTCGTTGAAAAATTATTAAATATTTTTCGTCCTGTGAGGTGAAGTGAGACAGCTGTAGTCGTTATTGGTATGGTTTTATATATTAAAATTATTTAAAGCATGTTTGTTACATTTGTTAGCTACATAACTCATCTCTTTTGGGCACATTATGTATGGTATTCCGTGGGACATCATGTATACAAAAAGGGGCATTTTTCGATCCTCCTTAGCTTTACTGCATCCTTTGATTTGATTTTAATTACACCACTGGGGGAGATAGTGTTTTCGTTTTTAACAAATAAAGAAGAACTATGCGTAAAATTTATTGACTTTTTTATAATTTAAAAAATTGAAACACGATAATAAATGCCTAGCTTTATTTTTAGTTTTAGAACAACTGGTTTTTCTAAATCAAAGATAAAATTCAAACGTGATTAAGTAGCAGAATTTTAGGTCACTTTGGTTCTAAGTAAAACCGTTGAGTGTAGTCGTGAAGAATAATGAATTATCGTTATAATCACACAGAACATTAAACGAATAAATTTATTAGCTGGCCATGGTGATTATTCGAGTGCCGAAAGGGGCCTTAATAAGGGCGTTACACATTCAGTGATATAAATAGAGGGCGGGTGTGATTCAAACATTGTCTGCACCTCGTTATTCTATGATTGTGAATCGCTCTTTTCGCAGCCAGAAGGCAAACTAACCTAAAAACACAAGCATAATTACAGTGTGAACGATCAACGATTAATAAATATATTATATGATTTATCGATCTGATCAATCGATTCTGTGTTCGGTAACAAATGGAGAGCGAACTAACTTTTATAGATGTGTTACATGATAGGTAAAATGTAGATATTATGTTCAGATATATTATTGATTTATTATTGCTTAAATAACATCTTGTGAACAGAAAGTCTTCTCAACTAAACGCACACTCGCCTGTGTTATCATTTTCGATGGATAAAATTATTTACAATGGATACTTTTTATCCTTTTAGCTCTATAAGCTTTTACCAAAGCATTTTTGATATCAGCGTGGTTCAGAGCCGGCGTTGGGAGGGGGGGGGTTAAGCGGGTCAAAGGTACCCCGGGTCCGGGCCCCTGAAGGGGGCCCGTCTGCCCGGACTTCGAGCATTAAAACATTTTCCCAACAAAAAAAAACGTTATTTGATTTTTTGCATTAAAATTTTCTGATTATTTCCAAAAAAACAAATTTTGGAAAAAACATTTTTTGGAGGGGACAGGGGCCTGAGAACGCTTACCCGGGGCTCGAAAATCCTAGCGCCGGCCCTGGCGTGGTTAAGGCCTGAGCACATTAGCTCGTTGGCGATAGCGGTGGCGTTTGAACGCAACACTAATAAACAAATTGACATGCGCATATAAGTCGCTGCTTGTCAACGTTAAAGCGTTCTGGTGCAGCGTTGTTGAGTTTAACCGCTGACCGCGTGTACCGACGTATAGTAAACGTTATTGTATTGTTGAGATGGCGAATGACGAAGACAATTTTACTGAAAAACTAATTGAAAGTCACCGCAAACACCACCGCAACAGCATGGCCTATTCAAAAAACGCCACCGCCACCGCTATCGCCACCGCCACTGTCACCGCGCTAATGTACTCACATGATGTTTATAAAATAGCACAGTATCTTCAATAAATTATTGTGTATCTACGACTCGCGGTTCACTGTTTATCAGATTTTAGAGTTTGGTTCAAATTGATGTATATTTTTCGTTTTGCATAATAAAAATTTGATTAAAAATTCCATGCAAGTACTCTATTATGACGAGTTTTAAATTATCTTTTTCACTGTACACTGTATTATGTAATTTCTAATAATTTCAAATATTAGTCAAGGTTAGTAGAGTATAGGTTGCCTCGTTCCGATAGATAGTAGTGGGGGAATGACGTCACTCGGAATGCACCATGCTTGCTCACTTCAATAGAAAAGATCAGACCATGGGCGCTGCTAACTTTTGGAAATAAAAATCACAAAAACCATGGTAATGTGATATGTTTTTTCAATACCTAATAGAAACATGATCCTTCTGTTTGTGAAAAAAATATGATAAGTTGACAATTTTTCGATAGCTTGTTTTGTGGTTATTTTTAATATATTGTGAATATAAAAGATAAAATAATAATTTATAAATTTGTTAGCTAATTCTATTCGTTTCTTAAATTTAAAAAAATAGTTAATTAACAAGATCTGCCATTTTTTGAGCATTATTTAATTTTTTGTTTGTTTATATTATAGATATTAAAACCTAAATTTTGTAATAAAAATTATTCTATTCTTCTATCTATTGTCTCTTGCCAATTTTAAGAAAAAATCTGCAAAAATCACCTAATATACATAAGCATAATCTTTAACAATTTTTGTAGGTACTTGATTTCAACTGAATTCCAGCTGATATCATTCCCGCGCTTACGCTGATTGGTCAGATGGAACGAGGCAACCTATACTCTAATAACCTTGTTATTATAGATTCTTTGTTATTAATTACATAAACTTTGTTTAGTAGGTGTCCGTGTATCGAATTGTATCTATGAGTCTACATATTATATTATTATATAGATAATAATATTATGATCATATTCACTTAATATACAAGAAGATATTTCTTAGGCCCTAAGAGATATTTTCTTGCATATCCTAAAACTTAGGTTAGCCTGGACAATGAACATATTATTATAAAGTTGTCTAGCCGGTATAATTTCAGTATTCCTACAATTATTTTCTAAGACGTGCTGAGAAGTGTCGATAAAAAAAGTCGACAATTTTATCGATGTTTAACCGTAATACCGGCGACCGTTGAATTAACATACAATATTTAAACATTTAACTTCGTGTTCTCTCGTCTAGGTATTATTCAAAATACCCGAAGACTTCGAACAACTCGCAAGAAAACGAAATTATAGACAGAATATGTCAGGTTACTATTTAATGTGCTACATACCTACCTAATAAAAAAATTATATTATGCAATTTTTAGTATTTTACACTAAAACAATAAATTGCGATTTTTAAAAATTTCAAATATTTATAATCAAAAGGCTGCAGAAGTAGGCGGTCCTAATTTGAGCGCGAAATATTCGTTACTATTTTCTTAAAACACATTTCTTACCAAAACAATGGCTGTTTCATAAATAATTAAAAAATCCCGTCATTATTGGCTACAAAACTTAATTATTTCGTGTGAAATAATTTTTTTTTTGAAATTTAAAATTTGGAAAAATGGATGTCGTAACTTGATTCATCCAGTCACCCAGTGACGTTTATTCTAACAACCTCGTTAACGTTAATTTTCGATGTATAATTTAAGCAATTATAATTAGAAATTAAGTTTGTTTTTTCCATTTGGAGTTGGAAAAATATTTTGAAGTCGTCTGAGTTACGTTAGATTAAGCGAAGGTACGCTAAAAGTATAAAAAAAAATGTTTTCACCAATTAGGTATTGGATATCTAGCTATTATTTTAGCTTTTTCTTCAGTCGGAAATCTAAACTTTTTGCAGTCATAATTTTCATTATGACTGCAGTCAGGTACAAAACACCACCCCATAACAAATTGCTTTAATTATTAACGACGACGTGTTTTAAAAACTAGGTTATGTCAGTAGAATGAATGAAACTTGACAGTTGTGTCCTGCCAAGGCAACGGGAAAGACTGATTCAAATTCAATTCAGAACATACGTTTAACGCAGATTCTAGTTAGAAGAAGACAGTTGTGACTCAGAAGGAGACAGTTGCGACTCCGCCACGCCTCTCTTTCCTAATCTATTACATTACATCAAAACTGAGGGTTGTCTACAATCTCTCTTTCTGTCTCTCTCACTTAAAATTGACATTATAAATGCTGTTACAAAAATTAAGAGTGACAAAAATCTATTGTTAATAGTAACAATTATAAAAAACAGAACTAATCGTTAACCCAGCCGTGACTACACAACTGACTATTTTATTCTATTTTTATTCTATTCTAAGATGAATCAATTGAACACACCGCTCATTAAAATTACTTCATCGATTAATTACCGAAAATGATTTCGTTAATTCTGATGAATAAAGTTTAACAATAAACTTATGGATTGATTCATATGTATAAATCTCTGACAAGATAATTGTAGAGAATCGGCTATTGTCAGGTTTGATGTTAGATTAGGTTTGTGTGAACTTTGTTGTTAAGACTTGAAGAAGAACTCATACAAGAATTGAAAATCTATGAATTACTGATCAGGATTTGAAAAAAAGAAACGTTAAATGAATGAATTGTTATTTGAAAATAAGAATAATTATTAAATATACAAAAAATCCGACTATTGCTAAGAATAAAAATTGCAATAAATTGATGATATGCATCGATATGAAGTCTATAGGTCGAAAAAAAATTCTCATCTATTAGCTAAGGCAACGAATTGACAACAACCTCGTATTCCTTTTAAATCATTACTCAATCCATTAAATCTGCTGATTTATTATAAACTTTACTGAGACTATGGGGACCACGGCGTGCAGCTGCCCGCCCCCTCCCCCGGATCTGTCATAATGGAATAAAGTGTGAAAATTCATGAAGCTTCATACTAATCACTTTTATTTATTATTGAACTTTGGTGCCTGAAAATTTCCCCAATTTGAAGTCTTATATGACTATAATGGCAGACAGCAGTATTATAATTGGATGTCCATGTTTACTCTCATGACTGTTGCCCCCCTTAACAAAATTCCGCGTAAGCCCTTGAGTGAGTCTAATATTTAACATAATCATTATTCTATTACATTTAGTTTTGTTAAAGCGTTGTCTGTTATAAGAAAATTAATTGCTTGCTAGCAATCAATCAAACAATAAGGAAATTTATGTTACGTCACATAAATTCGCATTGCCTCTTCACTATTTCATAACACATTATTCAGTTTTGTAAACAAACAATTATTAATATAGGTATTTTAAAATTGAGTCAATCCCAAACAATTTAATACGAACCTTGTTATTTTCTATAAAAACAAATCCATGGATAGCCTAACATTTCCGGTTAATTAAGATAATAAATAACGAAAAGACCATAAATATTAATTGACTAAATAAATCTTGCTGTTCAACGGATACAAATCGCTTAATTCTTTTTGGAGATACGCACAACTAGATCTGAACCTGCGATAACATATTAACAGAAGCTTGTAAAGTTGTAACGTACGTGATTGTGTGAGTAGATGACACTTTGTCACTTGGTGTGTAACGTCGGTCGGTGCGTAATAATTGAAAGTTTCGGGACGCCCAACGGTCAAATATTTGTATGAGTTCTTCTTACGCATAAGACACTTATGACTTCTGTTGTCGAGCGTCTATAATTTACAGTATCTATCTTGTTGCGCATCGACGTTACACAGTTGAAAGTGCAGCTACACCAACTAAGCATCTGATTCTGCTTGGTCTAGCAAGTGTTTGCTCTTGATTACTATTTTTGCTCGTTCTCTACCCACTCCTGAGAGGAGTTTTCATCGGCTCACGTTTGATCCGAGAATTGGCAATGTGCAGTACGTAAGCGAACCCATAGAGTTTCCAAAGATACAGAAGAAAGCGTGCGGCGTTTTGAAAAAAAAATTCGACTGATGACCAGTCCTATACTTCCCACCTAGTAAATATTTGCAAAAAATAAACACTCTTTTTTTATTCTTTGAAAAAAACATGGCCCTCTTTTTTGTTTAGTGATCTACTGATGGCTAGCTTAATATAGCAAAAATCATGGTTACCTTGATTTATACGTACAATTTTTATTTTTTTTAGTAAAATATTTTTTTTCTCGAAAATTACTACATTTTAGAAAAAAAATATTTACATTTTTTCATATTATAACATCTAGAATTCATTTATATTTTTTTTACCTATGTTAATACGTGACATTGGGAACGTTTTTTTTAATATCTCAGGATCCACTGAACCGACTTGACTCAAAATCTAATCAGATCTAAGTTAATAAGGCTGATAAACACAATAGAACAATCGGCATGGCCGTATGTTATTTAGTTTTTACGATATCGAAGGCGAAAAATTGACCACATACACACACACATACACACATCAGTCAGAAAATGATCTTAAACGATTGCTAGGGTCTCAAAACGTGAAGTTCTGTTAAAATCTCGAAATATTTTTTTCGGACTGAATCCATTACTTCCGTACCATAGTAGAGGTGGGAAGTAATAATCTGAAATATTTTCCAAGTTTGCTCGCTTTGTTCCCATTAAATCATAGTTCAGAAAACAGCGTATACATGGTAACGGACAGGAGGACCAAGAAGAGTTAACAATCCCGAAAATCAATTGCCAATCCAGAGGAAATGTTTGTTAGAGTTTTTGCCGAAGAATATCACATAGGTATATTTCTAATGTACATACTGTGAAATTTAATTTATTGAAGATTAAATTTTTAATTGCCCCCTTCTTCTGTAATGAATTCTTCTAAATAATGTATGTATGTATTATAACAAATATTGCAATACGATCTATCGTTTTCATCCAATTAATAAATGAAATAATTCAATTATATCAGTACAGTTTATCTCTAGAAAGCTTTCGGTTATTAAAAGGGCCCACTTCAATGAACATCAACGGTATAGGGTAAAGTGAATTATTTCCATTCGAGTTTCTGTCGTCTTTTTTGAATTCCTTAGCCCTCAGGTGAGATAAGACTACGCCCCAGCGACTCCACTGCGTTATAAACACAATCATACGTCATTTAGAAGAATTCATTATCGAAGAAGGGGGGCACTTTAAAATTTAATCTTCAATAAATAAAATTCCACAGTATGTACATTTGAAAATATATCTATGTGATATTCTTAATATTTACATACGCCACAAATTTCCTGTATTATATTTCTGAAAGAGAACCAGTCTCCGTCTCTAATTATAAAGGATCAAAATCATTCGTCTACTTTGAGCAATTACTTTCTTATGACTGGATTGATGCAACGCAGGAATGTGAGTTGTGACAATAAATAAATGTCATATAAAAATTAAAAAAAATCTTCTGAAAACAGTGTGTAGCTAAGAATAAGTAATAACACATCTTTTTTCAACTATTACTTAAATTTCATTTGTATAGTGTTTCACAAAAAAATCTGTAAATCGGTTGACCCTGCAGGCCATCCCTGGAACTTCCCGCTATTTTCAAGCGCTTTGAGTTCGAATCACTTGATAATATACCCAAAAGTAGATTTTTGAGCTCTTAGAGCTCAAAAATCAGAAAATTGCTGTTAACAACACTATTTTAATTATAACTTTTAAACGCGTTGTTCGATTTTGATCTTTAAAACGGCATTGGACGCAGTTTTTTAAACTCTAAAAATATTGTAAGAGGTAGGTACAAACTCGATTGGTCGAGTATTCTCGAAGTTATTTTGAAATAACACTTTTCTCGAAATCTGTTGACTACGATATCTCTCGAACGGATTAACCGATTTTGATCCGCTTAGCGGCATTCGACGCAGTTTTCCGAGGAGAAGAGCTGATTAGATTATGAAATCAATCGATACAATATTATAGAAGTTATTTTGAAAAAACATCGTTTTAACAACTTTTTTTGGAATTTCTCGAAGTCTATTGGGCCGAACCGGTTCAAATTTTCAAGAAATCTAAGTTCAGTGAAACCCTTTCGAATGCCGCAAATCGCGATTCGATTAGTCAAGCCGTTCAAAAGTTATGAGAGGTTTACATACCCACACACACGCACAGAGAGAGAGAGAGAGAGAGACATACTGACATCATTGTAAAAATAGTCAGAATAGCTTCCTAGGATCACAAAACGTCGAGATCTGATGAAAACTCGATTTTCGAAAATCGGGGTGAAATCAATAACTTCCCTTCCCTATTTTTGAAAATTTTCAATTTTCTTAGCGGGAAGTTAAAAATTATCAACTTCGACTTCTTGTTATACTACGTCCCTGCGCCAGCCACAAATGAATAATGTTCATTATTATTGCGCTAATATAAATAATCATGTTTATATTATGTTTATGAGGTTGTAATTGTCTGTTATAGTTAATTGACCGTGTAACATTTAAAGAGTACTTAATATGATAATGCAGCATTTAAAACTATTTACTTACAGTAACATATTCTCACGCTTGAATTAAAATATTATAATATTAATAAGAATATAATACAATTCACGCTTGTTGTTATGTAATCTTAAAACAATTAGCAAAAATATTGATAACAGCTGTTTTTTTTTGAAGCGAAGTTTTTTTATCTACGTTGCACGGACCGCAGGGGAGTAAACCGAGAAAAAACGTGACCGTTACCGTCACCCGTACTGCAGTACCGTCGTCCGTCACCAACTTTGCTGTGTCTGACAACTTTTCTTCTCTCTGTCTCTCTTTTGAAAATTGATATTTGAGAGTTTTATAGGACACAAAAAATAAAATGGCGGCCATATGTACTTTTGGAAAAATTATCCGATCCTTTTGAAAATTGATATTTAAGAGTTTCATAGGACACAAAAAATAAAATGGCGTCAGATTTCAAAATAACGGCCATATGTACTTTTGTAAAAAATATCCGATCCTTTTGAAAATTGATATTTTAGAGTTTTATAGAACACAAAAAAATAAAATGGCGTCGGATTTCAAAATGGCGGCCATATGTACTTTTGTAAAAATTATCCAATCCTTTTGAAAATTGATTTTGAAAGTTTTATAGGACACAAAAAAATAAAATGGCGTCAGATTTCAAAATGGCGGACAAATAATAACTTTTCAATTACTTATATTTTTTATAGCTTTGCTAAATTCGATTTTATATACCTACAATGCGTAAGAAGCTTCGCGTCTGTCGGGTGTCCCGCAACACCTCATGTTTTCTTTTTTAAAAACGGCAGCTAAATGCTTTGAAAAGTGCGATTTGTAAAAATAGGCAGCTTTGTGGGCACACAAGTAACCTTTGAAAAGGAATCATCACGATAATTGACTGAAATTGAATAAAATATCGCTATTACCTACCTACTGAAAGTCAGAAAAAATATAAAGTCGCATTTACACCGCCAGGATTTGAGTCTTAGCATGTACTTCCTTAATAATGATCTAATAGCTTTTTCCACACGTTACACTTTTGTGCAGTGAATAAACTCTATCCTTTATTATCATCATCTGATGGTACCTCTAGAGCAGGGGTTCCCAAAGTCGGGGTCGCGACCCGAAGTGGGGTCGCGGGCTGATTTTTTAGGGTCACGGCCTGTTTCCGTGATTATAGAATTTATAACTCTCGTGATCAATAATTTCTATATTACTTTTACTGTACTTTTTTATACTTAAACTCTTGAATAAACGACTTAAATTTGAATTGCTGCGTTTTTTCACTGAAAAATCTTTTTTATAGACTATTTTGTACATTGTGTGGAAAATTTTTCAAGGGTCGCGAAGGCTTTTGCAATTTTAAATTAGGGTCATGATCAAAACAGTTTGGGAACCCCTGCTCTAGAGTCTAGACCTAATACCTCTGGCGCTGATTTAACGTAAAATTTTCAATTATACAAATATACTCGAAGTTTAAAAATGATTTAGAAAAGAACATTTCAATCATAAATGAGTAGATACTTATTAATGTGATTGTTAATATTGCTTGGATCATGTTAGATAATTATTTTGGTAAATATTTAAGCAAAATAATTTGAGCTAAAATTTATTTTCAAATTTTTAATTTCTTTTACCAACTTAATATAGATCTGTGTTATGTTGTAACGATGACACGTTTAAAACGACTAAACTATACATAAACGCCAAAATCATTCACACCTCGTTGTGTTAACTATAATGACTAAGCATTTGCTTTTGACTGTCGATGAAAAATCAGTGAGTTTTTGTGTTTATTTAGGATGAGTATATTATAATTATCTTCAATGATACGTATCTTGAATTAAAGCATGCCTTCTCGATTTATAATAACATAATACGATAATACCTTTTAGAAAACACGTATTATAGGTATATTTTTTATATTCGAGACTCTTGTGATATTACGTATTAACATAATTTTTAAATGTGATAGATTTTAGGTGGCAAATTTACTATTTTACTATTCACAAAGTCATGCTATTGTCAGTGGCGGACTAAGCCCGTCGGAGGCCTGGGGCGGCAGAACTAAATGAGGCCCCCGGTCTGCTTAGAAATTGATGTATTTGTAATTTCGCAAAAAATGAATAATATAGATGTAATGGCTGACAAAAAAATCAAATATTTATAATAAACGACCTACCTACGTTTATATATTGTATACGTACGGGGCCTCCAACTCCAAACTGCCTCTTACTTACTAAACATATTTTGGCCTTGTTTGGGATTTGATTAAGAAGGACTTGTCGAGATTTGGAGGCCCCCCCCGGATCAGAGGCCCGGGGCGGGCCGCCCCTTCCGACCCCCCCTCTAGTCCGCCACTGCCTATTGTAAATATTTTATCTTTATAATATCTTAAATCACAATACCTACAGTGCTTAAGTATCGTGTGGAATAATCCATATAAAAATTCTTAGATCATCTGTGGCCAAAATTCTCGGACACGTCAACCTTATTTTTTTAACGCGCGTCTTTTTTGATAGTCGTTATTTTTTTCCCCCACCTCTTTCCGGAATGACTCCATCGCCTTTTATTTAATGGCACCCCCCAGTTTTGTAGATGTGGATAGATTATCAAATTCTGATTTCAGCAATATGCCGTTATTTAACATTTGCATTTTGCACTGACAGTTCCCGAGATAGCTGCCAATGATATTGCTGAAATCTTAGGAGGGCGATGATGTCATACCGGAAAGGTGTGGAGGCAAAAAAATACGACTACCAAAAAAGATGCGCGTTAAAAATAAGGTTGACCTGTCCGAGGATTTTGGCCACATTAAACTTACGGACTGTATAATAAAAGCGTGGAAGGATTGCTTGCATTTGGTTTTAAAAATTGCGTACCGCCTATAATTCCGTCTAAAATCCTTCACGTAAGTCGTAAACACTGTCGATACTATACATACCACAGTTTAGGAAACACTGATATAAGTGAACTGATTGCACTAGTTCACACCTAGTAAATACTTTGCTGTAAATGTCTTATGTCGTCTTGTATCATGAACGGCGTGGTAATTTAGAGTTATTGAAGGTTAAACATGCTACACAACTTAACTTTGAATAGAATCCCCTGCTGGTATTAAAATTAGTTTTAAAAATTAAATGAACTTTTCAAATTAAACAGTTGCTATAAAAATGAAAATTGACCAGTTAGGACCAAGCTAAGGTATAGTACAATTTTTTTTATTAAAAATAAAAAAACTATTTAAAATTTCAAGCATTCTTGAACAGATTAAAGTGTAAATCTTAAATTTAACCCAAACTTATAAACATAAAAGGAATACAATAATTTTGTTCTTAAAATCTCAGAACAGAGATAGTCATAGAAACAGCATATCACGTCGCTTGTGAAGTCACAACTATACACTAAAGTACGACCTGTCAGGTACATTATGATCATTCGTTGCTTGTATTCCGTAGTATTATGTCGTGCTGTATGCCTGGATGTTACAATAAAGATTCCAAAGCGCTTATTAAAAATCAAGGTGTATCTTATCATCAGTAAGTAAAAATATTTTATTATATTTTCAATTGTTTAAATTGTTCCCCGCATGTCTCGACTGGCTTCATTTGTACATACCTACAATCTGTGATATGCAACTTCTAGAGCTATCTTTGTTCTGAGGCACAAATAAATAACCTACTAAAATAATTACGTTGATTTCTATTAAGTGTAGGTAGTGATGTAAATGCGTATAATACTCTGGTATAAAACGTTTGTATAAAACGGTATTATACGGTATGTAAAAAAATAATATACCCCAGTTTCATACTAGGTATAAATACTGCGTATTTTACTATTTTATACAGCACGTATGAAACGTTTAACACCGTGTAAAACGGTTTAATACCAAAATGAGAACAGGTACTTTTCCTATTATGCAGTTGGCAATACTGAAACATGCACCGTAATCGTAGTGTGAAAAAGTAAAAAACTTTTTAACAAAAAAAAAACCTCCTTCAAAAAGGCACTAAAAAGAGGAAAATAATGAAACTTTGAGGTCTGTGCCAATTAAAATATGAAGTTGGTTAAAAAAAAGAAGATATTAATCGAATTGAATTGTAGATTATAGACGCTCGACAACAGAGGTCATTAGCGTCTAATATATAAATCACTATACTATACTTTTTAACCGACTTCATATTTTAATTGGCACAGACCTCAAAATTTCATTATTTTCCTCTTTTTAGTGCCTTTTTGAAGGAGGTTTTTTTTTTGTTAAAAAGTTTTTTATTTTTTACTTTTTAGTGTCAAAAAGTAACATTTACCTTAAAGAATCACACGCCGTTACTTACTTTTATTAAAATATCAGCCGAACTACTGAACCGATTTTGATGAAATTTCTATGAGACCAATCTGAAAGTATATCCTTTCAAATAAAAAAAAAATTCAAAATCGGTTCATAAACGACGAAGTTATCCGCGAACATACATAAAACATAACCACATAACCACATAAAAAAAATATATACGCAGTGGCGTATCTACCACAGGTGTTCCAGGTGGCAATCACCGGGGCCCCCTAACCTCGAGGGGCCCCCAATTTTTGGGTCAACTACTGATTGATTAATCCTTACACTCGATTTTTTCTCAGTCCAATTATATATGATCTAAGCGCAGATTGCATTTACTTTCTAGATTCAAATACTATTGTTTCAATCAATTGCTTTTTAATAGAAAATTCGCCATGTTTGATTTAGAGTGTAGGTACCTTATTTGGGATTTCGACAGGGCGCGCACTCAATATTTACCGCTTGTATGGTATAATGGTCATGAGCACGCAGTTAACAGCAGTTTTATACTGCTGCCACATGCTAACATGCTGATGCACTGAATGTGCACACTCATTTGAGCACAGTTGAGTATGGCACATGTGAGTTAACAATACACTGCATTACCTAACTTTCTACAATTTGTGAATGGAAAAAAATTTGTAATAATAGTTGACATTACTGTAATAAATTTTCTTAGTAAACTCTATATCGTTTATGTCAATAATTATGATTTGATGAAGACGACTGGAGGATTTATTTATCCTTAAATATAAAAGAGCGCAATATTATTGTCTGAAAAATACCAGTAGAACTTCTTTTAATTAGAGTCGTTTATATATGACGTAGAACATTTTGAGAATACAATCAAATGTTGATGGGATGATGATGTCATGAATAATTGGAAATTTTTCTTAGTTGGGTAAAGTGGAGGAGGGGGGGCCCCAAAAAAAATTTTACACCTGGGCCCCGCGAAGTGAAGTTACGCCACTGTATATACGGTCGAATTGAGAAACCTTCTTTTTTGAAGTCGGTTAAAAAACCGTTTTATACTGAAAAAATACGGTATTATAGCATGGGTTTAATACACAAAAAAGTTTAATACCGTATTTTTACATCACTAAGTGTAGTGTAGGGTGGTAGTATAAGCTAATTGTAAAACTAAGAGAAAAATTATTAGGTGAATACTATAATACAAAATCAAAGACTATATTAATTGTGTTCTTTTTGTGATTAAATATTATAGTATGTTTATTAGTGTATTTGCCATATGGCACATACACTATTGGCGTCGGTCGGATGGCGGGACCTAGGGGTCGGACCAACATTTCTCGACGTTTCATAGCCCCCTGAACACTTTGGCACCATTTTTGAAAATGTTTATATATATATGTATGTATATATTTATATATATATATATATATTATATATATATATTTATATATATATGTGTGTACACGATAACTCTCGACAGACTTAATCGATTGAAACGAAATTTGGTACACACATTGGAACCCATCACCGCAAGAAGCCTATTTAAAATGGGCCCGATCGGACCATTTTCAGGGTTGTATTTAGGGGTTCCAAAAAGTTTTGGGGCCCAAAAATACCGAAAAATTTGTCAGAATCGTTTCAAAATTGAAATTTAACTCTTTAGTAAAGGTTAAAACGTGCTGCTAAAATTTTAATAAAATCGGCCCGACAGGACCGGACTTTCAAATTTTATGAAAACACTAGTTTGTTGATACGGATTTACTTAGATATGGAAGGGTGTATTTAATTGGGTGTATTGATGAAATCCATGTCTAATATTGAAATTTAGAAAAATTTAATTATTTTAAGGGCTGTATTAAGGGGTTAAATTTTTTATTTTGTCAAAAAACAAACTTAAGTTTACATAATAATGCCACAATGCCTGTATTAGCAAATACACTATATTGTCGGCAGGGTTTGGCACTGCGACCCGAGTTTTTTTGTCTTTAATATCAAACAATATTTTTGGTAAATAACGGGTAAAGTGTACAACTTCTATAGTTCAATTGTTATCGGATTTGAAAAGACGGATGTATGGAGTTGTCTGACATAAATGCGCGCACTAACCATCCAAACAATCAACGAATGTAAGCGGATGTCTTTGGAACAGAGTGTAGTCTTGTTAAAAGGCGTTGATATTAAATGAGTTGGGATGACATTCATGCTCGGCATTGTTTTGTTTTATTGAACAAGTGAAGCACGCTCCGTTAAGCAATCTTGTTAACGTTTAGTTTCAGTTTCATTTGTCACACTAGCATGACGTCCCGAACTTGTTTTTTTACCGTCAATTCCGAAAATTTGATCGGATAAATTATATTTAATCGGAAAGCCCGGTGGTCGAGTCTCGGTAAAAAGCAACCATTGAACAATTCGATTTCCTGTTGTTTTTTTTATAATAGTCTTTTAGCAATAAGACGGACATCAAAAAATACAAAGTATTTCTAATACTTCATAATATTCTTATAGTGACTTGGAGACCCAATACTCAAAAAATGTATCACTATAAAATAGGTTGTAACATATTTTTATATAGAAGGATTCAAATTGCATGGAAAAATAATAATTAGAGTTTAACTAAATGTGATTTTTTCGGTCGAGGTCAAACTTCGATTTTTTTTGCACCTTCGACCTAAGCCGAAACTGAAGGAACTTTATTAAAAAATAAGTACCTTTTATTTAAAGTTTAAGTTTTCATTTTTAACAATTCATATCTAACATGTCGGCCTTTTGATTATTTTATAGACTTAGATATGTCGGGTTTATCGTACATCTAACACGCTGTTTTGTTAATCGCTGTTAAATTTTTACACATATGTAAAACATACGAAGTAACCATAGAAATAACAGTGAATTAATACAACAGCGTGATTAAAATGTACGATAAACCCGACATAAGAATGCGAAAAAGTAAAGACATGTCTAAGTATGAGAGACTTTCATAGGTTTAAAAAAATCAAATTGAAATAATTCCATAATTCTCACGAAATCTTCGAAAAGAATTTTCCAAGGAAATTGCTTGAGTAAGTTGAATGAAATAATGAAGGAAGTATACAGTGTCCCTAGAGGTATCAGATGGGGTCTGCAAAAAAGACTGGAAGATCTCGATTACGCTGATGATATATGCTTGTTATCGAACACGCACACAGATATGCAAGATAAACTAAACAAGTTACAGCTTGAAGCCAAAAAAGTCGGAATGAGAATAAATCGAAAGAAAACAGTACTAATGAAAATAGGAACGCGAAATAAAAGTAATCTCATCCTAGAAGGTGAAATGATCAACGAAGTAGAAAGTTTTTCGTACTTGGGCAGTATAGTGTCCAATAAAGGTGGGACCGACGAAGACGTAGAGGCCCGTGTAAATAAAGCACGGCAGGCTTTTGGAATGTTAAAAAATATATGGAATAGCCCAAAACTGTCTGTGAAAAATAAACTCCGTCTTTTTGATACAAATGTCAAGTCGGTATTATTATACGCATGCGAAACATGGAAATTCTCTGAAAAGAACACGAACGCTTGTCAAGTCTTTGTAAATAATTGTCTGAGACGGATACTCGGGTTGAAATGGTACCATCGAGTTTCAAATGCTGAGTTACTAGCTAGATCAGCACAAATACCAGTAGGGAGAACAATAAAATCAAGAAAATGGAAATGGATAGGACATTCCCTTAGAAAAGAAGAAACTGATATTACTCGTAGCGCACTAGAGTGGAACCCGCAAGGAAGCAGGCAACAAGGACGTCCAAAAAATACTTGGAGACGCACTATGGAGGCCGAAATGAGAGAATATGGCGTCACCTGGCAAGAAGTTAAGAAACTCGCTCTCGATAGACCTCGTTTCAGAGCATTTGTAGAAGCCCTATGTTCCTAAAGGAACCAAAGGAATTTAATATATATATATATATATATAAGTTGTGCTGGGAAATATCAATTATTCCTGCACGAATGCACTTTTTATGATTTTAGTATTTTTGAATAACAGCCAAAAGGCGAGCAAGTTACCCTCTAAAAGATGCATAGAAAATGAGTAAGTGACTAATCGTTAACGAATGGCTGATTTTGATTCTAATCGAAACATTGCATTTTTTTTTAATTTCAAGCGGTACGCTGCAAAAACTATCAGAGATAAGACAACATTGTATATAAATATTTTTGTAGAGCTTTAAATTTCCAAAAATTTAAACAAAATTGTTCATTATTTTCATGTCGATTAGCTACAGCTTAGCTTAAACTTTTGACTTCTTTATGGAAGTTAGTAATAATATATTACTCATATTTTACTGTTATGACATAATATTATGTCTAGGTACTGTCGCGGACTTAATAAAGTTTACACTTGAGTTTTTCAGTGTAAGTTCACAAAAAATCAGTAGCTTAGCAACAAATTTAGTTTTTAATAGGTAAATGTAAATGTCAAAAATTAAAAGAAATATTTGTCGTTTAAATGCTAAGAAATTATTAAAACGATGAACAAAAAAGAAGAATTATTGCACGATTGGAGGAAGGAATTTGCTAGTATCAAATATTATCAAATCGTTTTATGTTTTAATTGATTAATATTGAGTAATTTGGATTGTATTAATAAACAACTGAGGTGTTTTGATAATAATTTTTTATTGAATTTTTAGGATGTAACCTTAGTAATTGATACATTACTATCAAAAGCCAAATTACAATATGCAAAAATTTAAAAACCCGGTAACTAGATGATACAGGTGTAAACTTTTTTAAGTTGTTAACATTTTAACCAACACCTAAGCTGTTTAAGTTTTTGTAGATTGTTCTATAAATAGGTCACATTAATAATTTTATAGGCAGAATTTATTTCTAAATGACTTGGTAACTTCATTAGCCTGAGGATGACATTAAAATGTAGAAACATGTCGCTATTTGAATAAATTTATTTATTCTTCAACAATTTATCTGGTGTGGATTTCATTATCAATCACATTAAAATTGTTCATATACAGTTTTGCCCTATCTTTGATTGTTTTTGCAGTGTTCCGCTGAAAAGGAGAATAAATGCCTAAAACCTTTATTTAAGTAAATGTTTATTTCCTCTACTTGAAAATTAAAACAAAACATTGAGTTATGTATGGAATAATATAATTTATCGATTAGAATCAAAATCAGCTAATAGTCATTCACTAGTGATTAGTCGGTGAAGTAAAAAAATTGAGGGTGCTGGGTGACTTGCTTGCCTAAAACTTCTGAACAAAAATGTTAAGTGAACGTAACTTATAAAAATTTATAAAAAAGATCAAAGATCGACGTCCTGTATTCACGTGTAGTTAATTTGGATGCTAAAAGGTGTCCATTAACAAGAATCGCCGTTTGTGCATTTGAATCCCGCTGCGCGTGGCCGATTGCAGTAACTATATTCTTTAGTTCAGAGGTTTCTGTTGTCCACACAACAACAATAACTACGCACCAACAAATCATCGTTATAAAAAGTCCAGTTCTTCAGAATTTAACAGTTTTTTTATTTATTTTGTGTATACTTTAAACTTGATAGGTATATATAAAGTTTAAAATTTAGACAGTAAAAAATAGCATCTGAACGTGATATTCATTAAATGTACTATTGTAATTTTTATGTAGTCAAGTAATCAGAATGTTATTCCTGCATTAGGAAATTGTTCTATTCTCTCGAAGTATTTAAATATTCTAAACAGTGGTGGTTTCCGTTTTTGATTACAAAAGTATTGAATAAATTAATTTCAGAACAAATATGAAATATCATTTATGAGAAATCGCTTTTTTGTGAATTCATAATTATATATACCACTTCTGAATCGTGGCAATATAGGTTATAAATGGAAAGAAGTAACTAATTACGATTATTTAAATTACTGTTAAGAATTTTAAAATCATTTTTTATCCATCTGAATCACAAAACTAAAATTAAATTAAGCCTAGATAACCACGGCATTGCAGGTTGGTTGTTTTAACAGTTAATGTGCCACAAAAAAATTCACATTTGATGAAAAAAGCAAAAAAAGTTACATGATTTGTTATTAAAAATTACATAATTTGTAACTTGTTTTTTAGTGTACTTGAATGTCATATTACATCGAAGTGGGTGTGTGCTTATGACCACACGGCAGAAATGAAAACTTGATTATATGCAAGCGCCTAAAGAAGTTTTCACTTAAAAACCTTATTACTAGCATACTACAAATACCTTTTCAATTAAGTTTTAGTGTCATCTATTAGCGCACCTATATGCACTACAAATAACTTATTACTAATTCATAGATACTACAAATACCTTTTCAATTAAGTTTTAGTGCCATCTATTAGCGCACTTGTGAACTACAAATAACGTATTACCAACATACCACAAATACCTTTTCAATTAAGTTTTAGTGTCATCTATTAGCGCACTTATGAACTACAAAAAACTTATTACCAGCATACTACAAATATCTTTTCGTGTTTGATGTCGAGTGGAGCCGAGTAAACCCGAATCAGCGTCACCGACTTTCGTTCACTATTCAGAAAGAACGCAAAGTGCGCCTAAGGAAGTTTTCACTTCAAAAAAAATTACAAATGCACACTTTAGTTCGATAGGTAATTATTAATCTCAATGTCAAAAATTAAATGAAATCGTCGTTTAAATGCCTCGAAATTACTTAAACGATGAACAAAAAAGAAGAATTATTTCAAGATTGAACGAAGGAATTTGTTGTATTTATTATTAATTTTTTTATGTTTTGATTGAATAATATTGAGTAATTTGAAATATATAAATTAAGGTATATTTATAATATTTTTATTGAATTTTTAGAATGTGACCCTAGTAGCTGATACATTACTATCAAAATTCAAATTAAAATATGCAAAAATTTAAAAAAACCCGATGAATAAAAGTGTAAACTCTATTGAGTCCGCAACTGTACAATTAAAGTGACGACACTGACAAAATAGTTACGTATTAAAATTTGATCTAACAAAAAATAAGAATGCAATTTGATCGTTAAATAAAAAGTAAATTGAAAATATGATATTATAGGCCAGTTTGATGTACAGCATAATTATTTTTTGTTGCTATGTTTCATCTAGTTAATATAATATGTACAGTTAAGAAGGCTGTTATAAGTAACAATTTACATATATAACATAACAATAACTGTTGTTGAAGCTAACTGACCAACGATTTGTTACGCATCTCATAGGAGTACACATTGTAATGTATAATGGATTATATTGTGCGCTTGTTTATCACATTCCCTAGCATTGATCTCTAATGTATGGATTGTGAATGGCGCCAAATTTGATGGGTGCAGGGAAGTTTCGGTGCCCTAAACCATGCCGATTTTTAGGGTTCCGTAGCCAAATGCCAAAAACGGAACCCTTACAATTTCGTCCTGTCCGTCTGTCTGTATTTCACAGCCATTTTACTCGGAGACTATAGATGAAATTTGGAAGGTAGGTGTTTTCTATGAACCGCTATACAATGGTGAAGTGAAATTACGAAATAATTAGGAGTTACACTTCATACATGTAACTACTACATTGTACTTCTTAAACAGCCGATTAGTTAGTTACTCGTTTTAGGACGTTTTTTATAATTTAATTAATTTTTGTATACTGCAAGGTGCTGAATTGCTTTGCGGGTAATAGGGATTTAACCCGTAAAATCAAACTTTTGCGATTTCCTGCTTCCCTAATTATTTTAGGAAAAATATCTTCCAATAAAATTTTTAGAACATAAAATTCTGTATCTAAAGCATTATACAAAATTAATTTTGCATGCTTTTAATGGCAGAAATTTGATATGAAAATGTCAAAATTACCTCAAAAACAGATAGCGACAGCCATGGAACTTGAACAAAATGATTAGAAATTATTCTGACAGCTAAAACGTCGTCATTTTGTTGAGGGATGAAAAAATAGGCCTTTAAAAATGATGTAAAAGTTTCAAAATGTTTTTATTTAAGTTAATAGTTGGTGAGATATGCGCTTCTATAAAGTCGTAAAAAGTGTGTTCTCCCTCTAGCTTTTCAACTATGGGGTGGAAAAATCTGAAAAAATTTAAGGTAGTTGAACTTACAAAATAGTTTTAACGAAAATTGGTTTGAATAAGATATGTTGTGTAGTTTTTGAGATACGGCCGACTACGGATTCCTTCACTGTGCGTGGTCCGACACGCACTTGGCCGCTTTTTTATAGAAGTATTATTAAAATATATTCTCTTCAAAAGTACAGAAATATTGTATAAAACGGCTAATTTGTGCCATTGCAAATATTTATTTACAAGTTTATGAAAATAGAAAATTAATATACATATAACTAGTATGAGACAAATTATTTTACATATCTTTCACATTTTGTGGTGTGATCGCCCAAATATGTCACTCTAGGTCACGCTCTACTCGGCCTATTAATAAATCTACTACGATGGGTTGTTCAAAAAAGTATTCTCATCTGAATTTCCTAGTTCATACACATGAAAATAGGAAATTGTCTTCCTATTTTCATGTAGCGTTTCACGTAGCATTTATAAATAAACATTTATCTACTCGTATAACGTGACGAACGTTAGCTATCTTGATAATTAAAATTTCCCGCTAAAATTGTCACTCAAAGCTTTCCTTGCCTACGTATACTTGTTTCCGGCGTTGTATATAGGGTGTCCAAGACTTGTGTTGTTGGCCGATATATTGATTTTGGGTGAAGATAGAAAAGAAGTTTAAATACAAACGTTGTATAAATTTTAATGGTGTATAACCTAAAAATATTTTCAATTATACAGCATGTCCCATTTAAGCGTGGCAGATCAAAGTTATGTTTTTTGTAACCTAGCATCCTGTTTTTATTTGTTTTTCAATTCTGCACCTAAATATGAATAGAAGTTATAAGGAAAGTCATGCTCGAAAATTCAGTAATTTTTGAGTTATTCAAGTTTTTTAGAAATTTTTGACACGTGCAGACCTTTACCTAAAATTCGACATAGCCAAAACAGAAACCTTTATCAAACTGAAATTTTGAGGATCACTAGATAATGGACGGACAAATCAATGTCTGTCCTAAAAAATGAATTATTTTACAGGGTGTTCAAAATAATGTACTTCTTTTACCTAACTTCAATCACGTGTAAATTTTGATTGTTAAATACAACGAGGTTATTTTTTTGCTGGAATTGTATTCTTTAGGATATTTACTAACACTTTTATTAAGGGTTTTCTATACCTAAACCTAATATTTTCGTATTAAAATATTAGGTTTAGTTTTGGAGAAATATTTTTAGGTTATACACCATTAAAATTTATACAACTTTTGTATTTAAACTTCTTTTCTATTTTCACCCAAAATCAATATATTGGCCGACAACGCATGTCTTTGACACCCTGTATAAAGACTAGCCATCTAATCATAATCCATTAATTAGAGATCAGTGATTACTAGGTGAAGACCGAAGAGGTGTCATGATCAGCAGGCTTGTTGTTCATAATTGAATTCATACAATAACAACAACAACGCGTCAAATGAGTGATATGTTTGAGAGATGGCGCCAGTGCTCAGTAGCTGGATAGACATTGAAAATTGAAAACGTGTTCTTCGTTTTCCGTAAAAAATACACTTTTTTTTGTTCCATTATAGCATTTTTGCTAGAGACAGTACAAAATTCTTAAAAAAGAAGTAAAAAAATACATGTCGCTTACAACATTCCATTATGTCTCGACTCTCGATATAAGATCAGATTTTATTGCTATCTATTATCACAAGCGACTAGGCCCGGCAGTCAGGGTTCATTCTGAATGATCGAATACCCCATCTTGATGTCGTTTGACGCACGCACACACACCTAAACGAACGTAACAACTAACTAGTGAACTCTGTACACTAATATGGATAGGTGATAGCGATTAAAAAATGGGTTTTGTATGTGGAGAATGTTCAAACACATATTCTTCAAGACAGGCATTAATGTTCACAAAATTAGAATGAAAACTTCAGATAAGGCTTGTAATCTAATTCTTTCTATAAAAGTCGATCAATTTTCTGACATTTCTAAATAAAACTTAATTAAAATTTATTTTTCCATTCCAAATTCTCAAGAACACTGTTACTGTATAAATTTTGGACATCCAACGGCTGAAATGCAATTGAAAGATTTTTTCGTTGGAGAGCAGCCAATTATATAATTGTTTCGAAACATATAGGAAAAAATCATTTTACCAACCAGTGGTCACAATCAGGATTCTAACCTGAACCTTTCCACATTCGCGGCGGAATGAGCTTACAATACTCAATTGTGACAAGATTGCTAAACTAACATTCTCTATATATGCTTCAGAATCAATAGATTTTCACGCTCGCATGTAGTGAAAATCTATTGATTCTGAAGCATATATAGAGAATGTTAGTTTAGCAATCTTGTCACAATTGAGTATTGTAAGCTCATTCCGCCGCGAATGTGGAAAGGTTCAGGTTAGAATCCTGATTGTGACCACTGGTTGGTAAAATGATTTTTTCCTGTATGTTTCGAAACAATTATATAATATTAAATTAGGTTTTATTTTGAAATGTCAAAAAATTGATCGACTTTTATAGAAAGAATTAGATTACACGCCTTATCTGAAGTTTTCATTCTAATTTTGTGAACATTAATGCCTGTCTTGAAGAATATGTGTTTGAGCATTGTCCACATACAAAACCCATTTTTTAATCGCTATCAACTATCCATATTAGTATACAGAGGTCACTAATTAGTTGTTACGTTCGTTTAGGTGTATGTGCGTGTGTGTCAAACGACATCAAGATGGGATATTCGACCAATCAGAATGGACCCTGAGTGCAGGGTCCAGTCGCTTGTTCTATCGTAGGTACAAAACACTATTGGGTCATCTTCTGGATCTCAGGATTTCAAGATTCTAAGGATGACTTTAATGGCTATAGAAACGTTGATCGGAATATATTTATGTAACAGTTATTTGTTGTTTTTCTTACTGTGAACTTAAGTTTTTACCTGGTTATTAATATTAAAAATTGCGCCTGACCTTATCATCGTATAATATATTTTATTTTTTGCTGTTAATACAGCCTAAGCCAGGGAATTACCTATCTTAATTTTAAACAGTGCATATCGAGGCACCGGACATTAGATTCGATCACCCGACATTTTTTTAACTTCCCGCTATAAGAAAATTGAAAATTTTCAAAAATAGGGAAGTTGTTGATTTCACCCCGATTTTCGAAAATCGACTGACTATTTTTACGATTATGTCAGTGTGTGTGTGTGTGTGTGTGTATGTATGTAAACCTCTCATAACTTTTGAACGGCTTTACCGATCGAATCGCGATTTGCGGCATTCGAAAGGGTTCCACTGAACTTAGGTTTTCTGAGAATTTGAACCGATTCGGCCCAATATATTTTGACGTACGTTATATTTTGAGAAATTTCAAAAAAACCGAAAAAAAAGTTGTTAAAACGATGTTTTTTCAAAATAACTTCTATTGATTGATTTCATAATCTAATCAGCTTTTCTCCTCAGAAAACTGCGTCGAATGCCGTTTTAAAGATCAAAATCGAACAACGCGTTCAAAAGTTATAGTCGTTTAAAAATTCCAAAAAAAATGTTTTTTGAAGCTAACTGCAACATTTTTCAACAGCTGCGCGATTTTTTTTTATTTATCAGTTTTTGTGTCAAAAAAGCCGCATTGAAAAACGTTTGAAAAATCAAAATCAAACGACGCGTTCAAAAGTTACAGCTTTTCAAAAATTAAAATAGTGTTGTTATCAGCAATTTTCAGAAAATCTACTTTTTGTTATATTATCAAGTGCTTCGAACTCAAAGCGCTTGAAAATAGCGGAAAGTTCCAGGGATGGCCTGCAGGGTCAACCGACTTACAGATTTTTTTAATTTAATTGAAACTGAACATGTTTATGGCAGATTGGCAGCTTGTTGTGAGTGAAAATATATTGGCGCATGCTTGCTATAAATAAGACTCGAGTATATTTATATTGATATATTGTTTGTTAGATTCGACAGCCAAAAAAATTAATGATAAAAATAAGAAATAATTCGTTGCGCCACTGGCTGACAGCGCACAGTAATTTATATTCTAAAATAGGTGTAGGTATTCACACCAGCAGTTAGTTGGGACTGAATAATTCAGTGAAATTGATGGTCCAGTCAGTTAGGTTTCCTGATAGATATCTTCGCGGACATAATATGGATCATTAATGTCTACTTAAATTGTGAGGTAATTTGCGCGTGGGACGTCTCATATGTCGCTGCTTTTACCGACACGCCGAGCCTCTAATCGGCGTCAATTTTTAATGTAAATCTGTAACACGTGTTCTATTCATTTCTTATTATTTATTTAAGAAAATACTATATTATATTCATTATATGTTGACCAAATTTGGTATTTAAATATTATAGTTTTATGTCCACGCGCAGACCTTATCTGTTACGGAGATATTTAATTATGCGGCTGATGAATTGAAAATTGATACGAAAATTAAATTCAAATTTTATATACAAATTTTTTTGAAGATCATCAATTTCCGGTCGTTAAATATTTAATAAACTTTCTAAGATGATTACTTTAAAATACATTTTTTAATTTGTACGTTTTTAAAAGTTATTTTGTGAAATTGGACACATTTTGTGTCTTTACAGAATTATAATTAAAAATTTGTAAGATTGATATATAGATTTCGTATTTATATAAAAAGATAAAATAGATAAGACTAAATAAATATATAAAATATTATGTTCATTTTAATTAAGATAAATAAAATCGGTTGACTCAATAATTTATTAGCAGATATTTATGAATTGAGAGAACCGTTGGATATATTTTATGGTATAATTTGGCAGTTGAAATTAAATTATTGACGATATCTTAATAAACGCTTACCGATACATATTTAACAAATTTTATTCTAAGGGAGAATACCATTAGAATCTTCTGAATGAGACTAAATCATGGCAATAGTTGTTCGGAACATTTATATAAATTAGCATACTAATATATGTTATAATAATATTATGTCGCAGTTTATGATCTTTATCACATTATTATCTTGTAAAAATATCCAGCTAATAATTATCGACTTCCAAAAAATTGTTTATTACTCCCCTGAAATTTATTTATTTATTTATATTTCCAACATTGTAATTTACTTAAATACAAAAATATATACAAAAAGGATACTCCCTCTCACTAGAGCAAGGTCTGTGTCGAGAGGGAGGAAATGATTCTCACATGTAAAATATCACTTCACTCAAGATTTTAAATACATTTTGTACTGAATACAATGATTTTATTTCAGTCATCCTTAACAGTTTTCATTACTTATGGTATCCAAGAACTGAGTTCTGTGTTTCGTTGGGGATCTGCGCGGATATCTGCTGTGGAAAGAAAATGTGTTGCATGCCAAACTTTTTATCTAAGTTTAGCAATTTTGTTTGGTATATAAGAATTCCACCTGAAGTCATTTATGAAAAAAAAAAATTCGACTGATGACCAGTGCTATACTTCCCACTTCGTAAATATTTGCAAAAAATAAACACTCTTTTTTTATTCTTTGAAAAAAAGCATGGCCCTCTTTTTTGTTTGGTGATCTACTGATGGCTAGCTTAATATAGCAAAAATCATGGTTACCTTGATTTACGTACAATTTTTATTTTTATTAGTAAAATATTTTTTTTCTCGAAAACTATACCTACATTTTAGAGAAAAAAATATTTACATTTTTTTCATATTATAACATCTAGAATTCATTTATATTTTTTTTACCTATGTTAATACGTGATATAGAGAACGTTTTTTTCTAATATCTCACGATACACTGAACCGATTTGACTCAAAATCTAATCCGATCTATGTTTAAAGGCTGATAAACGCAATAGAACAATCGGCATGGCCGTATGTTGTGCCGTTTTTACGATATCGAAGGCGAAAAATTTACCACACACACACGCACACACACATACAGACATCAGACAGAAAATGATCTTAAACGATTGCTAGGATCTCAAAACGTGAAAATCTGTTAAAATCTCGAAATATTTTTTTCGGACTAAATCCATTACTTCTCTACCATAGTAGAGGTGGGAAGTAAAAAAAAAATATATTCAATTTATAAACACTTTTCATAGAACACAAAATGTTTGTAATTTGAGATTTGCCTGTATTGATATTTTAACAAGGAGACTTCAATGCTCAAGCAAGAGACATTCTGAAAAGTGTAATAATAGGTACCCGAATTTGAAGATTAATGTCAAATTTTGTAGTGTTGCGGTAATTTAAAATTATGGTATTTATTAAAGAGTGAAATGTTTTGTTTCAGGTGTTTGCACAAACGCAACTGCGCCGTCAGTGAGCAGCATTAATCGCATCCTGCGCAACCGCGCTGCCGAACGCGCAGCCGCAGAGTTTGCCAGAGCAGCCGGTTATGGTTTATACCATCCGCATCCTTACGCCGCAGCAGCTGCAGCGTTCCCATGGCACTCGCATTTATGGCCGGGTGCGGCGGCTGGCATTGGTCTGCCGCAAGGCGCGGCGACTCCTGGAGCTTCAGTGCTGGGGTCGCCGAGTTCTTCCGCTTCACCGGGATCGGTTATTCATCATCATGACCTAACTGGATCCGGATTACTCGGATCACAAGGTGATCTTGGAATGCCCAGACTTTTAGGTGTGTATAATATATTCTTTTTAAATAATTCCGTTATTTGGAACTCTGCAGTTTTTCAGTGAATACTTGTATAAAATTATTTACGGATATAAATAATAATATAAATGAATGAATTGTAAATTATAGACGCTCGACAACTGAGGTCATTAGCGTATTGCCAACATACCTATAACTAAAACAAGAAAAATTGGCGAGGGGTCAGTTTTTTTTATAATGTCGATTCTTTAAATCAAAAACACTTAATATCTGACCTAGTTTTCCGATTAAATTGTGCAACAATAAAATAATAAATTGAAAGGTTACCGCAATGCATGGGGGGAGCAAAGGCATCCTCCTAGCTACCTCACTGGAAAAAAACTTTTGTTGTTTTCTGTTATCCGCTTGCAAAATAGGCAGTACCTATCTTCCCTATTTTTGAAAGGCCGAGTTCCATACGACTATAAATACATAGTAGTTATTATTAATTATTGTTATATTTTTTTGTAATGGTGACAATGATTTTATTTTTTAATTCAGGATAAACCTATTTTTTTCGTTTATAAAAAGAAAAATTAAATTAATTTATAATATTAAAATAAATTCAAATATACGTTGTTCTAACTTATGTGATTAATTTATGTTTCCAGATGTAGACAGTAAAGACGATTCAGGAAGTTTAGATGGATCCGAACAACCGAAATTTAGAAGAAATCGAACAACATTTAGTCCAGATCAATTAGAAGAGCTTGAGAAAGAGTTTGAGAAAAGTCATTATCCTTGCGTTTCGACAAGAGAACGTTTAGCCTCAAAGACTTCTTTATCGGAAGCACGAGTTCAGGTGAGCAGCTTCATTTTTTAATATTCCGAATTTTGGTATCTACTAACAACATATATAATATATATAGCTTTCAACTTTTAAACCTATAATTGAAAATCCTAACGGATTTTTCTTGAGAAGATATTTTGCTTGAAAACCCGTGGTAACTTAATTCACAATTAATTAAAAATCGATTCTCAAACTGTTGTATGATTATAATACAGTTTGAGGTGTCCACCTTTTTATGTTGCATGCCACTGCAAGTCCGTTAATTTATAAGTAAAAAAGGTAAACAGTTTATATTTTTAGTATCTTCCAGTGGCGGCGTTAGAGGGTGGGCCGGGTGGTCCATGGCCCACCTTAAACTGTCTTGGCCCACCCTGGAATAATCCCCAATCTCTAGTTTATCTTTTAAACATCAGTCAGAAAATGATCTTAAACGATTGCTAGGGTCTCAAAACGTGAAAATCTGTTAAAATCTCGAAATATTTTTTTCGGACTAAATCCATTACTTCCCTACCATAGTAGAGGTGGAAAGTAAAAATGATGTTTTAAATTTAAACAATAATATGTTAATTGAATAGTTCGTGTCTCTTTTATACAGAGACATATGTACGTTTTTTCAAATGGACACACTATGTATTATAATTCGTAATATTTCACGGCACATAAATGTGTCGTGGTATGCATGTTGGGAATCGATGATTTAATAATCCAATATAAATTGTAAGTGGAAAAAAATCTCGCATCATTGCAACTGTTTGTTTAGTAAAGAAATACATTGCACTTGCATCCAATTTGCACTTTAAGATTGAGTATTTAGATAATGAATCAGCTAAGCAATCTTTTAAATTTCGTAAACTAAATATTTTCGATGCATAATTATTACTGTTAATTAATAGTTTAATTATTATTCTGTCAGCAATGGCGGATCACTGCGCAAACCAAGAAGCACCCACTTGGTACCTCAGAAAAAAATACCTACACTTATTTATTTTCATTTATACAATTTTTTAGCAGATGGCTTCAAAAGTTGTACTTCATTGTCTCGAAATTATTTCTATAAAATATTGTAAGATTAGCATTAATTATTGAAACGAAATGAAATTAATTTTGCTTAGTTGATTAATTTGCTGTTACTTCGATCTTAAAGTACAGAATCAATATAGAAAATAACCTGCTTGTATACTAATACCCTGCATTGTTAACCAGGTTTGGTTTTCCAACAGACGAGCAAAATGGAGACGTCATCAACGCATGAATCTTCTAAAACGCTCTTCCCCATTGCCTCGTCATTCACGCCAATCACCGGGTCCCGGTCAGCATTTCGCCGGACCTCTGACACCATCGCCACCTCCATCGGCGGCGGGACTACGTTACCCGGTGGCCCCGCAAGATTCCACCCCTGGATCACCCCTTACTACCACTCGCACCCACCTTACTACAGGCCCGGCTTCCTCAATGTTACTGCAGATGGGCGGCGAAAATAGTGCGTTCAAAGCTTTGGTGCCGACTTCGGCAGCGCTTCTCGCCGCTACGACAGCGCTGCATCTGAAACCGAACGGCGGAGATTCTGACATCGCGTTGTCGGACTCTGACGAAGAGATTATTGTTAACGACGAGTCGGACATTGAAGAGAACCACAAACGACTGAGAATGAACAGATCTGAATCGAGCAGCCCAGCTTTGAGTGTTGGTGAAGAAGAATCAATTAAAGATATGAACAATTCGTGTCAACCTTTACAATTGACAAAGCACGATCGTTGATCTTTAGTGTGTTTAGACTGAACTTAATTTAAAATCTACCAAAGTAAAACAAAAGTGCTATACCAGTGAACATCTACAGATGTTGAGAACTGATTATCAAAGTGTAAATATATCGAGTTATTTAAGAAACTGTCGCTATTAATATTTAAATTGTGAACAAATCCATAATTTTGTTTAAATGTTCCTTTGTGCACTTCAGCAATATTAGTGCAAACGATCTGTAAATATAGGTAATTATTATTTAATTGTTTAAAGAATGTGTACAATATTAATCTATTTAAAGACGACTGTTAAAACATTTGCGCAAGATTTAATAAAATATTATGTAAAATTTAATATTCGAATTTGCCCTTTTTGGAAAATAGTTAAATTTATAAAACACAATTAACACAATTAATGTGACATTAAGCACACTTCTGAACATTGAAGACCTATCTTCTGTGATCAAAATTCTTTGGAATCGGGAGTGGTTAAATGTAGACAGGATCTACCTACTATATTTATTAAAAAATATTAAGCATTTTTTATAATCCTAATCATGTGATAGATAATATTAAAATTAACAAATTATTTGAAATAGATAGTTTCCAAATTTACAATGAGATATTTTACATATTTGGAACTAAAGTAACAAATGGAAATTGTGGTTATGTAACAAACATTTTGACTTAATTTTGTTAGAAAAATTAGAGAAAATTATACTGTTTATTGAATCTTGCATAAATGTTTATATTTTTTTCGCAATCGAAAAGACCACTTAAATGTAAACTAGCTTTACTGTAAAGAATGTTAATCAATATTGAATAAGTATTGTATGACACATAAAATTTAATATTGATTACAAGTTAAATAAATTCTAAAGCACTTAGACTTTCAAATATTTACACCTGTATTTAATATGTTTTGATTAAAATTCTCTACCTCTGCTAACACTCATTTATCTCTAGTGTAACCATTCTTCATTGACAGATCCAATAAGAAAACATCGTCTTAAAGATTACAGTCAACGAATAAAAAATGTACACTTATACGCAGGCACGTACAATGACGTAGTAAAGGTCAAATCAATTCTGTACACATATTGATTTTAAAGATTAATCAATTATAGAGAACACTATTATGTATTCTTAACAGCTCCCGATTATTGATAAATCAAAAGATAAATAAATAAATCAAAAGATATTTATTTTTGTTATACAAATCGTTACACTGTTTAAATCTATTTTTTACAACTATCTTCCTAAAACTGCTTGAAGTATTTTCCTTTTTTAATAAACTGAAAATTGCTTTACATTATAAATATAGTAGACTCCCAATATAACCAGAAGTAAACGCGGACAGACCCTTTCATTTTAAATGCAAATCGAATTGTTTACTGGTAGCCCAGGAGGTAGCGTTGCATTTTAGGTAGTGTTCACTGATTAGTTGTACGAGATCAACTATCGATATCAAAAGCAGCCTGCTTACTATGACTTTTTCATTTGCAACGCTACCTCGCGGCCTATAGGTTACTACAGTCGTGCTAGATTATGACTATAGTACGATTCGAAAATTTAAGATACTGAGTCATGCATAGTTCGTTACAAGGTTAATGGAGCGGCGAAGCAATGAAACAGTGTGAGCATACGCGTCCCATGCGCCGCTTATATAAATAGTGAAGTATAAGTGCATGCTTCACTATCTTAAATTTTCGAATCGTACTATAGAATGCTGCAAAGTACAGGAGAGGAAGCGCTGACAATACCGATTTAATGGAAGGTTACAGTGTGTGCAATATTATAACATCAAAATAATTGCTAATAAAATTGCTACCGATTTTATTAATAAACTAGCGGCCCCGTCCGGCAGCGCCCGGGTGCTATACACTACGCCCTCGTTTCGCTCGTTCGCTTGAAATTATAAATACATTACTCACTCGCTTCGCTCGTTCACTTGAATATTATGAATACACTACTCACTCGCTTCGCTCGTTCGCTTGAATATTATAATTGCATTACTCACTCGCTTCGCTCGTTCGCTTGAATATTATAAATTATTACATTACTCACTCGCAAAAAAATTATAATTATTGTTAAAGAAAGAATATAACAAAAATAAAAAATATACATATAAATAAATATCATGTAGAATTTAGAAAAAAAAGCCAAAAATTCTACGATGCCATCGATTTCCGAACCCGGGTCCCTGTGCATAGACTGCTGCGACGTAACCTCTACGCTACGAGTGGAACAGTAATGTACGGTCGTTTACGAATTCTTACGGTCGGGTTAGGAATTTAATTATTTAATTGTTGATTATTATTATTTATTAATTATGCTATATATACAAATCTTCAGTGAAAAGTTATCTAACTGATGGTGGAAACCGCATCAAAATCCGTTGCGTGGTTTAGGAGGAGTTAGCGGTTAAGCAGACAGACAGATAGACGCGAAAAGCGACTTCAGTTTATACTGTGTAGAGAAGAAGAAGATAAAATATTTTTTTTAATATACCCTGCAGTAGCCAGTTACCGTACAAGTTCAAGAAGTACGCGTTTGGACCTCAACAAAAAAAAACAAAAATAAGACTATATTTTTTATTTTTATTGTTTTTTTAATTGATAAAAAATATGAAGAGGGGGTGTCTGTCACTGTACCAAAAATGAAATTACGAAATGCTTTGAAAAGATACTTTTGTCGCAGAAATTAGACGGTAAGTACTCTAAATTTCAATTATATTAATTTATAAAAAATCAGGTTGTGGAGATGTGTTTCATTACACATTTTTTGGATATTTTACTTGCGAGGTGTGTCAAGAAAAATAAATAATTTTAACAAAGAGACCTGCTATGTATATTTGACGAAAAAACTTACTTCACCGTGAACGTACTATAAATCTACTTATAGTATCCAATTAATTGAATGGTACCTATTCAAACCATCACAAATTATAATTTGTTGATTTATTGAACAGGTAGTAATTCACACCTGCTCTAATTCAAAGGTGAAAAAGTAAGCAAGGTTTCAGATTGAATTTATTTACAATGAATGGAAATGTGGAGATGTCCAAATACAAGTTTTAGAATCATGCATTCAATTTTAAAGTTAATTTTGAAACTCATTGATATATTTTATAGGTAATATTATTTTATTTTGTCAATAGAGATGCGTTTAAAGTTTTCAGAGAAATCACTAATTCTGTAATATCTATTCCCCTGTACCTAAATGTAAATATTTTTTTACATTCTTTTTCAAAATTCTAGTGGTATTTTTAGGGTTCCGTACCATACTATTCTCTAGACTCCATGTTTGTCAGAGCCTTCTTGCTCCTAAAATAGAGGTTCTGCAATAATAAAATTGGCATCAATATTTATTTATTTATTTATTTATTTATTTATTTATTTATTTCAACAACAGGGTGATGTATTATCTAAATTGATACATCGAAAAGGGGTTAAAAAAAATAAAAATTTTGAAGTTTGCCATGTGGGGTGTGGATATGATTAGGTCTCATCGAGTATGGTGACATTTTTTTTATATCTTTTTTAGTTTTTTTTATATACATTTTTGACCGTTACACATTTTTTTTAGTTTAAAATGACAACGTTATGTAGGTACCCCCAGTGTTGGTAAGTACACTCCCTCGGTCTCATTTGGAAACTTTTTGACCTAGAAACATATTTGATAGTCTTCACGATTACAACTAACGACAAGTTTGAAAATGATCGAAAGTTATCAAATATCAATATCTTGATAAATTACTGGAATTATAATAGGTACCTAAGTACAGTTTGGTGTAACGGTCAGTGTGTTGGCCTTTGGAACAAGCTGTCGTGGGTTCGAATCCCACCTCGCTCATGGATATTTTGTGATGTCATTTAGTTTTAAGTGATATCTTAATTGATGTTATTAAGACGCTATTGACCTAAGTTGTCGACGCGTCTATAATCTACAATAAAAAAAAACAACGCATATTATTATATACTCCGTGGAAATTTTTTAGCAGCGTCCACGACAAGGTGTTTAGATTTTTCTTAACATATTTTAATAATAATATCCTCATAAGAACATCTTTATTATGTATAGCGGGAATGGTGTAAACACATTAATTACTAATCAAAATATTAAATTTATCAAACAAATCTAGCAAGGTGGACCATAAAAATTAAAAACATGTTGCAATCAACGTGAAGGGACCGGCGTTTCCGCATTTATGTGATACAACCTGATTATGTAAACATGAATTAATTAACTTATTTGACATGTTTTGTATAAATAATAACACTTTTTTTGCACTGTGTCGCTGAATTATTTAACGGTGACGGCTTGTTGATTGTATTGTATTTGTGTGGAGTCACTGATCCACTTCTTGTTGAAAAATGCGAAATATTATCATACCAAATTATCGTTTTGTTATAGATTTGACGTAAAAGAGATTCTGTATTTAGATTTTCGATATAGATAGATAAAAATAGATATTGTAGATTACAGACGGTTGATAATTAAGATTGTTAGCGTCTATGGTTTATTTATTTTATTTATTGTAGATTATAGACGCGTCGACAACTTAGGTCATTAGCGTCTTAAATTACATTTAATAACAACCAACCCAAAACTAAACAAGCCGTGAGGTGGGTCGTTTATTAGGATTAAAGTGCGACCCTTGAGGTCCACACGACGAACTTCCCAGTTTGATAAATATTTAATAATAATAATTAAATTAGATATTACACGGAAAAGTAAGCATTTTAATCATCAAAACATAATTATTATTTATTTTTAACAATAATTAAAAAAAAACAAAAAAAAACGGCTGAACCGATTTTTATAAAATTTATGTCGGATCAAAATGACGTTAACACGCCTCGAATGACACCCTTACGAAGTCGATATAATTTTTTATTCGCGAGATATTGTGTAAAATCTACTTTTTTGGAGTCTATTTGGTTAAGAAAAAAGAACGGCTGAACCGATTTTGAAAAAATTTCTTTCAGATCATACTTACGTTAATACACGTCGATTGGCACCCTAACGTAGTCGATATCATTTTTCATTCTCGAGATTTCGTCTTAGCAAGAAATGGACACATACGTACACACACACACACATACACACACACAGACTTCTTTCTAAAAATAGTTTAAAAATAGTGTAGTGACCTTGAAACATAAAAATTTGTTATACATTTTGATTTCGATTTTCGGACCCATTACAATAACTTCCAATGGGAAGTTAACAACATCACAAAACATCCATGAGCGCAGGTGGGATTCGAACCCACGACAGTCCAGTCTAGAGGCTGGAATCAAGCACGCTATCCACTAGGTTACACTGCCCTCTTAGCGTCTATAGGACATTATCGAGATATTATGATTAGAATTTTTCGATCGTTCACACAGATTGGCAGCAATTTTCACACAACGGTGGACGTTTTCGGTACATTGATAAGATAGGGAATACGCGTAACGTGACCTATTTTTAAACGGTTTTATTTAGCTTGACACCGTATATGTGTTTGTTTTTTTGTTTATATCTTCAAATCTTACGACCGATTTTTCATCCACTTCCCGCTATCCGATTGAGTTGAAATTTTGCACACATGTGTAGCTCCGGTGACAATACAATATTATGGTAACTAGCTGACCGGCCCGGCTTTCGTCCGAGCGTAAATCGTACTTTTGAATTTTCATCCACTTCACGTGATCCGATTGAGTTGAAATTTTGCACACATGTGTAGCTTCGGTGACAATACAATATTATGGTAACTAGCTGACTGACCCGGCTCCCGTCCGGGTGCAAATCGCATTTTTGAATTTTCACAGGCAAAAGGTCTTGCTCCGGTAACGTTTCAGTGGATCAGATAAATGTAATAAAATCAGACTAAGCAAATAAAGCACACTAAAAAATTAAAAATAAAAATAGGTAAAAAAACTTTTAAGTTAAACGGTTTTATAAATGTACTAAAAAGACAAAAATAATATTTAATTTAGGTTCATAAGTATAAAAGCGTGGGTCGTGACTGTAATAAATTATCATAGAGTTTACGGCCCACGCTTTTATACTTATGAAGTTAAATTAAATATTGTTTTTTTCTTTTTAGTATTTATAAAATCGTTTAACTTAAAAGTTTTTTTTAACTATTTTTTATATAATTTCTACATCCATGTAAGAGCCGTAGCTATATTAGCTATATGTACTGTCTATAGTCAGTGATTAGTTCTTAGTCACTAACAAGCACAATGGAACGGAAAAGCGATAAAACAATGCAAAATATAGCTACCCGTTCTTGCATTGCATTGTGAAACTATATAAGACGTATTGGTCACTGACTACAATTTCTGAACTGAACAGTAGAATCAAATTAATTTAGGTAGATTATCAGAAATTTGAAGTAGGAGAAAATTTTCAAAATTGCAAAAGTTGGTACATTAATGTGTGATAGCTATTTTTAAACGACTTCAAAAAAGGGAGGTGGTTCTCAATTCGGTTGTATTTTGTTTTATGTTTGTTACCTCAGAACTCCATCATTTATAAACCGATTTGGAAAATTCTTTTTTATACCTCGAAGCTGGTCCCATATAAATTTTACTTAAATCGGTTCAGTAGTTCGGCTGATTTTTAATAAAAGTAAGTAACGGTGTGTGATTCCTTTAAGGTAAATTTCGCTTTTTGACACATCACACAGCGAAAGAAGTCAGTTAAGTAAGTGAATATATTGGCAAGCGACTAAACTGAGTAATGTAAAGCCACTAAAAAGTAAAAAATAAATAACTTTTTAACAAAAAAAAAACCTCTTTCAAAAAGCCACCAAAAAGAGGAAAATAATTAAATTTTGCCAATTTGATAAAATATGAAGTCGGTTAAAGAGTATAGTATAGTGATTACTGATTAATATAGTTCTTTTTAACCGACTTCATATTTTATTAAATTGGAACAGACCTTAAAATTTCATTTTTTTCCCTCTTTTTGAAGGAGGTTTTTGTTTTTGTTAAAAAGGATTTTTAAGGTAGAGTATTCGTATTTTAAGGAAGAACATTGCCCCGCTAAGCATCCTTAGCTATACAGTACCTGTATTCATGATCGCAACAAGATCTAAATTCTGTAAAAAGAATGACGTCTTTCAATTCTCTCTGTAAATGGAATAAATCAGAATGTAGCATCGTCATCACTGCATCGCACTAAACATTTATAAGATGTGTAATTATTTAAGAACGAATCCAATTTGCATAAACGTTATTCATTGTTTATAAGCGATGAATCTGTATGTTGGCTGTTCCTCATTATTGTTGTTCGTGGATGCGTTTCCTCAATCATATTCCGTTGTACTTCCGGTCCTGCCAGTGGCGGATTTAGGTTCGATGCCGCCCTAGGCCCTTGCCGATGTGCCGCCGTTTTTTTCTATGTAAAAGTGATTGTCAACATTATATTATGAGTTATTTTTTTTCACATATTAGTTATTTTTCCAAAGTGTAACAGTGAGAGAGAAATTAATAAAATTCAATCTCATAGTTGACGGAAAACTGAATCAAATTTGACTTTCCAGCGCCCGGGAAAAATGTTTAGGTTCAGGCGCCTTCTTAATTTTGCCGCCACTCAAATGTTGCCGCCCTAGGCTCGGGCCTCGCGGGCCTAGGCCTAAATCCATCACTGCTTCGCCCGCCGCGCTGCTCTCATCTATCACTCACGCGATAATATAGGTTTCGATAGGAATAAGTTTCTTTCTATAGGGATTTATTGAAAGTATAAAAAACCATGAGAAAACCAGTGGACGTGTTTGACTTTTATCCTCTGAAATCAAGTGACCGTCCTCTGAAATCTGCCGCCCCTAGGACGCTGCCGCCCCTAGGCAGCGGCCTATACGGCCTATTTATAAATCCAGGACTGGGTCCTGCATAACTTTATAGTTATAAGCTGATGATAAAACGGCTATGGAACGATTTTGATGAAATTTACTGAAAAAGGATTTTAGTTCGGTCTAATGCCAGGAAAAATTTGTTTTCTTATAGATTTTATAATTTTAAAAATCAATTTTTTGACGTTTCAAAATAGTGTAATATTGTAAGCAAGCTTTGGGGCCATGCAAGTATTACATAACGCAGTTTGGGGGGAGGGGGGTTCTTGTGAAACGTTACGGTGCGTTACAATGGGGGGAGGGGGATCAAGTAGCGCGTTACGTAACGGTATTTTAGTGATTTTCCGGTATTTTGCGCGATATAGTTGACATTTTTAGGTAAAAATGGTCACTTGGAGTTGGGTGTTAACGTAAAGTTTGGGGGGGGGGTAACGCGAAACGTTACAGCGCGTTACAGGGGGGAGGGGTATCATAAATCTTTAAAAACTGCGTTACGTAATACTTGAACGGTCCCTTTGGATACTTATGTATAATATTATATCCATCGATTTTAGTAATAGATGATATAACTATTTATTAAAAATACCTATTCGATCATATTTTTGATCATTTTTAAGAAATATGAAAACCATAAACAATGGTTCTAAATTGCACCATTTCCTTCGTTGTTTTTATTTGAAACTAGCGGTCCGGTCCGGCTTCGCTTAGATGGTATGAATTTATGACTTATTATTCCCCCGCGAGAGATTCTCCTTCTGCTAATTGCGAAGTCGGGCTGATGGTGTTTATTCGCTCGAATTTTATTAATACATTACTCACTCGTTTCGCTCGTTCGCTCGAATTTTATTAATACATTACTCACTCGCTTCGCTCGTTCGCTCGAATTTTACACAACAACGCGGAAGGAATGACAATTTTGTATAGCGCGCCTGTTAGACAATAGGTCGGCCGCCACGAACGCCATCTATTAAAAGTAATCCGAAGTGGCGATTCTCAAACAAAATTACTAATTTTGAATTTTTCGATTTTTGAGCTGTTCTTTTGGGTTTTCCTTATTTTTTTTTAAACCACCTCTGTGCTAGAGCGAACAAAATCAAAAAAAATATTCAAATCAGTTAAGCGGTTTTTGAGTTTTAGCGACACTAACGAACAGCAATTGATTTTTATATATATAGATTTTCCGTCCCTTGTAATGTGCCGCCCTAACCTCTAGCCTACTTAGCTTATTGGTAAATTCGCCTCGGATTATACTCGCGTATACTTTATGGCATTAACCCGATATTTACATTACATATACGTAAAAAAGTCTTATTTTGTTTTTATATTTTTTGAGGTCCTTGCGCGTTTATTTACCTGTGCAATGATTTGCCTTTGTTAAAACTAGAAAATTTACATCAAAATTTACAAAAATTACAAAAATGAATAACATTTTTTCCAATCAATTCGTTAACAACCAACAATTATATTATTTCGTAAGAAAGATTAATTTTTACAACTTTGATAATTTGTTTACGGTATTTCCGTATTTATATTATGATCTGTAATGGCGGTGATGAGTTGGTTAAGTGTGCATTGTATTTACATTTAAATATTTAACTTCATAATTAATTTATGTAACAAGCAAATAACTTTATTACTGATAATAAGATAATTCGTTTTTATAATTAAATTTTGTGTTATTAAATTATTATTCCTTTATATTTCCATTATTTTTTAACACTAACGTTCAAATTTTTCAAGAATTGAAAGCTTCAATAATACGTGACTTAGATGCCGATTCGACGCCACGTCAATTTGAGGTTTCTACAAATTGTTTTTAATAAAACCTCTTTTAGCAGAGGGATCTAAATGCGAAAATTGTAGATCGCTTGATCAAATTATCACCAAAGGATCTCTGAGGTATTACACTGATGGATCCAAGAGCAAGAGTTTATGATCCTAAAACAAGGATCGCAGCTCCATGGGCTCCGAAGTCACTGTATTCCAGGAGGAGATATACGCCATACAGCTTTGCGTTCTGAACTGCCAGGAAAAAGAAATGTAAAATTTGGTATCCTATCGGATAGCAGAGCAGAGCTTATCGTTCTAAATGCACACAAAATTGAGTCAAGACTGGTCAGGGAATGCTTAGACACCGTTGATAAACTGGGTTTATACAATAGAGTTACCCTAATGTGGGTGTCCCAGGGCATACTATGGTATCGAAGGCAATGTAATAGCAGAATTCCTCGCTAAAGAAGGAGGGTCTTAAATCTTCATAGGACTGGAACGTTTCTGATATGGTTATTCTAAAAGCCATGTTAAAATGAAGGTCCGTAAATGGGAGGATAAAAATAAAAACTCTTGCTGGAATTCTACTCCAGGACTCAGGCAATCAAAGAGATTCATCTCATTTTCAACCAAAAAGACTAAAGAACTCCTTATTCTCAGAAAAGCAGAGCAAAGAATATTGACAGGACTCTTCACTGGCCACTGCCCTCTGAGGTACCATCTCTCAAAGTTGGGTAAGACTTAGGATGATAAATGTCGCTTCTACAAAGAAGCAAAATAAACTGCTGAACACATCCTCTGTGCATGTGAAGCAGTTTTCTCTCAACACATGTACAGATCTTTTCTAGAACCTGATGAAGTGTGGAAGGCAGCCCCAGCAAAGCTGTAAGGTTTACTAAAAGCCTCCTACCCGACTGGGAATAAATATGTACTAGAATATTCATAAAAAATCTGTTAGGTCGCATTGATAGTGAGGTAAATATTCTGCCCGTCGCCCTATGTAAAATCTAATATAATCACCCAGTGAAAAGCGAAACGATGCTATGGTGATATCGAAATGACTCATTAGAAATCATACAACAACGAGTTTTGCATCTCGGTATCTCTGGTGAGAGAAGTTCGGTTACTGAGTAGAGATCTCGAAATGACGTTGTGTCGCGCTTGCATCGTTACTGTTGGGAGAGCGGCCTAAGCACATTTTTTCATTTGTACTAATTGTACCTATATCGTCGTTATAATTCAGTTCAAACTAATTCTAATCGATAAAAAACAAAGCCTATTTGCTTTAACAATTTTTTTTGTCAAATAAGAAATTTGAGTAACTTGTTAAGTTAATGGTAACATAATTGTTAACTAGTGTACCCGTGCAAAACTTTTTTGCGACGACTTAACACTGTCTTCAAAGAACAATGGTTTAGTAAAGGCGATCGCCAAAAAAAAATGTTTGCCAACACAAACCTTTTTTATATGTAATATGAATCACTTTATTAAGAAAACAATAAGAAATATATATTTCAAGCTTTCTCAATATCATTGTGTATACGATTGCCTGAGTAAAACACATAACCTAGCTTTTAACGATATGTTTTTAATATAATTTTTGATAAATATTTTTGATTCAAACATAACTTTAAAGTGTACGTAAAATAGTAGTTTTTTAGAAGCTATAGAACGTATCTATCAGTGTAATACTTACGTACGAATGATCTTCAGAAAAAAATCGATGAGTTTGTCGGTATTAGAGAAACTAAGTACTATATTTAAAAGAGAAAAAAAATTTGCACGTACATATACATCTTTATTGTTTAATTTTAAATACTTTTGGAAATTTTGTCAATATAACTCTATTAAAATCTGGGCTCTAAAAATTAAAATGTACAACTGTCAAGATGTTTCATTGTTTGCATAGCCTATCCACGACATGCGTACATATTTGCATTTCTCTCACACTCATGTATCGTGAACGCCGATGGATTTTCTCTGTTTACGTTTCTCTTCACCCCACTGCCCCCCTCGTCATTTTTACTATTATCGTTTGAAATCACCCCTTTTAAAGAAATTTCACCAAAAAAAAAATAGCGATAACATATCTGTGGACTAAAGGCCTCAGTTTAAAAAAAAAATTATGTCAATCGGTTGACCAGGGGTTGCTGGCGGATTGTCTAGAGAAATAGGGCTTGTGTTTTAAATATATAGATAGTGGGTTATTTTTGGAAAAATTGCAGCTAATATTTATATAAGAAACAAATTTTATATAGAAATTTTTTAAAACGTTTCGCCCTTTTGGACATCTTCAGTAATAATAAGAATACATTTTTACATATTGAATATATAAATTCTGAAATGGAAAATATAATTCAATTATAATAAATTAGTAAATTCTAAATATCTCAATATTTATAATTTACTAGTTATAATCTCTACAAAGTGTAAAATAAAGTCGCTGTCTGCCTCTGTCTGTTTCTCCGCTTACTTCTTCTAAACCACGCAACGGATTTTGAAACGGTTTGCACTAATAGAAAGAGCGATAAACAAAGAAGGTTTGTGTATATAATTTGTAAATATTTTGTACAAAATGGCTGAACTAAGACGGTGTTTTGTCAAAAAAAACTGTTTTCGTACGCTTACATGGCTAACGCTGGCAAAATCTCTAGAGATACATAAAAAAAATGAACGAACAAATTGTAGGTCTTAAAAACCGCTATTACCTAAATCATAATTTCATACCACCCGAGCGTAGTCGGGACGGGCCGCTAGTTGAATTATATTTTCCATTTCAATTTTCAAATTTATTTTTATTATTACTGCAGAAGATGCCCTAAAGGGCGAAACGTTTAAAACATTTTTCTATATAAAATTTGTTTCTTAAATAAGTATTGACTGCAATTTTTCCAAAAATAACCTACTATAACATCAGCCGTACTAAACTCACTACATATAATTGTTAATTATTGTCTGGAAGCTGTAATTCGCTAAAGTGAATTCGTATATTGCCGAAAGGGCCGTTAAAATCATTTATTTATTATTATAAATTAATTTTCTTTAATAAATAAAACACACAAAACTGGCTAAAGCTGTCCAACTTTATTTTTAACACGCTTTTATTATCTTCACTTGTATGTTTGCTTGCTTGCTTGCTTGTTTGTCAGTTTGTAACCGACTTCTTTGAACTTGATTTTGACCAACTTTGAACGATCAGATTTAGTTTAAACGTTGTCGACTTATCAAGGACCGACGACAATACAATAATTCAATAAATTTGTCCCATTATCCTGACCAGGATCTCCAGGACTAAAAAAAAGCAAAAAACTTCAGATTGAACTGAAACTTTGCACACTTATCAAGGACCGATGACAATACAATAATTCCATAAGTTTGTCCCATTATCCTGACCAGGATCTCCAAGACTAAAAAAAAGCAAAAAACTTCAGATTGAACTGAAACTTTGCACACTTATTAAGGACCGATTACAATACAATAATTCCATAAGTTTGTCCCATTATCCTTACCAGGATCTCCAGGACAAAAAAGCAAAAATAAATTATAATTTAAAAAAACTAAAAAACGCGCTTTAATGAACTAAAAAGTAAAAAATAATTAACTTTATTGTAAAAAAGCGTGGGGTAGTATGAAAATATGATACAAAGCACCCCACGCTTTTTTACAATAAAATTAATTATTTTTTACTTTTTAGTTCATTAAAGCGTGTTTTTTAGTTTTTTTAAATTATAATTTATTAATACTACGTTTCGGTCTGTTATAAGAGACCCTTTTTAAGCACTATACTGATCTATCTATGGTAAGTTTGATTGAACAGTGTACAGATCAGTAGTGCTTGAAAAGGGTCTCTTATAACAGACCGAAACGTATGTATTAAAAATAAAGTTGGACAGCTTTAGCCAGTTTTGTGTGTTTTATTTATTAAAGTAATCTTTTTCGCTGTCGGTAGAAGCTAATAAGTGAATTAATTTTCTTTGTTTTGTCTTATTATTTACGCCAGTTTTAAAATGAATATTTCTTTTTAACTTTTAATATCTGCACAGGTTCAGCTGTATAATCAGCTATTCGCATAGAAATAATATATTTACAATTCGAAACATATTTACAATATTCAAGAAAATAAAAACCTATACGAAAAAATCAACCTATAAAGATGTAATTTGTTCATTGATTCGAAAAAAAAAATAACTTTCACCACTTCGTATATCAGCAGCATCCCACGCACAACAAATAAAAACGGATTTCTTTCTAGCAAGGATCATAAATATTGGTTTACGATAAACTGAAAAAAAACAGGTATATAATGTACCTATATAACAGGTAGGGTATTCGACAGGCTATATCTGTTGTACATACTTTATCCTCCGTAGAGTGTGTTGTTATAACTCTATTGTATCTAAACTACGGTTTACATATTATTGTTATAACAAAAGTGAATGAGATAATACTGAAGGTTATAACAAAAAATAAATTAAAAAGATTGCAATGATCGAGAATTAGAGAAAATCGCAATAAATATTTCTTATTACTAAATTGTTAAAAATATTTAGAACATTTCACTTAAAAAAATTAATTATTTTAAAAAAACAAAAAATCCGACTGGGTAAAAAGCTAACTGGATGGAAACTAGATCAAATGACAACATGGAGTCGGAGGCATCAGATATTTCTGTTCAATTTGTTACTACATGTATGCCTTCGACTGCATGTTATCATTTGATCTTGTTTCCACCCTTTAAGTTTGCTTTTTACGCAGTCGGGTTTTTTTGTTTTTTTTTTGTCTTCCGTTTCATTTAAACCCCACACAGAAGGTTTAACTGACTTTTGAGTATTGACAAAATGGCGTCTACCTCCGCCATATTGAATTTTCCGTGATGATATACTTAGTAGCACTCGTGAAACTATGACGAATCTGCAGACACCTCATTTTTCAAAATCCGTCAAGCCGTTTAGGCTACAGAAGGCGCCAAAGAAAATACAAAATTACTTACATACCTACACACATAGGTACACCCGGGAAATATTTTACATTATCCTCCTTCGGCGACTGATATTATGGAAAATTTACGTAAATATTTCGACATCAAATGCCTTTAATCATTCAGGACTTAAACAAAAGTTTAGATATAATCATATTTAGATAGGACAGTGTAATTTCACTACCTACATTAAATGTAGTAATTTAAGGATGAAAAAATTTGTAAATCGGTTGACCCTGCAGACCATCCCTGGAATTTTCCGCTATTTTCAACCGCTTTGCGTTCGAAGCACTTGATAATATACCCAAAAGTAGATTTTTGAGCTTCTCGAGCTCAAAAATCTTAAAATTGCTGATAACACTATTTTAATTTTTGAAAAGCTATAACTTTGAACGCGTTGTTCGATTTTGATCTCTAAAACGGCATTCGACGCAGTTTTTAAGCTCTAAAAATATTGTAAGAGGTACAAAATCGATTGGTTGAGAAATCTCGAAGTTATTTTGAAAAAACGCTTTTTTCGAAATCTGTTGAATACGTAATCTCTTGAACGGATTAACCGATTTTGACTCGCTTAGCGGCATTCGACGAAGTTTTCTGAGGAGAAGAGCTGATTAGATTATGAAATCAATCAGTACAATATTCTAGAAGTTATTTTGAAAAAACTTCGTTTTAACAACTTTTTCTTCCGTTTTTTTTGGAATTTCTCAAAATTTATTGGGCCGAATCGGTTAAAATTTTCAGGAAATCTAAGTGCAGTGGAACCCTTTCGAATGCCGCAAATCGCGATTCGATCGGTCAAGCCGTTCAAAAGTTATGAGAGGTTTACATACACGCACACACACACATACAGACATACTGACATCATCGTAAAAATAGTCAGAATAGCTTCCTAGGATCACAAAAACGTCGAGGTCTGATGAAAACTCGATTTTGCGAAAATCGGGGTTAAATTGATAACTTTCCTATTTATGAAAATTTTCAATTTTTTTAGCGGGAAGTGAAAAAAAAATTTTTTCATCCTCAAATTTCAAAAAGAGAAACCAGTTTGGGTAAATTCTTATTTTTGTACTACAAAAAAATATTAACAGAAATAGCGAAGGCTGGGGAAGTATGAACAAAAATTGTATAGAATGTGGAGAGTTCAATACTAGTCCAAGAAGGAAGCCCTAGCTATGATAGGGTTACACGTCAAAAGTCCTCAGCCATTGACGAACTGTTCGCTTAGGCGACGTGGACTTCTGGGGTCTGTGGACCATAGTTAAAGAACCACAGACGAATTTCACATTTTGGCGTCCAATGTGAAGATAAAATTAAAAAAATATATGGTCTGATCAAAGTAAAGTTTTTACGTAAAGACAAAATTCTCGATGTAAACCTAGCTAAAAACGAATGTTTTTACAGTAAACAGTGTTGAATGAACACAGCACTAGGTATAGATACTGGTTAGTGGGTATTATAACCTAAAGTTAATGGTTTTATTTCAATCTGATTATTTTTATGGCGTTTGAATGCTTATTGTATAATTTTATTGAACTGAAATAAAACTGGTCATTCTACCATCTATTTGTGTGATGTACATTTATGTACAATATTTCCCAAACATTTCCTATTATAATAACAATTACGTTTGTGATTTTTACAGCTTGGTGGGAACTTTTTTGAAACAGTTAATAAATATACGTAATTAATGCTGTTATTAATGTTACGTTTGCAAAAGTTTTACACCATTTTTTTTTTGTACTTTCTCGAATAATAGAACTTAAATGGCAATATTATGAAGTATTAGAAATACCTTGTATTATGTCCGTCTTGTGACTTCTTGTGATTTAACACGACTCGTTTCAGCAACGAGTTGCCATCTTCAGGTGTGGTTAATTATTTTTTTAAAAAACACACATTGAGTATTCGTAACACTACATAATATTATGGTGCTAAGCACTGTGTATTATGTCGTGGATTGTGAAGTGCGAATACTCAATGTGTGTTTTTAAAAAAATAATTAACCACGCCTGAAGATAGCAACTCGTTGCTGAAACGCGTCGTGTTAAATCACAAAAAGTCACAAGACGGATATAATACAAGCTATTTCTAATACTTACCCTTCATAATATTCATATAGTGACTTGGAGATCCAACACTCTAAAAATGTATTAAATGGCAATATTTTCTTTTATGGCAAAACGATACCTGTATTATCATCGAAGAACTCTATCTATATAATGTATATAATTCGAGTATTCAGGTTTTTTTTTGGTATTTTATTTGCAATTTAGACAGAAAAACGTATGTGGGTGGTCCCTAAGTACGTCGACAAAATTCAGGGTGTAATTCCTTGGACCATTCTAGGAATAAAAGTTCATATAAACGTGTGATAAAAAAAAGCTGCTAGTTATCGAGATACAAGGTCCTCAACTTCTTATTTTTTTTAAATACTTACTAGAATTTTAAAAACACATTAAGATTTTAATTAAAATTTGGCATACGTATAGATACTTATGGAAGAAGTCGTTTTTGACTTTATTTAAAAGTTTTTAGAAATACCAGGGGTGTACTTAGGGTCTTCGTATCGGGATTTTATGGGGGGAAAGTGTAAAACCGGGTACGCTACTGTTTAATGAAATCAAAAATTACTTCTTCCATTAGTTTCTACGTATGACAAATTTCAATCCAAAATCTTAACGCGTTTTAGAAATTCTAGTAAAATTAAAAAAAATAAGAAGTTTAGGACCCTGTATCTCGAAAACAAGCCGTTTTTGAACAAACGTTTATATGAAGTTTTATTCCTAGAATAGTCCATGGAATTACACCCTGAATTTATTGACGTACTTAGGGATTACCTGTATACATAAAACGATATTTTGAAATCGATTTATTGGGATCCGTCAAATGAGCATATGACATCTGGTGGCAGAAAATTGTACTCAAAACGAGGGAAAATTTTACATGCTAACAGTGCAAAGTTATTGTGAAATTGTTTATTACAAAAATAAAACAAGTAAAATAAACAAAAAGTTTATCGAAAATGGAATTCGCGACTTTTTCTAATATCATGGTATTAAACACTGTCAGTTATTGCCTTGTAAAACTTAGTTTACAGCGAATTATTTTCTAAGGACATGTGAAAAAACTGAATTTATGAATTAAAAAAATATTTTATATTAATAATAAGATGTACTTATTATCATACTGTACTACAATAGCAAAATCATTTGATGATTGACAAATTTATAGGACTAACTTTGTATACAAATATTTTGAGGCTAGTAACTTACCTACTTATTACAATATAACATATTATGTTGCAGTTATGTGTTTACATTATTTACCTAACCCTGCCTTAAAGAAGCATTGAACGGATGATTAATTTCGTGGAGATTTTCTTTTAGTTTTGATGTTTTTAATCAATATGCCGTAAAGATTACTACTTTTGACAGCTCAGTTATTTTGTTTTTTTCACACATTTGGATAATATGTCCGGCTTTGAGAATCCGTTCTCCTTCAACGAAATTCCTTTGTTTAGGACTCGTACCGGCCCAATCGCAAATTGCACTTATATTTATTATTTCTTATCACTTTGAAAATCACAAAATTACACGCAAAAGTATACCCCATATATAGAGTTTCCTCCCATTTGCGCCATGTTTTTTAAGCTCCATCCATTTGACGGATCCCAATAGATCGATATTTTTTTAAATATTTGTAATTTTGACGATTTTTAAATATCGCTCACCCCTAGTATTTAATGTCAATGCATTTTATATGACTCTGAAATGAGTTGGTGTCACAGAGATTATAGTTGAAGATACGCGTTGTAGCTGAACAAAAATAGAAATGGCCAATTAGATCAAATAATAAATTTCTACATTTGTAGGCATGTTTAATATTTGTCGAAGAATAAATTTCATTGAGAGTATCTAAAAACAAGCAAAATAACAAGATGTTATGATATGTCAAGTAAAAAAGAATTTGGCAGCAAAGTGGTTCCAATTGCCAACACGCGATGTCAAACAAATCCAACGTACGATATGTTAATTAAATGAAACACAGAATCAGATAACGGCTATGGAACTAACTCCAATAAAGAACAGACATTTAGATAAACTGCGAACAATCCAACGAGCCTATTGCGTCATTTTTTCAATTTAACTTGCATGTCTATCAGCTACTTGCTTTCAAATTATTTATGCAAAATTGATAAAGAAAAATAGAAACGTTCTCACTTCTCTACAAAATATAATTATATTATTATCTTGTTTTTACACTTAAGGATAAACAGTAACTTGAGCGAAAGTTTAAAAGTCTTTCGTGGTTTGAGTTCTTAAGGTCAATAATCTGCATAAAAATTGATACTCATGGCAGTGCCAGACTAAGGGAGGGCGGAGGGGGTGGCTTGCCCTGGGCCTCTGATCCTGGGGGGCCTCCAAATCTCGAGAAAGCCTTCTTAATCAAATCCCAAACAAGGCTACAATATGTTTAGTAAGTAAGAGGCAGTTTGGAGTTGGAGGCCCCGTATACGTATACAAAATATAAACGTAGGTATGTCGTTTATTATAAATATTTGATTTTTTTTGTCAGCCATTATATCTATATTATTCATTTTTTACGAAATTTACACTACAAATACATCAATTTCTAAGCAGACCGGGGGCCTCATTTAGTTCTGCCGCCCCGGGCCTTTGACAGGCTTAGTCCGCCACTGACTCATGGAAAAGTAACTGTAATAAGAAAATGTATCAAATTGAGATGAACTTTAGAGTTGAAGTTGCTCTATTTAAATGTAATTAAATCGAATTAAGTACATTTTAGTTGAAGCGCTTAGAAAAAGCTCTGTAACAGATCAAACCAAACCTTATCACCTTTTAATATTGTACTTGTATGCACTATTATTAAAGATCTAAATTGTACAGTCTTAAGAGAAAAGTTTATACCTCGTGTCTGGTCTCAAAGGTGAACATAGGGATTTAACATGGTATTGTTCATTTTTGCTGATTCGTGTTCGCCAATTCAACGTACAAGAAAGGTAATGGTACCTATCGAAAGATAAAATTATTGCGCATCAAATGATTCTAAAAATAAGACCAAAAATTAAATTTTTATCTACTTTAAAATACCAATTTGAAATTTACCGATTTTGCAGTAATGATTTCAAATTAAGTATGTAGACGAAAAACAAAACACTGAAATAAAATTGTCAAAAAACTTTTGTACTCGTAATTGGTGCACGTAAGCATTTTTACAATAATTAAAGTAAAAATGAATAATTACTCCAATGAAGAAAGAGTTTTATGGTAAAAACGTTTTACAGCGGTGTCAGTTTGCGAAGAGTTAGAGATTTGTTTTTTATTAAGTTTAATGGTACACAACGTTAATTCCCTATGTTCGACTTTGAGACCGGACACCCGGTATAACAGTATCACTAAATATAATAATAAGCTACACTCCTATATCAGGATGTAGCTGATAAAATAATTCCAACAGATTTAGGTACCATTGATTTTTTTTAATCCATTTCAAATGTTTTTTTTTAATTACCGTCTTCCTAAATATTATCTATAAGTATTAATAACATTTGATGATGGTTTTATTTCCCAACAGCCTGCATATATTGCGAAAAGAGACAAACTTTGAGCATCACTGACTTGCGCGAGCGACATCTACTAATGCCTCAAAGTTTTTTTAAGGTGTGGGCACGTATAGGTACAGTCCGCGTCAAAAGTATTCTCACCTGTTTTATTTTGAACGATGTATAAACCAAATTTGTGATTTTTTTTTTGAGAATTAGTAATATATTATAAATGTAAACTATTAAAATATAGCAACCGTCTCGATATGTCAAGAAAGGTGATTCATGCTGGTCACTGAGGCCGGGCACATATACACACAATTATTGTTTCCACGACTAAACAGTTTAGTCGAGTTGTGTACGTGTCGCGATTTCACCTCGAGTCTCGACTAAACTGTTTAAGTTGTCAGAGGTGTGCATACAATCAATCAGTTGTGCCATAATTTCACTATTAAACTAATGGGTACCCAAACAACTATTTAGTCGAGCGTATGCTAGCGTCAGGGGGGCGGATGTGAGGTCTGGGAGGCAACTTTTAGACCAAGCGTCAGGAGAAAGTGAAGCGCAATATAGAGGTGCTAGTTCACCACCACAGCCTCTCCTTTTTCAAGACCGACATGCGCGATGAAGAATCGCACCCTACTCGAGGTGCCCCTGTTTTAACAGAACATGTCGGTTCTATGGGAGTAAACCCAGAAAATAAATCCGCAATCCTAAGGTGGAACCCATCGTGCCTAAAGGATGAATGGCTCTGCGTTAGTGTAGTCGATAACGATGGCTCCGAATACCAGGCGACCTTCGGATGCACTTAGCCTTACTTTCGTATGCGGGGCTCTACGGAAGTGGACAGATTATTTCCCTAGCTTCTCGTGGGAACCATATGGACCTAGAAAACCGAGAAACCATGGCATCGAAAGGCTGATGATGGGCGACATCATTAAGTGCCTACAAATAAACCTCCACCATGCTAAAGCTGCATCTGACGTGCTTTCATGGAGGTTTATTCGAGAAGAATTGGACCTGGCACTAATCCAAGAGCCATGGCTGGTAGCCAACAATGTTAGGGGTCTACAGACCCAGCTAAGTAAATTAATATATTGCAGCGGCTGTGAAAATCCTAGAGCCGCCATAATGATTAACAAACGAATAAATTGTACTCCTTTTTCTAGATTTATTCAACGCGACATCGCTGCAGTGATAATAGATACAACACCTAGGGGAGGAAGGCTTAAGGTTGCAATAGCCTCAGCCTACTTCCCTGAGGCTGACTCATCACCTCCAGAGGCGGTAGCCGACTTCATTATTCACTGTAAAAGAATGAACCTACAATTCATTATTGGGTGCGATGCAAATGCCCATCATACGCTATGGAGCAGCACAAACATCAATAAAAGAGGTGAGGAACTCCTTGAATATTTGTTAACTAGTAATATTGACATTATAAATAAGGGAGGCAAACCTACTTTTATTAATGCAATTAGGGAAGAAGTTCTTGACCTAACACTGGCTAGCCCTGCTTTCGTAGATAGGGTTAAAAATTGGCACGTGTCTGCCTATGCATCCCTATCGGACCATATGCATATTAGATTCGATCTGGAAGTAAAAACCCATATAATAGAGGCACATCGGAATCCTAGACTTACCGATTGGGATACTTTTCGTAGTATCTTAAAGTCCAAGGATAGGATAAAACCGGGTAAAATAGAGTCTCTAGAAGCTCTTGACGATGCCTCTTATAAACTAAGGGACCGTATTTATAACGCCTTTGAAGAAAGCTGCCCATTAAAGCAGACAAGATTGAATAGGGACGTACCCTGGTGGAATAAAGGATTAAGCCTACTTCGCCAAAACGCTAGGAAACTCTTTAATAGGGCTAAAATCACCCAAAACTGGGATGAATACAGAAAAGCGCTTACAGAGTACAACAATGAATTGAGGAAATCTAAGAGAAGGTCATGGAGAACGTTTTGCGAAGGTGTTAATAATACACACACTGCGGCACGACTACATAAAGTCCTAGCGAAAGATCACTCAAATGGTATAGGTCAGCTAGTTAAAACTGACGGCAACCTCACTGAATCCGAAGGGGAGACAATTCAAGTTTTACTTGAAACACACTTCCCAGGTTCAAAAGTGATACACAATGACTACCCAACAAGTATGGGCTATTCAGAGGGGACTAAAAGACCTCAGACCCACACCTACAAAATGGCTGGTAAAATATTTACCCCGGGTAAAGTCAAATGGGCTATAAAATCATTCAAACTCTACAAATCCCCAGGTGGGGACGGAATCTATCCAGCATTCCTCCAGCAAGGAATAGAGATCATTATAGCGGATCTATTGATATTATTCCGATCCAGCTTTGCTTGGGGACATATACCCAAATCTTGGCAGGACGTTAAGGTGGTGTTCATTCCAAAGGTAGGGAAACGCCTTAAAACCCACCCCAAATCCTTTCGCCCCATTAGTCTTTCATCGTTTCTATTGAAGACGATGGAGAAAATTATTGACCAGTATATAAGAAGTGAATACTTAATTTCATTTCCTCTTAACGCGAGTCAATTTGCCTATCAGTCAGGTAAATCCACTATCTCTGCTCTACATAGCCTCGTCAGGAAACTGGAAAAGGCTAGAGAACATGGAGAAGTTGCACTAGGCGTGTTCATGGATATAGAGGGTGCGTTTGACAACACCTCACATGCATCCATTCACAAAGCCTTAATAAATAGGGGCTTGGACCCTACGATGGCTAAATGGATACACTCCATGCTCACAAATCGGTTAATAACGGCTTATCTTGGAGATGAGTCAAGTACAGTGAAAACCATTAAAGGTTGTCCACAGGGAGGATGTCTATCGCCCCTGTTGTGGTCAATGGTAGTCGACGACCTGTTAAACAAACTGTCAGCTAACGGTTTTGAAACCATCGGATACGCTGACGACATCGTCATTATAGTTAGGGGTAAGCATGACGGGACGATTTACGAACGAATGCAAGATGCCCTAAAGATCGCCAATACTTGGTGCCTTGGTGAAGGGCTCAACATTAACCCACACAAGACTACAATTGTTCCTTTTACCAGGAGAAGGAAGCTTACAATCAAAGCACCCAGTCTGGGAGGGATACAAATCGACTTTTCCAACAGCGTCAAGTTTCTGGGGGTTACACTGGATCAAAAACTCACATGGAACTTACACCTCGAGCAAGTTAATAACAAAGCTAGAGGAGCTTTATTTACCTGCAGTAAAATGGTAGGTAAGAAATGGGGACTAAAGCCTAAAATGACCGACTGGGTCTATAAGGCTATAGTGAGACCCATGGTCAGTTATGCCGCTATGGTATGGTGGCCAAAACTGGAAAGTAAAGGAACACAAGTCCAACTTACCAAACTACAGAGACTAGCATGTCTCATGATTACTGGTGCTTCCAGCACATGTCCTACTGCTGCCTTGGAGGTGATACTTGATCTGCCGCCCCTCCCGCTTTATTTGGAAAAAGAAGCAGCAGTTTTTGCAACTCAATTGCAACGGACAAAAAATTTTAAGTCTGGAGACTTAACAGGCCACCTAAGTATTCTTAGAAATCTTAATCTAATGACCTGTACAGTAGTGGATCTGATGGATGTCAGATTCAAATTTGACAGAAGGTTCAATGCTACTATAGAAAGTCGCAAATTCTGGAAAGAAGGTGAAATAAAATTCCCCAGAGGATCACTGATATATTATACAGACGGATCCAAGATGGACAATAGAGTAGGAGCAGGTGTTTTTGGTCCTAAAACAAGGATATCAGCTCCCATGGGCTCCAAAGCCACTGTATTCCAGGCAGAAATATATGCCATACAACTTTGCGCTCTGAATTGTCTGGATAAAGGCTACAGAAACGCAAAAATATTTATCCTATCGGATAGCAGAGCAGCTATTATGGCTCTATGTTCACACAAAATTGAGTCAAGACTGGTCTGGGAATGCCTAGATACTGTTGATAAACTGGGTGCATACAACAGAGTAACCCTAATGTGGGTTCCAGGGCATACAGGCATCGAAGGCAATGAAGTAGCAGACTCCCTCGCTAAAGAAGGAGGAACTAAAACCTTTATAGGCCCAGAACCTTTCTGTGGCTATTCTAAAAGCCACATCAAATTAGAGGTTCGCAAATGGGAGGAAGATAAGAAAATCTCTCGTTGGAAGTCCACTCCAGGACTGAAACAATCAAAGAGATTTATATCGCATAGCACAACAAGGACCAAAGAACTCCTTATTCTCAGCAAAGCAGAACTGAGAATAATGACAGGACTCCTCACAGGCCACTGCCCTTTGAGATACCATCTCTCAAAAATGGGTAAAGTCCAGAATGACAACTGTCGATTCTGTAAAGAAGCAAAAGAAACTGCCGAACACATTCTATGTGAATGTGAAGCAGTGTTCTCCAAAAGGCTGCAACATCTTAACAGGCCTTTTCTAAAGCCTGAAGACATATGGAGAGAAGCCCCCAGAAAGGTTATAAGGTTCATAAAAAGCATTTTACCCGACTGGGAATAAACTATTAGGGGACTCACAAAAGATCTTATAGGTCGCAGTGATTGTGAGATATATAGTGTCTTATCACCCCGAGTAAATCTAATCTAATCTAATGCTAGCGTCAGTACACAGCTGTGGACATAATTGTTGCCGACGATAGTTGTTCAACAGAAATGTCAAAAGACGAAAAACTTATTAGTTTGGATCAGTTATAAGTACACTACATAAAAAAATAGGTAAAAAAAACTTATAAGTTAAACGGCTTTATAAATGTAATAACAAGAAAAAATAATATTTAATTTTGGTTCATAAGCATAAAAGCGTGGGTCGTGACTGTAATAAATTATCATAGAGTTAACTACCCACACTTTTATACTTATGAACCCAAATTAAATATTATTTTTTTCTTTTTAACCATTAAACTTAAAAGTTTTTCATCTATTTTTATTTTTAATTTTTTAGTGTGCTTTATTTGCTTAGTCTGACTCAATTACATTTATCCTATCCACTGAAACGTTACCGGAGCAAAACCTTTTGCCTGTGAAAATTAAAAAATGCGATTTGAACCAGGACGGGAGCCGGGTCGGTCAGCTAGTTACCATAATATTATATTGTCACCGGAGCTATACATGTGGGCAAAATTTCAACTCAATCGGATAACGGGAACTGGGTGAAAAATCGGTCGCAAGATTTGAAACAAAGATATAAACAACTATACGGGGTCAAGCTAACTAAACCGGTTTAAAAATCACTAGAATTTTTTGGTAGCACCTATGTCCGATACCAATTAAATTAGTAATATATAAAGAATAAGTCTGTTACTTCAAAACTTGAAAACCACTGAATTGATTTGAATAATTCTTTCACTGCGTTTAAAAGTATACTGCTTGGCCAGTAACAGAGGCTATACTATATTATTAACCTACGATAAAATGGAAATGAGCATTGAGCAGTGATTCGCACCCCCGCGAAACCGGAGCAACTAGTAGATTAAAAAAAAATTAAATAACTAGTGTTGATGATAAAGTATATTAATTTCTTCCAAACAACAGGCTACAATTTTCGGTAGAGTCCTTGAGGAACGCATAGGCAAACGAAACTCAAAAAAAGGCCATGGGTATAAAAAAACTCGGGTCGCAGTGCCAAACCCTGCCGACAATATAGTGTATTTGCTAATACAGGCCTTGTGGCTTTAATACGTGAACTTAGGTTTGGTTTTGGACAAAATAAAAAATTTAACCCCTTAATACATCCCTTAAAATAATAGTTTTTTTCTTAATTTCAATATTATTATCAATGCAACCTCTGTACCAAATTAAATACACCCTTCAGTAAGTAAATCACATCCGCAAACTAGTGTTTTCATAAAATTTGTAAGTCCGGTTCTGTCGGGGCGATTTTATTAAAATTTTAGCAGCACATTTTAATCTTTACTAAAGACTTAAATTTCAATTTTGAAATGATTCTGACAATTTTTTCGGTATTTTTGGGCCCAAAAACTTTTTGGAACCCTTAAATACAACCCTGAAAATGGTCCGATCGGGCTCATTTTAAATAGGCTTCGTGCGGTGATGGGTTCCAATGTGTGTACCAAATTTCATTTAAATCGATTAAGTCTGTCGAGAGTTATCGTGTACACACACACACACACACACATACATATATATATATATATATATATATATATATAAACATTTCTAAAAATGGTGCCAAATTGTTCAGGAGGCTATGAAACGTCGAGAAATTTTGGTCCGACCCCTAGGTCCCGCCATCCGACCGACGCCAATAGTGTTTGTGCCATATGGCAAATACACTAAAAATGTTACGAAAGACAATTTTAGCTAAGTTGTTGATATTTCTGACGTGCACTGTACACAAGTTAAGTATAGCCATAGAATAGACTGACCAGTGAAAACAGTGACAGAGGAATACACAGTTGTCACATAGCGATACCCAGTAGTGGTCTTGGATGGCGCTGGAATGACCGGCACCACTATTTATGTCTTCATTTAACAGCGCTTTGTGTATCCACTGGTTACAGTGTGTTTGGAAAAAAATGTTATACACGTCTTGAAAAGGCCTGTGCGACGTATTTGTTCAGGTCACTGCGTTTCAATGGTTTTGTTTTGTTTTATGTTTATGACTGAAAACAAATCGAAAAAGGGAAATTTTTTTATGGGAAACATCTTTAGGCACGGGTGTAAAATCGTTCGAATGGTACGACGTTCAGAACGCACGTCGTCACGTCGCGTCTTGCCCTACTATAGTGTTACATAGTCGCTATGTTACGTGTGTGTGTGTAAATATCTGTGTATTGCTGTTTCAATACTTTCACAGGGAGAGAGTTTCTCGCGGGGCGGGGGGATAATAAATCATAAATTCTTATCTCTGGAACTACTGAACCGATTCTAAAAATTCTTTTACTAATTATCTTCGCAGGGGGAGAATTTCTCGCGGGGGTGTGGGATAATAAATCACAAATTCTTATCTCTGGAACTACTGAACCGATTCTAAAAATTCTTTTACTAATTATCTTCTCAGAGGGAGAATTTCTCGCGGGGGTAATAAATAATAAATTTTTATCTCTGGAACTACTGAATTGATTCTAAAAATTCTTTCACTAATTCTCTTCGCAGGGGGAGAGCTATGAAAATGTTTCACATCTGCTAGGCGTCCCACGACGGCTCACATTTTTTTTAACTGTTATATTTTGAATTGAACTGATTTTTCCTAATTAGAATTTAAATTCAAAAGTTGTCTAAAAGATATTTTACTCTAGGTGGGTTTACAGGTTTATAACCATGATACTAGTGTATAGATAGCTTATCATGGGTTATAGAAACTTGCTGAAAACTTTATGCTACTTTGTACATAGATGTATATTATAAATAGGTCGATAAAGGTTCTTGATATTAATTGTGATCGATCGCTTTTATATTTAGGTACAGTTTGCATAAAATATTAATATATAATATCTAAAGAAATATAATGTTTTTAAGATGACTCGCTCTATACAGAGAAGGTGTAGCAAAATGATAATAATAATAATTCAAAATAGAATCAAACTGTTAGTTAAACGTTATTCAAACTTTTATTTAAAGTATACATAACTAGTTTCATCTACAAGACATCTTTAGGTGTTAATGATTAATATTATAATAATATTTCTCTTCCATATGTTGCTTGAAGAAGTCATGTAGATGAAAGTAGGGAATGCAATCTTGTCCTCGCGAGATCTCGGCTGTTTTTTACGAGATTAATCTCGGACGAAAATCGTACGAGATCTCGCGAGATTATCGAGATTGTACTGCAGCATATTTCGTGTGTTTTTCGGAGCGCGGTTGCGCGCGAACTGACCTAACTAGTAACTAGTAATACTACTGAAGGCTGATTATTTATTAGTGTATTTGCCATATGGCACATACACTATTGGCGTCGGTCGGATGGTGGGACCTAGGGGTCGGACCAAAATTTCTCGACGTTTCATAGCCTCCTGAACACTTTGGCACCATTTTTAAAAATGTTTATATATATATGTATGTATATATATATATATTTATATTTATATATATTTATATATTTATATATATATTTATATATATATATATGTGTGTACACGATAACTCTCGACAGACTTAATCGATTGAAACGAAATTTGGTACACACATTGGAACCCATCACCGCAAGAAGCCTATTTAAAATGGGCCCGATCGGACCATTTTCAGGGTTGTATTTAGGGGTTCCAAAAAGTTTTTGGGCCCAAAAATATCGAAAAATTTGTCAGAATCGTTTCAAAATTGAAATTTAACTCTTTAGTAAAGATTAAAATGTGCTGCTAAAATTTTAATAAAATCGGCCCGACAGGACCGGACTTTCAAATTTTATGAAAACACTAGTTTGTTGATACGGATTTACTTATGAAAGGGTGTATTTAATTGGGTGTACTGATAAAATCCATGTCTAATATTGAAATTTAGAAAAATTTAATTATTTTAAGGGATGTATTAAGGGGTTAAATTTTTTATTTTGTCAAAAAACAAACTTAAGTTCACATAATAATGCCACAATGCCTGTATTAGCAAATACACTATATTGTCGGCAGGGTTTGGCACTGCGACCCGAGTTTTTTATTTAGTTATAACGTTCATAACTTCATACTACTTCTAAAAATCAAGAGATAAGTCCTTACTTGTTACTTTGTTGTGGTCCTAAATGGTTTTTCAAATGAATGCCTTAGCATTTTCTTGCATTTTCTTTAATTTTAACCATTTCTTTTCTATTTTTTAAGGAAAATAGTAATTGTTAATCTCGTGAGATCAGGAAATTGTCAAGATCTCGACTTACTTAAAATCTCGCGAGGTAGCATTCTCTAGATGGAACCAATTGTGCTTTAAATAAAAGTTATATGTGTTTGATTCTATTTTGAATTATTTTGGTATGATCTCTATAGTTTTACCGGTAATATTTTAATTTTTTTATAATAATTCATAAGTACAATGTTACATAGTTACGGATCTCTTGCCCAACTTGGGGAACCAGTACTAGAGCAGAAGCTTAAACTATAAGTAAGTATAATATGCAAATAATGATCAATAATTATTAAATCTTTTTCAAATTGATATTTTCTAAATCGCCTAAATCGAAATAAAAATGTGAACCGTCGATACATAAACAAGAATTCAAATGAAGACATAAATAATACGGTGACCACTAATTTGTCATTAAAATAAATATTCGTAATTTTACGACGGTTTGAGTTAATCGTTTTTTTTAACAGTCTGTATTTAATGCAAGATCAAGGTCAAGCGCGAGAGTTTGACAAGTATAGTGTTTTAACGCACCCGGTACAAGCAGAGATAAAGATGTGTGTTAGTGATTTACGTTTACGACTTTCAACACTGTTATTAACTAAACCTAACTTGATTCGTAGTCACAAAAGGGAATTCACAGTCAGGTGACATGTTTTCTGATAAAATTCACGCGTTTTTAGTTCGTTTAACATATTTACAATTGCAGTTTATGATTGTAATATTTTTTATACTTTTATTGAAGTGAAAACTTCCTTAGGCGCGTTAGGCACTCTTTGCCTGGGTAGTGAAATAAAGTGAACCGTTCGCGTACGCGTTCGCAACCCGACGGTAAGAATTCGCTCAATCGGAGTTACTCGGCTCAAACACGAACACGTATTAGCAGTATGCCCATGGAATCTACACAAGGAATATAAACTCCATGTAATCAGAAGCTTGTTTATTTGCACTTTACAGCTGTCAGATGGAAATATTTATGATACTAAATTCACGTCAGTACGGGAAGGAATCCAGCTGGTGGTACAAAATGTAAACGTTAATTTGGACGATTTGTTGACAAATTTTGTCAAATTTTCCCATATGAGATTGTACAACTTGTCTAACCTCCATGAATATGCCGCGTTTCGGTACTAACTTGCCCGGCTGACATACTTATATCATAAAAACGGCAAGCTACACAGTTGCATCAATAGCTAAGTTAGCAGCGTCTTTGCGTTGTATGCATAGGGACCTCGGTTCGAAACCTGATGGCACCGTACAATTTTCGACGTATTTTTTTTCTAAATTCTAAATTCTACACGATATTTATTTATATATCTTTTTATTTTTGTTATACTCTTTCTTTGACAATAATTATAATTTTTTGAAACGAAGGTGGAATTAATTAAAAATACAATTTTAGTATTTTACGAGGTATTTTAGTAATAAATTATTTTTAGTTCATAAATGCGCTATAATAGATGGCACCAAAAATTAGAAAATCTGAAGCTTTCACTTCTGTCGTGTGGTCATAAGCACACATCCATTTTTTTTTCTTTGTCGAAATATGGCAAATTTTTAGTGTTCCGTGCAAAAGAAACACTTATGGAATTACTTCGGTGTCCCTTCCGTCCGTCTGTCACAGCGATTTTCTCTGCAACTATTTGACGTAAAAAATTGAAATTCGGCATAGAGATAGAGTGTGGTGGCCCAATCACAAACGTGAAGTATAAAAAGTTAAATTGTGATTCTGGGGGTTAATTTCAAGGGGTTATTGTTGTAATTGTTATAGTCGACGCATCCTATAAACTGTCAATCTAAAAATCTACAATCTAAAAGCTTACAATAATTACGGACAAATTAACGATGTTATTTATTTGCATTGATGAATAATTTTACAATATTCACATTGTCTACGTAAACAGACAATGTATAGCAACATTAACCAAAAAGTAAAATTTACTTATGGGTTATAATAAAAATTATTTGAATTGTGTTGCGTTGTTGTGTGACCGTCTTTAAAAGTTTTTAAAATCGTTTGATTAAAAAAAAGGAGATTTGGATTGGTTAACGATTAGACGTGAGCACGTAACGCCTTATTAGTGTGAGAATAAAAAGAATAATCTCTAGTTTTTATGGTGAAAAGAAATAGTTGTCGCGCAGACATCCTGAATTGTAATTAGTTATAATATAAAGGTGTTGATAATGAGAGGAAGTTCTCGATTTCTGGTAATTTTATTGCCTTCGCACCAATCCGATATTTATATATCGAATAGCGGCACTGTCCGTGTTTGTGTATAGACCTGAAATAAGTTACATAATTTGTTTACGGCTTAACTATACCTTTATAGTATAGGGTTCGGAAATAATAGAAAGTGACTCATGCACATTTACACATACCTACCTATTATTCATTGTGTATACATATACAGGGTGGTGACCGTGACTGCTGCACATAGGGATTTAACCCGTAACATAAAACTTTCGCGATTTCCTGCTTCCGTAATTATTTTAGGAAAAATATCTTCAAATAATAGTTTTAGAACATAAAATTCTGCATCTAAATCATTATGTATAGTGATTCGACTGTTTAATAGCTGTACTATGCTTTGCTAGTTTATTTGAATAGTCGACTCTTGCATGTAGTGTGTTTTCAACTTGAAATTGCTATATATAAGAAAGGATCGGTTTCCACTCTCGGGCACTGTGGAGAAATCGGGAACTCGCCTAGCCGGAAACTGGGAGTTTCGGGTTCAAGTCCCGACAGTGGTCATTTGATTTTTTCTTAGATATAGCTCAAAAATCATGGCAGCCTGGCTGTCTGAGATATTTATTATTTTCACCTCTAATTGTTATGTGAATAATATGGTGTGGATATAAGGGGTTTTAAATCGATTGATTTTATCATATACCAATTTTCTAAATCATTAAACAAAATTAATTTTGCATGCTTTGTAACGGCAGAAATTTGATATGAAAAAGTCAAAATTACCTTAAAAACAGATAGTGATAGCCATGGAACTTTAACAAAATGATGACGTTTTAGCTGTCAGAATAATTTATGATCATTTTGTTCAAGTTCCATGGTTATCGCTATCTGTTTTTGAGGTAATTTTGACATTTTCATATCAAATTTCTGCCGTTACAAAGCATGCAAAATTAGTTTTGTTTAATGATTTAGATGCAGAATTTTATGTTCTAAAACTATTATTTGAAGATATTTTTCCTAAAATAATTAGGGAAGCAGGAAATCGCGAAAGTTTGATTTTACGGGTTAAATCCGGTCACCACCCTGTATTCAAATATTATTATACACTTATATAAATAGTGAAGTATAAGTGCATGAGTCACTTTTTATTATTTCTGAACTGTACTATAGAACGAAATTCTCATATACAAATTATACATCATATTAATTGATTCATTATTATTTCATTTTATTTCATATATATACACGCGTGTAATGAATAGGAAATACCGATATTTAAAAAAATTGATATATCGATGACTTAGGATAGATACTTATATCGATAAACCGATGTTGAAATATCTATTGTATATCGACACGTTCGGTAAATTGAGGATTAGTATCTATTAGAACGCAGATTAGGTGGGAAGCATGGAGGAAACAAAAAACTGAAAAACTACACAGTTTGAAATTGCAATTTTGCAACTTGAAATTCTATAATAAGTGTTTTCGTAAGAATAGAATAACTAGAATTAAATCATTGTAAAGTTAAAAAGGCTAGAGGAAATCCCGTTTGTCGATATATAAATATTATCGAAAATATCGACTAAAATGACATTTGAAACATTATAGATATATCCATATATCAAATTATAGATATAGGTAACGATATTTTATAAAAAGCGGATTGTAATTATTATTCATAATATTGATATTTTTATCGATGTATCAGAAAAAGCGCCAAGCACAAGTTATATCAATACATATAAAACAAAGTTCCCCGTCGTGTCTGTATGTCTGTCTATCTGTCTGTGCCCGATTTTCCCCGTAACTACTAAACGGATTTTGATTCGATTTTCACGATTAGATAGATTGATTCGCGAGGAAGGTTTAAATGATTTTGTACCGTAAATATGAAAAAAATTTAAAACGGCCATTTTTTATGATTAACTCTTTTTAATAGTATATTGTGTAACTAGTTTGCTAAATACATCTTTATACGTTAGGCGCGATGTTTTCAGCACAAGTAGTAGGTGAGCGCGCACGAGCTTTGGCGAATGTGCATCGCGGGCCGAATACAAGTGCTGATGTTTTTAGCACGAATAGTAGGCGAACGCACACGAGCCGCATACGATTGCTGAAAACATCGCGTTTTACGCATAAAGCTTTAGCACACGCGTTGCACACTATACTTTATTCAACACATGCATGGTTTTAGACTTTAATTGAATTAAAAATACAGTTACATAATGAACCATTATGTAACTAGTTACATAATGGTTTGTTATGTAACTGTTTTTCATTATAGCACTCAAAAGCGTTGCATAATGGGTCATTATGTAACTAGTTACATAATGAACCATTATAGCACTGATAAACGTTACATAATGGTCTCTAGTCAATAAACGGCTATTTAAGGTCCGCAAAACAGATACGACAAAATATTAAAAGCATGCATGTGTTGAATAAAATAAAATTTGAGTTAAAAATACGAGAAAAAATTTCCTAATTTTATTTATTTATATTTTTTACTGTTGATTGGAATCGAACTTCTAAAACAAGTTATAAAAAATGTTTGGAACGACATATTCTTAAAATATTGATAACAATAAATTAAACAATTATTTTAATCATTAAAACGTTGTCACGCATACAATATAATTACAGTTGTTTTAAAATAATCTAATTAAAATATAAATTGTTTTCAAACCATAAATGAAACTGGATCCAATAATATCAATTATGCACGTTAAGCTCTGAATTGAATTTGTGTGCGTCTCATTAAATACAACCAGCTAAACAACTTAATTCGGTATTAGTTTTTAATTATTATTGCATGATTTCATTAGTTACTTAAATGAATTAATTTGCATAATGAAAACAACTGAACTTCACAGAGTTTGTTTTTTAACATACTAATTTAAGGATGGTAATCTCTTGTTGAATCTTAATGTATTAACGGTATAATAATTTAATACTAATTAAAATCAATTTGAAAAATTGTGAAAATGGATTATAATAAGACAAGAACTGCATAGACAAATATTGAAGATAATTTAGAAGTTAGTGGAAATTACTTTCCTAGTTTCAATTATGGTTTCGCACAGGACGAGACAAAATGAAATTTTAAAAATTATCGTCATTATCCATAAATGATATTATCGTCTTGGTCTCGGTCTCATTTCATTAATGACAATCTCGCCTCGCTTTCGTTTCGGTATCATCTCATTGATGGCCATCCTGTCCCGTGTCGTCTCGTTTAGCCTCTTTGTAATCGCTTCTATTTCTTTTAGAAATATCGTCTTGGTATCTTTGCTATTGTTAGACAGGTATCGTGTAGATTTCGTTTTGTTGGGACGAGACCGAAAAGTCTTAGTTTCAGTTTGTAGATACTTTTTAACTCCCCGTTGGAAGTTGTTGTAATGGGTCCGATTTTGCGAAAACATTTTGACATATCTGCACGTTTTGAGGTTCCTAGAGTTCGATCCTACTGTTTTTAGAGAGATGACTGTGTGTGTGCGTACGTACGTTAGTTCGTTCGTTCGTACGTTGGTGAACTTTTTTCGGCTCGCATATCTCAAGAACAAATAATGATATAGACTCCGGGCCAAATTTCATTCGACACATAATTACATAATGAACACCTGATTAGGTTTGCAGGAAACTTTTAATTTCCTCGGTCTAACCATCTCTGACACTTTAAATTGGACTAGCCATGCTTCAAATTTATGTTTAAAACTTTCAAAATCTTTATTTGCGTTGAGGAAAATTCAACACAGCTGCTATGATTTTAATTTAAGCCTTACAACTTATTATGCCTACTTCTACCAGCATATTAAATATGGAATCATGTTTTGGGGCTGTAGCACATCGGAACTCCATAGAGTCTTCTTAATGCAGAAAAAAGCCATAAGGGTTATTTTCAATCTTGGATATCGTGACAGCTGCAAAGATTATTTTATAAGACATAAAATTTTAACTGCTCCGTCTATATACATTTTTTACTCGCTTTGTCACATTCGGAAATATTTTTGGAAGTACTCCACTCACAGTACACTGCATAGTTATCAGACACGTAATAATAACCTGATTTTACTCCCTAGACCGAACTTATGTCTCTTTTGCAATAGCCCAGAATATTCAGCTTTAAAATTTTTCAACAGTCTTCCTGCTGAGCTGAAGTCACTTCCTTTCCCTAAATTTAAAAGAGAGTTAAAGATACTTCTAATTAATACATGTTTGTATTCAGTTTATGAATTTTATTCAATTAAGTATAATTATTAAATTTTTTTGTATGACGAATCCTGCTCACTGCTATATTGGACAATAAATATATTCTATTCTATTCTATTCTATTCTATTCTATTCTATACCTGTTTTCGAATTAGAATCTGGGAACTGAGGGCTTGTAATAGAGGTTGTAGTCGACTACAGAAATGTTTAGTTTTCCAGTGAGTTTCTCGTTTGTGAATAGCTTTTCACTGCTGTATTTAAAAATTAAAATCTAAGTAGGTATGGCGTTATCAAAATATTTTAAAAACGTTGTTATTCTGAATTACAGGCTAGAATTGTTAAATATGTAACTATAAAACTTACCAAGTGTAATAAAGTTATTATAAAATAATTATTTTAATTTTGAATTTATTCAGTAGCGCATCTATAGGTTTTTAGTTTGTTATTTACCCATTTTTGCCCACTTCCACTTTAAGAAATTGCTTTTGTTCTATTGTTTTTGCTTTTGTTTTGTTTACATTTTTTCTTTTCAGACGCTAATGACCTCTGTTGTTGAGCGTCTATAATTTACAATTCATTCATTCCACTTTAAAAACTGACTCTAATAATTACTCAAAGTAGGATTGATTTTTCCGTTCATTCAGAAATATTATAATACAAAAAATATGTTTTCTAATTTTATATTATTACAAAAATGATAAATCTGATAATTTTGCTACGGAATAACTTCTTTCATAGGCCCTACCCTCCAGTCCAATTTTTTATTACAATAATGAGTAGAAAAAAATATAATTTTAGTGAAATTTGCTACAGTGTTAATTTATTAAATATAATTTATGAAACAAAAAAAAAAACAGTCCGACCTCATTTTGATTGAACTGACTTAGTCAGCACATGCGCCAGGTGTCTTCATACCTGATTTGCTGACTAGTATATTTATTTACACCCTAAATATTAAAATAGCATTTCCAAATCTTTTGCACTTTTTTGTCACGAGTTTTTAGTCTTAGTTATTTCGAACACAATTTTTCGACCCTTATACTTTCTTTTCTTTACGGGAGGACAGTGTGGTCCAGTGGTTAACGTCGCGGCCTCTGGATCAGACTGTTGTGGGTTCGAATCCCGCCTCTGCTCATGGATGTTTTGTGATGTAATTTAGTTTTAAGTGAATTTTTATTTAATGTAATCAAGACGCTAATGACCTAAGTTGTCGACGCGTCTATAATTTACAATAAATAAATAAAATTTTCTTTACGAAACATGGGAGTAATATAAGCGTGTTAAAAAGAACAATATGTAGGAATAAGTAGATTGTATATCTAATTGCGACGAGTAAGTTACATTATGTTAAAACGAGTATAGCGAGTTTTAACAGTCATATTGTTACAAAACTGTTTTCTGAGTTGGCGGAATAAATATTTATTTACAATAATTATAAACACAATAATAACGAATGCAACAACGAAAAGTTAGTTCTAAAAATCAACACAAGTAATTAACACTTAACTATATATACAATTAACTACACTAATATTTAATTATCAGGTGAATTGATATCACGGTATTTATATCCGATTTATTTCTAACGTTTATTTATGTCGGTCATTTACTCAGTTACTTCAGTACTATTTATTTATATCCACTCCACTATTTATATCACTGTACTGACTGATTCGACCGTTGATTGATTTATATCACTGATCCGGTTGGTTGCACGACTCACCATTCACTGATTGATTCAACACGACACACTCGCTGTTTATATACCTGCGTTGCCTAAGTCCAGTGTGTGCTCGTATTCTCTATAGCTTTCGTGAGGGTACGAGTTGTTCGGTAAGCAGACCCTCGTTTCTCAGAACTGTTGCCCGCCGTTCATATACAGGATGATTCGTAACAATATGAATCATAATATTATAATGCACGAGATATACATATATGGTATTTCTTGCCATAACCACTATAAAATAGCTGCTTTTCACTTCATTTTTCCCCCCAGGGGGGACATTGATGTGGTTGCTATCGCAAATTGCATTCAAATGTTTTTTGGGAATTAGCGCTCCCAGAGACCCGAGCTCGTACCAGTCGGTTTGTGTATGCCGGCTGGCGGATTCTAATACACAAATGGATTATTTGTTGTGTTGAAGACGCTAATGACCTGAGTTGTCGTCGCGTCTATAATCTACAATTAATTAAATTTTACTTCATTTTTAGTATTTTCAAATTTTTTTTGACAGTTCATTTGTGTCGACAACTTCACTTCTATAGCAGACCGAGCTGTCAGTAGGTATTAGCGGGCAGATCAGGGAGAATAAACATAAATCACTATGGAAATGATTTGCTTTTCCGCACAAGTGTGGGAAAAATACGTTCTCGCACACCGGCCTGTCAAAAGTCACTTTACATGCATGTAAAGCAGTTATTTTATAGTGGATATGGCAAAAAATTATTTATTTAATATTAGTGTCTAACAATTTTTTTTTGAATTTTGAGTTACGTTACTGAGTAATACTTATGTAATAATAATTCTAGTATGGTAATAGAAATAAACAAGTTATTTGATGAAGGTAATTAGTCTGAGCAATGTTTCCATTATATCATCGGTTGTTTAAACACATATCGTTAACACAATCAAAATACCACGAGATTGGACCGGACACAATTAAAAAAATCTCAAATTAAATAATTTTAAAGTATACGAGGTACCTTCATAACAACTAACTAATAATAATAATAATAATAATCGTAAAGGCTTGTGATCGCTCAATAAAATCCAGCTGATTTACAGCTATCATAATACACTCAAGTGGTTAAAGGACAGCTTATCTGTTTTTCCAGCAACCGGTTAGCAAATCACTTCCACGTGTTCTCTGTTTGCGTTAGGATTGAACCTGTGCTCACAGTTCTCCACACGAGTAACTTAATATACGTATAAAACACAATAATTTAGTTTACATGAAAGTTTTTCGGGTATTTAGTACCTATGATAGACGGAAAGACGTGTTTTCAAAATTTGTATCTGTCTGTTTTTACCGGCATCACTTAAAAACGTTAAACGAGTGAACCGATTTTAATGAAAGTTGGTAAAACATCAATAATTATTGGTATTCAAACTTAAAGTACAAGGATTAGCTAGGATTTCTATCAAACCGACATTGATGCAAGCGAATCTACAGACAAAATCGACATTTAAAAAGCGATTCCACTGCAGACAAAAGCTAGTAGATATAGGCTATTATTATACAGGGTGCTGAATTGCTTTGCGGGTGATAGGAATTTAACCCGTAAAATCAAACTTTTGCGATTTCCTGCTTCCCTAATTATTTTAGGAAAAATATCTTCGAATAAAAGTTTTAGAACATAAAATTCTGCATCTAAATCATTAAACAGAATTAATTTTGCATGCTTTGTGACGGCAGAAATTTGATATGAAAATGTCAAAATTATCTCAAAAACAGATAGTGATAGCCATGGAACTTTAACAAAATGATGACGTTTTAGCTGTCAGAATAATTTTTAATCATTTTGTTCAAATTCCATGGCTATTGCTATCTGTTTTTGAGGTAATTTTGACATTTTCATATCAAATTTCTGCCGTTACAAAGCATATAAAATTAATTTTGTTTAATGATTTAGATACAGAATTTTATGTTCTAAAACTTTTATTCGAAGATATTTTTCCTAAAATAATTAGGGAAGCAGGAAATCGCAAAAGTTTGATTTTACGGGTTAAATCCCTATTACCCGCAAAGCAATTCAGCACCCTGTATAGATTACTACTAAGTAGATATAACGAAATGAGCAGAAATGCTTAATTTGTAAAATACACATTTGTGTTAATTTCAGTCAAAGTGTTATCGTAAAAATAAAGTTTTGAACTATTTCCCGCATTAAGTTGTTGTTCGTTAAATCAGTAACTTCTACCATTTTGCCTTCTATACCTACCTTACTGTTTTCAATCGTCGCCACTCCTGTTTTTTCTGACAACTCACCTGCAAATGAGAATTTCCAAGCATATACAGGTTATCGCCTTACGTCAATCATAGATAGAAAATTCAGTGTGAGCAAAAAAATGTTTAAAATGAAGTTAGAGTTCTATTTGCTGTAGTTTAGATGATATTTGTCAGCAAATGAATGAATTGTAAATTATAGACGCCCGACAACTGAGGTCATTAGCGTCATTTGTCAGCAAAGTATGTCAACTAGTCAACTAGTATCTTATTTGGTTAGGACACTTAGCATGATTGCTGACACATATCTTCTATAAACCACAGCAAATAGAACGCTAAGTTCATTCACCATTTTTTTACACAGCATTGAATTTTCTTTCTATTGTTGACATATGGGACCCGTAGGCGTTCCGTGCTGTTAAATGTCGAAAATAGGACGTTAATGTCAAGTTGAATAAAGAGGATTTCAGATACAAAGCACAAATTAAATACGCGGAGTCAGGTATAGGCAATATACGTAGAGGAAAGTAGTAACAGCCGCTCGTTAAAATCAGGGGTCAATATTATGACAACATTGTAACATTCACTGAACATAAATGTCCAATTTATTGCAACCGGTAATTAAATCTTTATTACTGATTTATTTTTGATCTTGAAGACTGCATGATTAATATGAAAAATGCACTTAGCATACTTACTTATAATTTAAAACATAATTCAGTTCTGCTAATTCAAAAAAATTAATCAAATTGATGTAAATTGCTAATTATAGAAAGTCTGATGCTGAGTTTCTGGAAACAGTGTCAGAACATCTGAGATGACAGTAGCCTAAGGTTGTGGTCATCTTATCCCATAAGAAAAGCATTTTAAAAATCTTAAATCATTATAAAATGGTAGTTTATACAACTAGTAAAGTTAAGTATAAGACGCGAGGGGTGAAGTGAGTACGCGAGCCGCAAACGAGAGTATCAACACCCTGAGTGTCTTATACTTAATGTTACGAGTTGTATAAACTACCATTTTATTGAAATGTACAACCTTTTCAACTTTAGAGCTTTATTAAATTAATTTCAAACACCGAAATCTCACTGACAGCTAAAAATATTGGCCTTGATCCAATATTTATTTACTTCGTTACCATAGCAACTATATTCCTAAATTTCTCACATGGTATAAAATATGTATTATTGCACACTGACTTCACAGTCTATATTTTATGCACGCTTAGCTATGCTGCCGTATCGCATAAAATAAGTATTATTGTACACGTGCTATATGTATTATTTTAAGCAGCCAACTAGAGACACGAAATGTTGTACATTTCATATATGTGTTACAAAAAATAAATGATCGATTGAAATGTTTATTTTACTCAGTTGTCTATGCATATTATTTTAATATATTTTTGTGTGCTTGAGAATAGCCGAGAGTGTAGCGGTGCTGTTGTTTACATGGCGTTGCTATGGTTCCTCTATTACAAGTCCCCAGTACCCGGGTTCTAGCCCGAGAGCTGGTAAAAGTGTCAATTGGATTTTCAATTTATTATTAAAAAAAAAAAAATAATGAATTGAAAATATGAATTGGTGCTAGGCCCAAATAACCTTAGCTGTTGGTGGTCTTTAAAAAACAATTTAAAAAATAATATACTTTTGTGCGACTTTTTTTTAGAAACAACATTTTTCTAGACGTTGTTGTAAGAAAGAAGTAATATAGATCAAGCACTGATTTTTCCTATATTCTGTCAAATCAAAAGTTTGGAAATACGCTCAGACGGTTCTTACATCTATTTTAAATATAATTATATGCACACAATTTAAGATTATTGTCAACCCAGTTTTTCTGACAAGCCTTTTTGAACTTCAAGTTCAACATTTAACTCTAGTCAAGATAGAAAATACTTTACTAAATAATATAGTCACTGATACTTTAAAAATATGGAAATAAGAGAAATTAATCAAAGATGACATAGTTTGGAAAAAAGTTATCGTAAAAAAATACCTTCATGATTGGTTCTGAAAAAGAAAAATATAATTTAAAAAAATATCTAAAAAACACGCTTATATCAACGCACTAAAAAGTAGAACATCTTTCTATTCTATAACGTTTAGCGTGGGACACTCTCTGTACCTATATTTCATTTATTTCATCGAGTGCCCTACGTTTTTAAACGTTATAGAAGAGAAAGAAATTTATTTTCTACTTTTTAGTGCATGGATGTAGGTATTTTGTTCGATTTATTTGAAATTACAAATTTTATTTTCTAACTTTTTAGTCTTTGATAAATTTCAACTCTTGCGGCACTAGAGTACAGTCTCATTGATATGAAGGAGGTAGCTCTTTCATTAGATATCTGTGCGCGCATTCTCTCCATCTCTGCTAATGCGTCACTATTACAAGGTGTCGCCCCTTACCTTTGAGCAGTCAAGCTCCTCAAACTGAAAAAGTCCATTTAGTGACGACACGTTTTTCCACCATCGACACCGTTACTTCCACCATTTTTAACTTGTTTTAGGCCCGTATTCACCAAACACTGTTAAAGATAGAAGTTACTAACCTTAGAATAAATTTATTCCTTGGAATAAAATAAACTTTCTATTCACCAAGCAATTCATTCGATAGAATAGTAACTGCAGGTAAAAAATTACTATATACTATACGCCTTGCAGATTTTGTCAAATAAAGCACGTTTACCAAATATCCGACCGATGGCGCATCTATCGAAAATGTAAAATGGTGAATATTGACATATTTTACTGACAAAAACCTTTACCTGTAAGATATGAAATTAATATTTACCTGAAAAGGTCGCCAGGCTATAAAGTAATTTATGCATATCGTGCACACCCTATTTAACTAGGCGGATAAATATTTATACCCTTGAAATTGGACGGGATAACTATTCTTACGATTTATACCTGCAGTAAACTTAACTATGTTTGGTAATTTGAATTATCACTATTTATTCGTGTGATAGTTACCAGGGGAATAAATCAACGGAATAAATAACTAACTAGGCTCGGTGAATACGGGCCTTATACATATTATTAAGCCAAAATATCAGATTATCGTATAGTCATAAAAACTACATACGACTGCAAAGTTTCACGTCAGTTGGACATTTGGAAGAGAATGAAAATCGAGTTGCAAGTTTTTTTTACATACATACAACACATACAAGTGAAGCTAAATAAGAGTGTTAAAAATACTGTTTATTTCATTAGGAAAATTAATTGAAACTAACATAAAGAAACAATTATCAACATTTAGTTACAAAATATGTGTATAATAAGTTAGTCTATAGGTATACTAATTGCTTTCGCAATTTTTGGGAATAATTTTGGTATAGTCTGATTAATCCACACAAATATAAAGCGTAACAAACAAATAGACAAAACCGATGCGAAAAAGATATTTTTTTAAACCATATAAAAATGGAACAATATAGACAATTGACAAAGGGTTTGTATGCTGTTCTTGTAGTGTAAACAGTATAGTGTCTCGTTATTTTCCGAGTGCATCGCTCGAATCAATTTCACATATGAATAGGTACACATTATTATATCATCGTCAATTGTGAGCTTTGCACGGTGCACCGCAATTTTGACTTCGAATTCTTTATTCATGCAAATTAACATGAGTTATTTTGAAATTGTACCGCGTTCTTCGAAAAAAATTTAGTATTTGCTTGACTTCTAGCCATCAGATGGATAGATATGGTGGATTATAGACGCTCGACAACAAAGTTCTAAAGCGTTTATTTTTAACGATCATCACTTTAATCTTTTTCGACATGAGAATTAAAGTATATAAATACTCGATCATTACTTCAGATTTAAATATCGTTTGTATCGAATATTTTTAAGGATTAATAATATATTCAGATTTTTAAACTCGAGTATTTTGATCACTAATAGAATATAAAAAAATGTTTTTTTGAAACTATGCTTCTATATAAGCGCGTTAGACGATTTCTGGCAGGGGAAAAATTTATAGGTTCGCGTCACGGTAGAACTGTCACGCTCATGTTATTAAAAGTGTATCTATAGCTATGGCCAGCGGTGAAAGTAATATACTGGCGCACGCGCAGTGGCCTATGTAAAATTAATATCTGAGAGTTTTATAGGACACAAAAAATTAAAATGGCGTCAGATTTCAAAATGGCGGCCATATGTACTTTTGTAAAAATTATCCGATCTTTTTGAAAATTGATATTTAAGAGTTTTATAGGACACAAAAAAAATAAAATGGCGTCAGATTTTAAAATGGCGGCCATATGTAGGTACTTTTGTAAAAATTATCCGATCTTTTTGAAAATTGATATTTAAGAGTTTTATAGGACACAAAAAAATAAAATGGCGGCCATATGTACTTTTGTAAAAAAAATTATCCGATCTTTTTGAAAATTGATATTTAAGAGTTTTATAGGCCACAAAAAATAAAATTGCATTAGATTTCAAAATGGCGGTCAAATAATAACTTTTCAATTGTATTGTCTATAGTTTTGATAAATTCGGTTTTATATACAATGCATAAAAAGCATAGCTTCTGTCGGGTGTCCCTGCATGACACCTCTTGACTTTTTTTTTATAAATTTAAGTGCAACGTCAATAGATGTTATAATTTTATTGGAAATACAAACGAAACAAGCCAATGAACCTGGTTCTTCTTTATCGACGATAATAAATAGAAAAAGAAACGACCGTTAAACAAATTATTCTTACCATTTTTAATGGGACATGTTCTTTTAAGAAAATAAAATACTATATTCATCAATTCACATAGCAGCCAACACATGAACATAATATATTGCAAATATTTCTATACTATTGGCAACCAGTTTTTAGTTTGATAACTATAAAATAGTTTATATTGTCTATTTCACACCTTGGATATAAAAAGTCACGTAGGAATTCGTATACACTGAATTATGTTATCATTGTACATATTAGTTGTAGTACACTAATACAACAGAAAGTGACTAAAAGTGGTAATTTTCATATTCCAAAAATGTATGAAATATTGCCAGTACCTATTTAAAAAAAATTTGAAATCAATTTCGACATAATCTCAAACCGACAGGAAAAGTCCAAAATTCGTAAATTTTTACCCCAGAGGGTATGAAGTAGGGGTTAAAAGAACTTATTCGAATAATAATTAGTATTTTGAAAGAGATGCGAAATTTGACGTGAGTATTCTTTGTTGAAGCAGAAGAGACATGTGTTCGACAAATTTTCAATATTCGAGTTCCAAGCGATGAAAACGGGACTGGAAACTTTCTTGAAGGATATGAAGATCTCTAAAACCGCTCAACGTGAAACTCAGGAAAAATATTCTTAAAAAAAACATTTTAAAGACGCGCTTTTATTTAAGTGTACTAAAAAGGAAAAAATAAGTTTTAATAATTTAGTTTTATGATTATAAAAGCGTGGGTTGTAAACTCTACGATATTTTATTAGTCACGACCCACGCTCTTATAAATATGAATCTAAATTATTAAATCTTATTTTTTTCCTTTTAGTATACATTTAAATAAAAAAGCGTGCTTTAAAAAAGTTTTTTTTACTAATATTTTATTTTGTTCCTTTTAGTCGTTCAAAAGTTTATCACCTTTTGACTCCCTAAGGGATTTAATTTCGAAAAATCCCTTTATATAGTGGATGCTCACGTCACAAAAGTAACCTACTGTTCAAATTCCAAGTTTCTAGCTTTAGCGGTTTGGCCTAAGCGTTGAATAGTCAAAAAACTCTACTCTTTCGTTTGACCCCCTTAGAGATTAAATTTAATTCTAAAAACGATTGATTCGTGTATTATCATCGGGAATGCATATGTGTACCAAATTTTAAATCGATAGGATACGTGGAAGTTGTTCAAAATTGACTTGCAAGATTTGACCTAAACAAACAAATTAACATACAAATATTTCAAGTTAAATAAAAGCTTGTAAAAATAAAAAAATACATGTTCGACGGTGTTTAGGAAAAACTACCCTAACATGTGAACGAAAAGAAGGTGGGTTTGTCGAGATGATGATGATGTTGACGTGCCGAACCATTTACAGGATATTAGCGACCACTTTACTTGACTGAACCCGGACAAAACAGCTAGTTCTTCCATATTAACTTAATGATGTGACTGACTATATATACATTAGTACAACAATAATGAGAATCTAATAGATAAGTTGTGAAACACATTAAACGAGGCGAGAAATCCGTGCTCAGTCAAGAACCATTAGTGTCGGACAGTGATATTAATACCGGTAATAAATTACAACTGGGGACAAAATAAAACATTGTGAGCTTTTAGTTCATGTCATCTCACTCTAACGTTGTCTCTGTATTATCTATTTCAAGGCACACAATTTAAAGAAATAACATCTTTGTTCCATTACTTGAATTTGGAATGAACGTCTGTCGTAATACAACATTTTCAGATTCAGAATTTTTTAAGTTTATAGTTTTGCTAGTTTTTCAACCTGGCTTCGCCCGAGTAGATCATTTTACTGTCTCTTAGTTTATCCGCAGCATCTATTTAGTAGAGAATAGAGATCGCGTGTGAAATCTCTGACTTCCTTTACATTTTCTATCACTGCTCAGTCCCATTTTGCCGTAGCGTAATAATATATAGGCAGGGCCGGCGTTAGAGTGGGTTAAGCGGGGCAAAGATACCCCGGGCCCGGGCCCTTGAAGGGGGCCCGCCGGCCTGGGCTTATCTATTATATGTGACTACCGTGTTTAAAACTACGAGCATTAAAATATTTTCCCAACAAAAAAGGCGTTATTTGATTTTTTGCATTAAAATTTTCTATTTCCAAAAAACAACAAATTTTGAAGAAAAACATTTTTTGGGAACACAGGGGCTCGAAAATCCTGACGCCGGTCCTGTATATAGGCTATGTCACTCGGGAAGAAATAGGATTTTAAACAGTGAAATGAATTTTTGTAAATCGATTCAGTAGTTCCTGAGATCACCCGTCACAAACAAACAAAGAAACTTTTCCTCTTTATATATTAGTATATCGTCGATAGGAAAACTTCAATGAGCCATTTTCCCGAGAGTAGTTCCTTCAATTATTCAAGAGAGGTAGAGCACTTGTAGGTACAAACATTATTTATTCCCCATTAGTGTCGTGTCATTTTAGTGGTATAACTTAACTATTAAATTATTGTTATTAAATTAATTAAATAATTAAGTTATACCACTAAAATGACACGACACCAATAGGGAATAAATAATGTTTGTACCTACCACAAGTGCTGCCTCTTGTGGATAATTGAAGAGGAACTACACTCAGGAAAATGGCTCATTCCATTGTAAGTATAAAAAAAAATATTTATTAGAACTATGCACCCATAATGTTACGGGGAGAAGTCAAGCTCCCAGATATTTTTATTTGTGAAAAAAAAGCAGAAAAAAAAATACAAAATATAAAAACTCAGTTCAAATGAAATGAATTTTTTGCCAGCAATGGTGTGTTAATTATTTGAGAAAATTGTTGTTGAAGACGATGTCTTCAAGTTGGCTAAGGAATCCAGAATAAAAACGCAATTATTTATTTTTGATTTATAATTTTTAACTTCCCGCTAAGAAAATTGAAAATTTTCAAAAATAGTGAAGTTATTGATTTCACCCTGATTTTCGAAAATTGATTTTTCATCAGATCTCGACGTTTTGTGATCCTAGGAAGCTATTCCGACTATTTTTACGATGATGTCAGTATCTCTCTCTCTCTCTCTCTCTGTGTGTGTGTGTGTAAACCTCTCATAACGTTTGAACGGCTTGACCGATCGAATCGCGATTCACGGCATTCGAAAGGGTTCCACTGAACTTAGATTTCCTGAAAATTTGAACCAATTCGGCCCAATAGATTTTGAGAAATTCCAAAAAAGCCGAAAAAAAAAGTTGTTAAAACGATGTTTTTTCAATATAACTTCTAGAATATTGTACCGATTGATTTCATAATCTAATCAGCTCTTCTCCTCAGAAAACTGCCGCTAAGCGGATCAAAATCGGTTAATTCGTTCGAGAGATATCGTAGTCAACAGATTAAAATAAAAAGTGTTTTTTCAAAATAACTTCGAGATTTCTCAACCAATCGATTTTGTACCTCTTACAATATTTTTAAAGCTTAAAAAACTGCGTCAAATGCCGTTTTAAACTCAAAATCGAACAACGCGTTCAAAAGTTATAGCTTTTGAAAAATTAAAATAGTGTTGTTAACAGCAATTTTCAGATTTTTAAGTTCGAAGAGCTCAAAAATCTACTTTTAGGTATATTATCAAGTGCTTCGAACTCAAAGCGCTTGAGAATAGTAGGAAGTTCCAGGGATGGCCTGCAGGGTCAACCGATTTACAGATTTTTTTATCTACTTTTGTACTAAAAATCTCATTATCGTTTCTAAAATTGAAACGACGATTAATACGATATTTTAATGACTTAATATACGAGACAAGACGAAATAGCCATAAATGAGAAGATACTGATACTGAGACAATATATTATATCGCTCTTTTTTATTAACGAAACGGAGACAATATTTTCGTTTCGTACAAATCCTCGTGCATATACGGATCAATTCTAGATTGAACAAAGTGCTCTCTGGGAACAAAGTCTATGTATCTACCAAAATATGTCTATAATTCTTAATAAAATACGGAATTATCTTAATATATTTTGTAATACAACATTTTGTATTTCACCATATTCCGAATTATAATACGTTGATGAATGATTTCATCATATTGTGTTAATTATTTACTTGAAGATTACACGCTTTTAACTATAAAATACAGATTTATCGGCTACTTTTTAAACTATTAAAGACTAAATCACTACTTTGTTAAATACCGATTAAGTAAGATTTTATATTAACACATTTATTAATATAATCAACTATGATGGACGATTACTTCTAGGTACAAACAGCCGCTTAATATTTAATTATTTTTAACCGACTTCAAAAAACAGACGTTATAAATTCGAAACGTATATTTTTTTAAATGTTTGTTCAGCCATAACTTATCGAGGGGTTGACCGATTTGAAAAATTTCGACGCCGTTGAGTTCAGAATGTTCGTGGAATGATTCCGTATAATTTTTATTTAAATCGGTTCATTAGTTTCTTTTTTTCTAGTAAACAAATTATTTTTTTACTTATCTTATGTTACTTCATATTTCTTGTATTTGTGAACCGATTTTGATGATTCTTTTTCTAATCAGTAGCACATACCTTCAGGGTGGTCTCACATAAATTTTACGTAAATCGGTTCAGTAGTTTTTTTAAAGTTTAGTAATCAAGAAAGACGTCGGTAAATAACGTGCACACTACGTATTACAGTCACTAAAAAGTAAAAAGTAAAAAAAAATTGAACCTCCTTCAAAAAAGCCACTAAAAAGAGGAAAATAATAAAATTTTGATATCGGCGCCAGTTTTGTAAATAAAAGCAGATTCCTATGTATAAAAAGTTTTAGTACATAATTAATTTGGCGCCGATCTCAAAATGTTATTATTTTCCTCTTTTTAGTGGCTTTTTTGAAGGATGTTCTATTTTTTTATAATTTTTTTTATCATTTTTTCAAATACATACCAAATACTACGTCATTTCTTTTCAGGATAAATAAAATTAAAATTTGCTTTTATATCTTAGTTCATTATGCTCTTATAAATCTTAACTATATAAACGAGAAGGCACTGGGTTCGAATCCCAGCGGAGGCCGGTGTGGCATAGGATTTTTTTCTACTGCCTCTCGCTGAGAACGGAGAAACGGCCATTTTGTTGACGTTTTTTTGGGTTCCCTCAATAATTGCAGATAAATATTATAAATATCGCGGTGAATCTTTAAATTAACGGTTATGGCCGATTACCTGCCAAACTCCAATGTTCACAAAATTTACCTTATCCTAATTTCCAGCAATTTCTCCACTCACGCTTTACTATTAACTAAGTTGAAGTTTAAAAATCTGGAAAATAACGGAACAGTGGTAAATGAAAGACAGCAGTAGTGTATAATGTCATGAAACGGGCGTTAAACACATTATTGTTTTTAAATTATTTGATAAATAATGTTTCTACAGATTATAAAATAATCTTTATAAGAAAATAATTTAAAGCTTAGTTACAAAAATAAAGTGTACTGTAATTTAGTGTGTTTCATTTCATGGCGAATATAAATAACAATTTACACAAGGATGAAAAAAAATCCTTGTGTGTGGACAACAGCTCAATGCTATAAATTCTCAGACATCAATAATTATGAAATAAATTGTTGACCGATACATATTTTTTCCAATATAATTTTTGACCTATACGGATAAACGGTGAGAATGGTTAGTTATACTTATAATAAATTAAACTAAAGGGCGACACATATATACGCGCTTTCGTTTAGTGTACTACGATTTTTCAAAAATTTACATGTATTTTATACAATCACTGAACAGCATTTTTATTATATAGGATGATTCAAAAAGCGCGCCGGTTTTGAATCGCTCGCCAGTTTGTTGTTTGTGTTTTGTATAAAGTTGACATCTGCTAACATTCCGATTTCATTCTGTGTACCATCATGGAACGATTTTCAACTGAGCAAAAAAATAAGGGGCGATGACACCACCCTCCCAAAACCCACACCAAACATTGCGTTGGTTCGTGATAGTGTCAATGTTAGTCCACTGAAATCGGTTCGACGTCATTCCCAACAATTGGGCATAGGGTAGTCTTCATTGTGGCGAATTCTTGTGCGCGATCTTCATTACCACCTCTACAAAATTCAATTAACCCAGGAACTGAAAGTGCCCGATCACCAGAAGAGACAAGATTTTGTTGACTGGGTTCTGAGAAGACAACAGGAGGACGACGGCTTTGCGAGGAATATCATCTTCAGCGACGAGGCACACTTCCACTTAAATGGATTTGTCAATAAGCAACATTGTCGTATTTGCAGGGGATCAGAAAATCCTCATTCGATTCATGAAAGGGAAATGCATCCGCAGCGACTGACGGTTTGGTGTGGATTTTGGGCGGGTGGTGTCATCGGCCCTTATTTTTTTGCTCAGTTGAAAAGCGTTCTATGATGACACACAGAATGAAATCGGAATATTGGCAGATGTCAACTTTATACAAAACAGTGTTGCTAAGCAACAAACAACAAAATAGCGAGCGATTCAAAACCGGCTCGCTTTTTTAATCACCCTGTAGGTAATTTACATTAAAATAAATTCTGTTAGGTATTTGAAAAATTTTAGGCTGAAAAAATGTAGGTATTTCGTAACAAAGAGAATTCCTTTGAAAATAATTTGATAATCATATTTTCACCTCAAAAAATACCAAAAACTTACAACACAGAATCATCATCATCATCTAGATTCTAGATTATGTAAATGAGGGGAAGATGATGTCTTCGAGGCTTTTAAGGATCCTTAAGCCACGAAGTCATTGTCTTGTAGAGATTGTGATCCAGTAGTCAACTGATGTAAATGAGGAAGATAATGATGGTGTCATGGCTTAAAGGATCCTTAAGCCACGAAGACATCATCTTCCTAGTTTACATCAGTTGACTACTGAATCACAATTTCTACAAACTTTGTAGTTATAATATTATTATACAGAAAATTGTTCATACGATTAAAGTATCGCAATTATTAATGTATACAAATGAATGCAAAGTTTGCATTCGTGTTTAAACCACCCATTATGACTCAAGGCTATAATTAAAATGATATTTCATCTTAGATTCACCCGTGATATTAGCTCCCGCATGTGAGGTGGTACATCTCTACAGTAGTACCTAATTTAAATCAGCTCTCGCAGGTAGTGATATTTCAGTAACAAATTGCTTCATTAGGAAACAATTGATTGTTTAAAAACGTGTTACTGTAGAGTAATTGTCAACTCAGCCACCGCGAAAGTGGCAGTTTCGGGTAAAGTCCCAACGGTGACATAAGTTTGAAAAATGAATTTTTCCATTGTCGCATCATATTGTTACGTCATTATGGGTGGTTTAAATACGAATGCAAACTTTGCATTCATTTGTATATATAATTATTATATTCTAGATTATATCACCTTGATTATGCTACGGCTCTAGCGAAACGAGCAACAATTTTTAGGGTTACCTTTGTGTGTCTTTTGGGGTGAAAATATCTTGCAAGAATTCTTGCTATAGAATTTTTGATTGATTGATTAGTATAGCAAACTTTGATTGTCTATGAAGTCTTGAAAAGCGGCAAGCAGCATCTCTGGATGTAATTTTCGAGTAACTGACTAACAGACACGCAACATTTCGATGTCACGACATTAAATTTTTATAAATACCTATAGGTAATATGTTATGCAGTTTATGTATTCTACGGTTTCTTTAACGTCTTTTTTATTTGAAATATACGAGTTCAATAATTGAAAACAATGCCTTCTTCAATTCCTTTCTTTGGCAAGAAAAGAGGAAGAAATCGCGTCGAGAAATTGGATTATCAATGCAGCCGTACAACTTTGATTTTGGCCCATACTTAGAAAAGCACACGGAAGGAACTTAAAGCGCTAAAAGAAAAAGACTCGTCAATCATTCAAAGTCTGGCAGGAAACATAATTTAAATCAAGACTATTGGGGTCCGTCAAATGAGCATCTGACATCTGGTGGCAGAAAATTGTACTCAAACGAGGGAAAATTTTATATGCTAACAGTGCAAATTAATCATGAAATTGTTTATTACAAAAATAAAACAAGTAAAATAAACAAAAAGTTTATCGAAAATGGAATTCGCAACGTTTTCTAATATCATGGCAATAAACACTGTCAGTTATTGCCTTGTAAAACTTACTTTACAGCGAATTATTTTCTAATGACATGTGGTAAAACTGTATTTATGAATTAAAAAAATATTTTGTAGTAATAATAAGATGTACTTGTTATCATACTGCAATAAAATAGTTGAATCCCTGATGATTAACAAATTTATAGGATTAACTTCGTATACAAATATTTTGAGGTTAGTAACTTAGCTACTTATTACAATATAACTTATTATGTTGCAGTTATGTGTTTACATTATTCACCTAACCCAGCCTTAAAAGCGCATTGAACGCGCATGATTAATTTCGTGGAGATTTTCTTTTAATTTTGATGTTTTTAAGCAATATGTCGTAAAGATTACTACTTTTGACAGTTCATTTTGCATGCATTTTTCTCGTTATATTTCCGACATTTGATAATATGCCCGGCTTTGAGAATCCGTTCTCCTTCAACGAAATTCCTTTGTTTAGGATTCGTACCGGCCCAATCACAAATTGCACTTATATTTATCATTTTTTATCACTTTGAAAATCATAAAATTACACGCAAAAGTATACCCCGTATATGAAATTTCCCTCCGTCTGCGCCATGTTTTTGAAGCTCCACCTATCTGACGGATCCCAATTGTGATTCTAAACTTATCAGTAATAGTAATTAATAGTAACCTACTTAAAATAAAATTTTATTGGATGCAGTGGTTATTTAAAGACTTACAATTCTTACTAGAAATACCGAAATTCTGCATTTATGCCAAATTAAATGGAACTGCAAAGAATGCCTTTTTAAAATTCGCTTTATATTTAGAAGGTGATTAAAGGTACAGTACATTTTTATCAGAAACCCAAACCTTCAAAACTATATTTTCTCGTCTAATGTGTTTTGAAATACTAGATTATTCTAACTTTATTTTTAAACGTCTCTAATTTACTATTTAATCATAAACTTTGATCCCTAATAAGTCTTTTTCTATCAGTACCATACAATCCTCAATTCATGTATAGCGACTTTTCTGATGAGCATCTACCATTTTTAATTAAAATACTTAAGCTATTTCCCACTATAATTGCAACATCAGACAACATTTTGTTATTTGAATGCTTTTTACTAATAAATATATAACGTAAATAAATAAAAATATAAATGAATATGCGTTAAAACATCGACATATTTACAAATACTTTTTCAACTGGTTCCATTTTTATGCCGAAATACGTTACGGGAAAGCAAGCATGCTTGCATTGTAATTGAAAGATATGTGCGTTTTGCTTCTGAATGCCCTTCATTTAGGCAGATACATACATCGAGAGAGTTAAAACTAATTATTGAAGACAGCGAGCAGCTTAACCACATATTAAATATATAATGTCGAAATGTATCATACGAGGAAAATTATCATTATTATTATCATCTCGATATTGGATTGTCTTTCATGTTTGTAGAGTCTGTCCGAAAACATTCGCATCTAAATTACTTTGGATAATTTAATCACAATCACTTATATAATATATGACAGGCAATCTGTACATTACAAAAACTGAATATAAAAATACAGTAATCCTTCGCTTACCGCGGGGTGAGATTCCGTAAATAGGCCGCGGCTGAAGAAACTGCGTTTGATGAGGGATCCAAATATGTGCTTATTGGCTGGGTGCACGACGGACACGACATCTAATGACCGCACTAAATCACACTCTATATCCGTTGAAGGAATGACAATTTTTTATAAATAAAAAATAAAAAAATTCAGATCGCTAAAAAATATAAGTGCAATACCACATCTGAAAGGGGCTAATAAATATTAGGTACGTATTCTGTTGAAAAAAGTAAGTATAAAAAATTATAATAAATATAAAATACCTACATTTCATTCCAAATGTGTTATGTATCTATGTCCACTGTCCACTAGATGGCAGTGGGAACTTAATATGAACAGACTGTGAGAACGTAATGCCATCAGATAATATTCGATGTTGTAAATAATTATTGTTCTTAATTTATAGTTATTTCCTTAATAAATATTTTATAGATCAAATCAATAAATGTGTTTATTACATGTGGTATTGCACTTATGTTTTTAGCAATCAAAAATTTTTAATTTTTTTAATAAGAAAGAAAACACGGTTGTTTTATGAGTCAAAATATATTTATTATATAAAAGGCGACGTTTCGACGACTATTTTGTCATCTTCTTCAGACCTTGAAATTAAACTGTTTAAAGTTTAATTTCAAGGTCTGAAGAAGATGACAAAATACTCGTCGAAACGTCGCCTTTTATATAATAAATATCTTTTGACTCATAAAACAACCGTGTTTTCTTTCTTATTATATATTTTAATTTTTTTATTTATAAACATAAAATAAAACAAAATGGAGTAAGGTTAGGTGTCAAAATTTATAATAATATTAGTTATAATAGCATTAAAGCTTACATAATCACAATTTAAAATATTTGCAGCTACTATTTCTGCCTGTATTTCTACAATTAACTACACAACAATTACTATTATGCAACATTTTTTTAAATAACTTCATTTATTTGTTCACAACGTGAGTGTGATTTAACGCTTATTTTGTCCATAGCGTACGCTGCAGTCGATACGGTTGTCCCCACCATATACTCTGCACCCAGCGAATAAAAGATGATGCACTAAGGCGAAAAAATAAGCTGTGCAATTAAGTCTTTTCAAATAAACTTTAATGAACTTACCTAGCTACATCAATGTGTCCCAGCACGCGCGGGTTGTCTGCGTGCTGAAGTTATTCATTACACAGAAAAAACTCGTCAAAATTAATTTTTTACTATAGCCTTAAATACTGTATTACTGTAATTAAAAAAGAAGAGAGTATGCATTTACGACCATACGGTAGAAGTGAAACTTCTAGAATGCTTTGCCTACTCAACCATAGATAGCAGTGCTAAACACACGCGTCGTGTATTGTGCTCTATCTCTATTCTCTCGGTCTATCTTTTTCTATCATTTCGCTTCATCGCCTCACGAATTTACCCTCGCTGAAGTAACACTTCAAAAATTGAACCGAATTAAAAATAAAAAGGATAAATTGTTTTTCTCTTCGTTGTACAATTACCTTCCCTACCTACATTTAAGCAGAAGTCGGCGCAATTATTTCTCAATTATAGTGACAGTGATTTATTTACGCCGACTTCTGATTGAATGTAGATCAGGGAAGGTGATTGTGAAACGAAGAGAAATATTATTATATTTTATATATAGTTCAGATTGTGGACCTTCGTTTGTTCTTGTGTATTCTAAAAGTGACGATTGCTTCGTGTCGTTCCGACCGAATCGAATTGAATATTCCGCTTAATCGTTGCTACAATATTAATTTTATTTAAATTGCAATTTTAAAAATTGTTTCATTACAATATTTAAATATGGTTACATTAATTTACATGACCTATCAAGCAAATAAACAGCAAGACAATAATGCAGACATAATTAATAACAATTAATATAGTCGTTTTGAAAATTCATAAATATATAAACCTTTCTTTTTGAACATCTTATATGTTTACCTATAAAATAAGGTTTATATAAAAAATGAATAGGTTGTTTTAGCCGAACATTTAATAATCATTCGAGGTCAGCTGTCTGCACGACATATTTCAGACACGCTATTGTTTTCAATCATATTTCATTTGTTTTCAGTAAATAACAAACAGGTAGGAATACTTAAGTTTTAGTTAAACCTGATATAGGTTTTACATCTAATCTTAGATTTAACGTAGATTAAAGAATCATACGTTGCAGAAGAGAAAAGCAGAAGTATATTATGATGAATTATTTTACCGTGATTTCCATGATAATTTAGTGCTGCGAATCAGTGGCGGCTCGTGCCTGTTTAGACAGGTGGTGCCAAAACGACGGCCAAAATAAAAAAGAAATAAAACATAGAAAATAGCTTACTAAACAAGTACACACTGGGCACAAAGTGCAACAATAGAAATTTGAAAAAAACAGTTTAATAAAGTTCAAGGTCTCTACACATTTCTCGCAAAATAATAAAATAAAAAATATATTTTACCCAACATTACATAACTGAAAGTTACATAACTGAAAGTTACATAACTGAAAGTCCATCCTTCTTTCCTTCTTACTTGTAAATTTTTTAATTACTTTATTATTAAAATTTTCACTTCCATAAACAAAATTTTTTCCGCCGATAGCTAAGTCTGTATTTCTTAAAAATGTTAAATTCTTTTAAGCATTGAAAAACAACGTTCAGTTTTTCTTATTCTTTTATTTGAAATTTAAGTTTTTTCCATAAGTCTAAAGAGAATGCACTAAAAAGTTTTTTAAAAAATTCACTTTGTGGTCATAACGGCGAATATAGTTATCAATAATTTGCCTTCAATAGATATACAAAACAAGCTAAAATGAAATTAAGACGACACATTCAGTAGTCACACACTACAAAGCAACACAAACTAAAAAAAATGTTGACAAAGCAAAAGATTAAATAATAAAACAAATTTGTTATCAACAATAACATTTAACCGAAACAACAATAATCAGATCTGTTACAAATTATTATGAACTTATGATTATAAACTGTAAATTTTTGTCACTTTCTAACAAATTTGACAGTACATGAGGGTAAAGTGAGACAGAAATTTTACAGTGCTGTAACTTCCAACACTGACCATACAGAATATCGCCACTTAGGTGCTTGGCACAAATTTCGTTTGGATTTAGCATTACTGCATACGGAAATCATGAGTACGTAGTTCCATCTCTCTTGCTCTCATATAAGGACCGTAAGGTATGCTTTGTTTCACTTGTGTCTATTATTAAATGGCACAGGATAAGTGTTGCTGATCGCGTGGTGAATGTTTTAGGAAATTTGTGCGATTTAGGTTGAACTCTGCTGTCCAGATAATCAATAATTTAATAGATTGATTAAAAAAAAATATTAATAAAAATAGATACATATTAGCAAAAAATATTTTTAGAGAAAATTGAAAAATTGGGGGTAGTGCCATGGCACTGTGGCACTACCCCACGAGCCGCCACTGCTGCGAATACTTTGAAAACAAAGTCATACCAGTGTCCTAGCTCCATTGGCGTAACTAGGGATTTTTTCCAGGGGGGGGGGCATGGCTCTTTCAATCTGAGAACTGAAAATCACTATTATTAGATCTTTTATTGTCAGTAATTTAATAGTCTTAAATGCCATATTTAAAAAAAAACACTAAATGTTGCTTGTCTTGTGAAGTTTTTATTTTGAGTAGCTATTTTTTAAGTATATTAGATGAAAATACAAAATTACAAAATATGGCGCTTGGCTCAAGTTTTGGTACCCCCAAACGGTTTGTTATTCTTATAACTTTCAATAGTTTGTAATAATTTTAAATTGACTTTCTTTATTCTTACGTCAGCACTCTAAGCTACGAGCCGTAATTATTCTAGGAAGGCCTGGACCCCCTTGCCCCCCTAGTTACGCCAATGTCTAGCTCTGACCGTACAAAAGTCTACTGGACAACACTACTAACATTTGATTATTGAATTTTAGATAATATTATAATGAAAAATATCAAATCAGTGGCAGACTAAAATAATTTTTTTTATCATTTTTTGTTGTCAGTATCTTGAATACGACTCAATACTACTTGATGAAATTTATGATAATAGAGAAGTATCAATTTTTTACATTTATCATTATCTGCCGTGTAAATTTTCTTGCATACTTGGCAGACCTTATATTAAACATTTATCCATTTGGAGAGAAGTTTGCTAGGTATGCAAAAAAAATTTGCAAGGCAGAGGATGATAAAAAATTGATACTTCTCTATAAACTCTATAAATTTCATCAAGTAGTATTGAGACGTATTCGAGATACTGATAACAAAAAATGATAAAAAAATTTAATTAGTCTGCCACCGATTTTAGTAGTGTTATCTAGTAGACTTTTGTAGTCAGAGCTTAGATTACAATGGATCTACCAATGAATCTCTTGAAGAGGGGGATAAAATTTTTGATGTGAAGACGCTAAATATTAAAAAGTAATCGCAAAACACCCAGCCACGATGCACGTTTCGTTAACATGTCAACATTATGGGAAGCTATTTGGTAATTGGTTTTGTGAGTTACATGTTGAAAATACGTATTATTCTTTACTTTTGTTTGGCTAGTTAATTTTAGAAGTTTTACTGTATTTTCTCGGCAAGCAAATTATCTATTTAACTGTCAATTTGCCAGGTAAATTAATAAAGGGGTACGTTAAAAAGATGAGAAGGAAAAATAAAAGAATCGAGATGATATTTTTTAACATCATATTATACCAAAAAAGACGACACAATTTTAAAATGTTTATGATTTGTGTTTAATATTTATTTATTTATTGGAATTTGGAAGGTAGAAAATTGTCATGCGATTTTTTGAAAAACCCTTTTAAATCATTTTTCTAATAACTACGTTTAACATGATAATATGGTAATGGTGAGAAATGGTGTTTAACTATCATTTTGTTAACAGATTTAAAGATGGGTCTTTAAAATTATATGTTAGAGCTAAAATTAAAGAAATTACAAAAGTAAATATACCTACTTGTTTTCTATTGTATCGAAAATTTAAAATATTCTAAATAAATATAATTTACGTAAACTTCTGACATTTGGACGATGATATAAAAGGGTTTTTGATGTAACTGAAAAATGACCAGGTGCTTTAATGAAAGATTTAGAAAAGTAATTTTGCACAACAAAAACAAAATTCAATAACATTAACATTTTAGATATTTTTTCCTTTATATATTTGTAAGAATTTTTGAGAGGCCAATTTTTTCCAAATAACATACAGGGTGTTAAAAAAGAGTGTAACATATTTAAATAGGTAATAGTATGGACCAAAATAAACAAAAAAAGTCTTAGTAAACATGAGACCGCAAAGTAACGGTTTCGGAGATATGGAATGAGGCGGACCTGTATTATGGCCTGCAAAATCGCCTGATTTAAACCCTCTAGATTTCTTTTTTTGGGGATATTTGAAAACATTAATCTATGGTACTCCTGTAAATAGCCTCGAGGAACTGCAGCTACGAATTAATCAAAAATGCCAACAAATCTGAGCCAATGAGGGGGTTTTAGAAAGAGTTCTAATATCTTTCAGACAGAGATGTCGTGCCTGCTTGGAAATGGAAGGAGGGCACTTTGAACATCTTATGTAACTTTATTTTTTGGTTTTGCTAGAAGCTTCTTTTGTTTGTTTGTCCATAATTTATAAGTAATAAATAATTGCAAATAAATGTTTCAAAAAAGAATAACCTTCCATATCTCCGAAACCGTTACTTTGCGGACCCATGTTTACTAAGACTTTTTTGTTTATTTTGGTCTATACTATTTTAAATATGTTACACTCTTTTTTTAACACCCTGTATAAATGTGTTACTATCAAAACAAAACGCTGGGAATAGTACGAAATTACTATACGAAACGAAAAAAACATTTAATTTGTAATTTCAGTTAAAAATTTTTGAAACATGCGATTTTTTCCTAGACATTTCTCGAAAAATAAATGACCGAACATTTAGTAACACCAGTTTTTCTAAAATTATATGGTTAATAAGTAAATATATTTTTGTTTCATTTTGTATATTTTAACTGTTAATTAAAAAAAAAAAAAAGAAACAGCTAAATAATAACGATGTAATTAAAATAATATTGTTAATAACTATATAATTTTCTTAAACAATTTAAGCCATGTATAAAATTTTTTTTGGCATAAGACAGTGGAAGTAATGTAATTTCTTAGAATATGCGCAAGCAATGTTGAATAATTGCTGAGCACGGTTTGCGTTTTCTGAAAAAAATTATGTGTAATTAGGAATCAGGTAGTAATTAAATACTAATTCGTATCTACATATTTGTGGCCGCCATTCAAAGTGGTTTATGTCGAATTATTTGGTAATATAGTACTTAATGTTGTGTAAAATCGTTTTGTCTCTACACAAATTCTAAATATATTTTAAACTTTTCTTCAATATGGCTGTGTAGGTATGTACGAGTATATTGTATAATATTAGGTTTATTTTTCGTCGAAACGAAAAGTGACGGTGTTAAGGGAGAATTCCATTATTTGTAATTATGCTTCACTTTAAAAATGAATAAGTATATCTTTATTGCCACTCACGCCCTAATTGAAGATGAATTCATAACTATCGGTGTTAATTTTATTTTAATAAAAATTGTACATACGCTATTTTACCTTGTAGTTAAAGATATTTAATATTAGGTACAAGCACAGATATATATGAGACAATTACTGGACGGTTGATAATTTCTTGTAATTACTGCAGATAGAACATGCTATTATTGAATGTTTCTAATTCTAGCTTGTGTGTTTTACTCCAGCCAATTAGGAAAGTTTGATCATTTTAATTGATATAATTAAAACTACATTTCTTCAGACGCTGAATTCGCGATCGATAATGGAAATTTTGAGAAAAGTTCTCTTTCGGAAATATATTATAGTATAATCTTCCGAAGAAATATTATTTAATAAAAATTAAAGATTAATGTTTAAATCAATTGAATTTTCAGCTTTATAAAAAAAGAAACTAATATTGTAGTTGTAGCAAATACATTACTACAGTAGATTGTATATCTAGTGGAGTAATGAGGCATATTACTGACGAGTAATGACAGTATGCTAAAACGAATGATATCGAGTTTTAACAGTCACATGAGTCATATTAATATCATTACGCACGAGATATACAGGGTGGCACATCTTAAACAATGCAGTGAAATATCTCGTACACGGTACAAACCATAAAAAAATGTTTTATACAAAAGTTATAGAGTGTCAAGGGGGACAGAAGACTGTGATATCAGATTTAACATAGGTGGTACTGTTAAGGTCAGGCGAAGGTCAGCTTCGATTTTTAAAGTCTAACAGTGCATTTTTATTCCAGAATACGATACAGTATTTAATAGTGAACAGTAAATTGTTAAGGTACATATTATGAGCTAAAGTTAATAAATATTGAGATATTTAGAAATTAAATAACGGCCAAAATGAACGAAATTAGATAAATTATGGCATAGCAGATAGCCATATATTACGCACCGGCCTTCTTGGCTTGAATTCAATTCATAAAAGAACCGAATTGACAAATTAAATTTGCTATTTAATTTATAAATATCTCAGTATTTATTAACTTTAGCTCATATGTACCTTAATAATTTACTGTTCACTATTAAATACTGTATCGTATTCTGGAATAAAAATGCACTGTTACAATAAAAAAATCGAAGCTGACCTTCACAGCACCATCTATGTTAAATCTGATATCACAGTCTTCTGTCTCCCTTGACACTCTATAACTTTTGTATAAAACATTTATTATGGTTTGTACCGTTTACGAGATATATCACTGCATTGTTTAAGATGTGCCACCCTGTATATGATATTTTTGCCATACCCACTATAAAATAGCTGCTTATTTCACTTCATTTTCAGCATTTTCAAATTTTGTGTCGTCAACTTCACTTCTATAGTAGACCGAGGCACGTACAGGATTATGTAATAGCGGGCGGATCAGACGTATAAATATAAATCACTGTAAAAATTGCTTGCGTTCCCACACTAGTGTGGGAAAGATACGTTCCAGCACACCAGCCTGTCAAAAGTTACTTTACATGCATATAAAGCTGCTATTTTATAGTGGGTATGGCAACAAATATTTTTTGATGCACACTTATACATTTCTTAACAAATATTTGCTCTTAATATTATGTCTAATTAGCAGTTTTATATAAGTACTATAAATGTGGTATCTTTTTTCCCTGAGACCGCGATGAATATCATCTTAAAGTTTTGCCCAATAAAAATTACAGAGAATGTAATTGGTAATTTGTAAACGTCAAATGAAGATTGTCGGTACAAAGTGACTTTGGTTAAACACGAAATTCCAGCATATCAATATCATTCATATTGTCAAATAATTTCTTCTTGATTATTTTAGGAGCATCCGTGAATGTTAGATATTTTACTGGTATATTGACACACCTTTTCAAGTCTCAACTTTGAAAAGAAGTTTTAATTAATATTTTCTAGTGGACCCCGTGCAAGAATGAAGGAAGAAATGCTTGGAAAGTGATTTTCATCTTATTAAAGCTTTAAATAGGTATCATTAATTCCAAACATTAATATTTTTATTAAATTATCTAAATAAATTAACAAAAATAAATCACGTTTGTGTTATCATTTGATTATGAAAAATACAAATACAAATTTCGAAAGAGCTGGGATGACACGGACCGATTTTTAATCAACATAAAAACATCAGCTATGAAATTATCTCGCATTTTTTAGAAATTATATATGAACGCTATCGCTTATATTCGCTATTAGAATATCAGTATAGTAATAAATAAATTGTAAAAAATAGTCGGTGATTATAATTTGGACTACGTAGATTAATCGATTTTTCAAACTTTTGATAATTTTTTAATGATGTCTAAAACCTCGGCTTTCCAACACTATGTCTTGAGGATCGCTGCTGCTAGAACGTCAGTGCACGTTACTTGTTAGTCACTCTTTATAGATTAATTAATCAATAGTTAATTTGAATAATAGTTTATGCAGTAATGCTATAATGATAAACTGATTTTATTAATAGAATAATTAATGAACAGCTATATTAATTGCCCACCATTGTTAACTATTTTTTCATTATCTGAATTATGCGATATTACTGTAATGCTATGAGTTAACTACCGTTCAGTAGATAACAATTAATTATTAATCATTTAATTGTTTTATGATTTTACGTTACTTATGCATACATTTTCTAAAAGTTTATCGGTTACGCTAATCTATTCATGTCCGCCTTCAGAAAGGACAGGTAGAGTCCAATTACTCTTAGAATGGTACCGATACGTCATCAATGTATTGGCGTCAATCATCAAAAGGCCACCTAAAAGAGGAAAAAAACAAAAAAAATAACTTTTTTTTTCGTTTTTTTTCTTCATTTTTTTCAGTAACCCTTTGCACACTACGCCACTGGGTCAGGTAGGCGGCGTACATATAAATAGGCGTTTTTTGTCAATGACGTAGCGGTATCATTCTTAGAGTAATCGGATTATAAGTATAAGTTGCTGACGGTACTGACGGTACTGACGGTACTGTTGTCATAGTCACCATTTATAAAACTATGGTAAAAGCGCCGGCACGGGGCACTATCGTAAAATTACGTACGTATATGTCCATTCTGCAGACGGGCATCAGAACGTCAATTAATGCAAAGTTAACATGACTTGACTGTAGATGTAGGGCATTATTAATGTGAACGGTATGCGCGGTAATGTTAATTAATACAAAGTAGCTAAAGTTGAAATCACGGTAATTTAATAATTAATGTCGGTCGGTCCGTTTGATCGTGTTCGGTGGTCAAATTACTAACCACTGATGGTTGTTAAGTGATTTAATTCTATCGAAAGACAATGATATATTAATAAACAAACCAACTATCGTTTCAGTTCATGTGAACTCGAAATGCGGAACTCACTCTTATATTCAATATTAAACATTCAATGATGTTCATATTTTAAATGTTTGCTAATTTGTCTTTGTAAGACATTTAAAAGAATGAAATTACCGATCTCGAGTTGAAATATTTCAGCGTATTTCTAAGTTTACCTAATGAGAAATTCTTGTCGAAAAACAGTTTAAAAATTTGGTCTTATAATATATCGTAGTTTAGACTGTGAAATTTTGAATAGATACACAAACATAAAAAGTCCGGCTCGAAATGTTATATGTTATATTATTTCAACAAAATAAAAGTTTTATTTCAAATTCATAAGATTAAATAGAATTATCACGGATCTTAAAAACACTTGATTTTAATCCATTAACAGTTAAAAAAAAGTCAAAAGGTGTCATGGGACACCCGACAGAAGCTATGCTTTTTACGCATTGTAGGTATATAAAACCGAATTTATCAAAGCTATAGACAATACAATTAAAAAGTTATTATTTGACCGCCATTTTGAAATCAGATGCAATTTTATTTTTTTGTGTCCTATAAAACTCTTAAATATCAATTGTCAAAAAGATCGGATAATTTTCATAAAAGTATCTACATAATATAATCTATATAATAATAATCTATATAATATAGCCGTCATTTTGAAATCTGACGCCATTTTATTTTTTTGTGTCCTATAAAACCCTTAAATACCAATTTTCAAAAAGATCGGATAATTTTTACAAAAATACATATGGTCGCCATTTTGAAATCTGACGCCATTTTATTTTTTTGTGTCCTATAAAACTCTTAAATATCAATTTTCAAAAAGATCGGATAATTTTTACAAAAGTACATATGGCCGCCATTTTGAAATCTGACGCCATTTTATTTTTTTGTGTCCTATAAAACTCTTAAATATCAATTTTCAAAAAGATCGGATAACTTTTACAAAAGTACATAAGGCCGCCATTTTGAAATCTGACGCCATTTTATTTTTTTGTGTCCTATAAAACTCTCAGATATTAATTTTCAAAAGGATCGGACAGTAGATATACTTTTAACATGAGTATGTCGGTGACGTGACGGTACGTGACGGTGACGGTGACGCGAAACCATAAGTTTTTCCCCTCCCAGAAATCGTCTAACGTGTCTATAGAAGCATAACTTCAAAAAATATTGATCTTTACATTTACTATAAAATATCAATAATAATGTTAAGAGTAATGAACGAAAATTTAGTTTCAATAATTTCTTTTTAACTTTTCTCAATTACCGAGTTGGATATCTTTATCATATTTTTAATGAAAATATAAAACTTCTATCCGCAGTGAGAACTTCTATAACGGGAGCTTTTAACATTGAATTCTTAAAATCTATCATCTTCAGAGTAAATTAATATCAAAATGGAGGACTGTTGTAGCACACTTAGCGATATTCTGCAGTCTATCGTCAGCATCTGCAACAAACAAACATCAAATTTATTATCAGCACTTTGATTTCATAGTTTTAGACTGTTTTTAGCAAAAATTTCGGGTTCGTCACCATCTTACAAGGCTTATTCCAGATAAAGTTGAACAGAGCAGTTATTATTATACATTAATTTAATGTAGATATTTAATCTTTCCATCAAAAAAATCGCAAGAAAATTTGTATCTGTAAAAATGTAAAATCCATTTTGGCGCAAAAATAATTTCCAAATATACAAAACATGTAATTTACTGCGTCCCGCTGGAGCAAATACCGTAGTTGAATTAGCTGTTCTATTAAAGCACACAAAGGTGCGTAAATCATTCACATTAAAACTAGATGACTACTCTTATAATTTACTACAATATACAAGGAGTTCTTAAATGACGCTGTTGAAGCTGTATATACATAGATTTTTTTGGAATATTTAGGTAAGTATATGAATTTAAAATAGTTTTATGTAATGAAGTCAATTCGCATTTTTTAATTGCAATTCTATAATTTAATAAAAAAATAAAATATCCCCATTTTTTATTTTCGTTTGTTTTGTTTTCACGTAAGAGACCCCACTTTACTTTCATTGATGATAGTCGCTAATTGTGCAAAATGAGATATTTTGTTAGGTCAGATGAATATGTTTTACGAGAATTATTTCAATTGTTTCAGTTTAATATGACTTTATGAATGAAAAAATGAACTAAATTTGATTCAAAAGATTTAAATGCAAAACAAACATCAGATTGAATGCTGAGCATGATTTATTGTTATGAATATTATTTTTTCTCAACTGAGTACCTATCACAACCATGTTGAAATGTTCTATTTGATCAAAATCTATTTTTTTATTTGGGTAAAATAAATGTTGTCCAAGTTTCACGGCCGGCGTTGTTCCAAATCTTCATAGTTTCCGGGCTTGTAGGTCGTGCTTCGATGGTATTATTCTACCTGACGTTTTGTCTAGAACAGGTATGGACATTGGACAACCTTTGGAAAGTTGCGGGCTAAACTTTAGGATATTAATGAAGTCGCGGGCCGTAGATAATAGGTAGTTGTGAAAAAATAATAATGATGCGGTTTATTTTTTTTCTTCGGCAAGATATTTTCTGTAGAGATCACTTAGCTCCACGTCTTCAAATTTTGACTTCAAATGTGTGTCTTCCTGAAGCTCGATCAACTCCATTTGCAGGTGTGTCGGAGCCATCTCTAGTCTCTACGCCACTTTTCATAGGAGTAGCAAAAAGGCTAAAGGAGCTATTCATTACCTGTGTTTTCGAAGTCGGAAAATCTATTAAAAAATGGCTCCGATAGTGATTTTAGTTCTTCAGCATATATATGGAGTGTAATCAATATTATCGTGACTTGATAGTGTTCAAAAATTGATAACAGCTTCCAGATCGCATTAATTGTGTTTCCCAAAAGTGAATTTTGTTCTGGAATGCTTTCAGATGACTGTACAATTCGTTTACTAACTGACCTTGTTTTTGAAGCTTCAAATTCACCTCGTTTAAGAGACCCGTGAATCGTGATGTCAACTAGAAATGCTAAATTACATAACCATTTCTGATCACTGACTTCAGGCAATGGTTTTTCTTTGATTTCCATAAAATCGGCTATTTCCTGTCTAAGATCGGAAAACCTTTTTAGCATTTTGCCTTTGCTTAGCCATTTTACTTTGCAATATGTCACATCACCATGTTCTGAAGAGAGATCATCCAAAAATGCTTTGAACTTTTTCGAGCGCGATTTAAAAATTTTTCGCGGGCCGGATCAAAAGCCGGGGCGGGCCACATCCGGCCCGCGGGCCGGGCGTTGCCCATATATGGTCTAGAACTACGGTGGACATTTTCAAACGCGATGTGGCAGCGGTCGAAGTGTCCTCTTTGACTGCTCACACTTCACTTACCTGTGAGCCGCCAATTTATTCAGTTTCATATGAACTATCTGTATTCCAACCACAACAAAACTACAACATTGGGTTCAACCACATAATATTATAGTTTACAGACAACAATAGTAAACTGTTAAAGAAACCTAATTGTTTTTCAGTTGTCATGACAACAATAAAATATTATAATGGTAACGGCTATACACAGGACCCAGTGCCCTTAATGACAAAAGATTTGCTTTTAAAATGACTTGGAATTAATTTACGGACACCTGAATCCAGGGCTTCCGAATTAATTGTTATTCATATTCTGATGTAATTGGATAAGAAATATATTAAGATGCAATTAATTTGTCGAATACAGTAAGTATGACAAATAATACCACTGAACTATGATTATTCTTGAATACGCTTGTCTGAATTCCCAAGAAGGCCTTACCGTTTATGCTAGATTATATTTAGATTTAAAATGTATGCAGATGAATGAATTTCGCTCGATCAAACGACGATTGTGTAGTAAGAAGGTACCCGAAACATGTGGTCAGCGGTGCTGTTGCTGCCAAAAATATACTCTGGGTGACCCAAAAATTCATTGGAGACTTAATAAGCCGCTTTAAACTGCAGTGTAAATTAAGATTTTACGTAACGATGAAACGTTTTTATACAATATTACTCAAAATACAGTTACAAAATATTACAAAAAAATAAGTTTTGTCTTTTGTTCATTGAAACAATGTCACGACGCCAAACTTAATATTGTATAAAAATATAACATGCTTTTTATCGTATATGATAAAAAATAAATATTTGATTTATATTTTATTTTGTACACAAAGCGCTTTTAATTTAATTCTTTTCGAATTTGATTGAATTCCTGGAAAAAATTTACCAAATAACTCAGATTGGTTTAATTTTTATTTGGATATCCTTTAATACAGCTTTCCAAGAATTTTCAGTTTTTGAAAATCGAGTATTAAGATTTTCAGTTATCAAATATCAATTCAACATTTGGTGAAGTGTTATTGCCTTTTGATCAGCAATCAGATTTCAAGTCGACAGCCCTGTTCAGTAGCCATATACGAATTTGCTACGTCATGGTTTAGCGCATTATATTTTTAATCGAAATAAAAATTGTTAAAGTTGTTGGTTATAATATTATAGGTGCCCATATAAATATACGCATGCACACACACACATAAATACACATATACATGCTCGAGTATTTATTGATATTTATATGATCTCCGGTTTCGATCGGAGCTGGCCGAGCGTGGTTATCAATTTATTAGATCGGAGTTGCTACTGTTGTATTGAAAGGATCGGGCCGTGATTGATTTTAACTTGTTAATAGTTTCCACTATATAATTAAGATTTTCTGATTGCTTGGTGCCGTTGTTATTCGTGTAATAATAATACATATTATGTAGGACTTATGTATGTAGAATGTGATATGGAAAGATTCAATAAAAGGTATCATCAGTTGGGATGCTCAATAACATCAGATTACATCGACCCCACTGATTATAGCTATAGCCAATTGATTGATACACGATCATCACTAAGTCTTGCCTCACATACTCTAAGTTGGTATCAATGGAAAGTGTTATAGGCGGGAATATACTCAGATGTAACAATTCTTCCGAATCTAACAATAATTGGATGCTATAGAATTGGTATCAGTGGAAGATATCATCGACTAAGGTATTCAGTGAGATAAAATACATCAATTATTTTGATGTTAACCATAGCTTGATGCTGGAGTTGGTACCATTGGTTGGAATAATTACATGCAGCAAATCTCCCGGTTCTAAGCATATAATTTGGATGATAGATTTCTGTAGAGTTGGTGTCAGTGGAAGATATTGTCTGATAGGGTTATTGAGATCAAATATATTAATTATTTTGAAATTAGGAGAAAAACTCAGTGGCAAAAGGATCAAATAAAATTTGCAATACTGATGATTAAATTTGCATTTATAAGCTTACGTTTCGGTGCTCATTTGCAAATTTAATCATCAGTATTGCAAATTTTATTTGATCCTTTTGCCACTGAGTTTTTCTCTCCTAATTTCACCATTTTTCTATATCATAGAGTTCTTCAACATTAATTATTTTGGTTCTAACCATAGCGGGATGTTAGTTATCGGTGGAGTTTCAATTACACCAATTCTTCTAATCTTAACCATAGTTGGATGATACCCAAATATCAAACTAATAAAAATATTAGGTGAAAGTGTGGTAAATTTGGTAATAAATTAAGTATTCTATTATGTATGGCTGTGTGGTTTTTATGTCTTGAAATATATAAATAAAATAATAATAATCTCAAGTTCCACAGTTACCTAAATATTTTGATATCTTGGTCAGAAAACATTTCTACCGAAAATCAGCTACATGAATTGATCAGTCATCATTACAGATAATTATGGATTGTTCATAAATTCATAATCATGAGTTTCAGTAGAAATATTACTAGGAGTCACGTCAGAAATAGATGACCATATTCTAACGCCTTGACATTTAGGTAACATTTTTATTGAAAGTCATTTTATCTTGCTTTGCATTTGATGTAAGTTGATATCAATGGAAAGTATCACTCGATTCTATCTATTTTGCAGATTCCAGTTTTGACCATTTATATTTTATAAGCTTGTAGAGGCCAATAAACCTTATATTAAAATAAAATTTTTACAGACTCAAAACCAAAAGACAGTATCATTCTTTAGGATATTCAATAACAATAGATTACGTTGATTTCAAATATTCTAGTCACATCTGACTAATTGAGCAATTTCATAATTATAATAAAAATGGAATTAGCATGTGCGATCTTCAATATAGTGAAATAAATGTCGTAACATGTGTAATTATTAATCGTTAATTAAGTGACATTTATTAATGAGATTGTTCATTTTTAATTTAGGTATATTATATATAATAACTAGTACAAAAAATATATATTCGTATTTTTTTATAACAAAACCATTGCTCATCTTTGATTAAATGACATTAATATAAAAACATAATTTATAGGAGGATCAAAAGTAACACCATTGCTCATAAAAAACCTATATCTTCTCACACCTAAATTATAATTTCGTATAATTTATTTTCAAAAGTATCGACTGAATTTTCGTAAAGAAAAATGGCTATCGTCTGGTCTCATAGTTTCGTCAAAATGAGATCGAGAAAGTTCGTCGATATAAGACTCATAAAGTATTAGGCATTGTTCTGATATCGTGTGAAGCCCTGTTGAAAGGTATTCCAGAATTACACCAATTTTCTTCTTATTCTTCTGAACAATTGAGCATTAGTTGCTGATATTATTTTTGGATTGCGTTTGTCTTTTTTTATAAAATATATATTATATTTAACTGTACTTGGCAAAAAATGGTATTTAAAAGATAGCTTGTTAACCTTTGGTCTGCAGCTGACATTGTATTTGAATTAAGAGTATTTTGAATTAAATGATCCGTGTTGTAATTACGTCGCTCATTTTAACAGTTCATAACAGTGGTTAGCTCCATTTGGTGGCCGCGACCTGTAATTCATGTGAACCCAAAACGTAGAGAAGACAGATTAGTCAAGAGACTGATATCAAAGAAAAATATCTGGGTGCCGAGCTTTGCTCGGATGAGTTCAATAAAAATAGTACTTGTATGCTGTGAGATATTATTTTCTCAGAATATTATTCCGAAACGAATTTATTTCTGAAACATAATTTAAAATAATTGTTTCTGTTAAATATTTTAACTACCTATGTGTATTTTTAAGCGTAAAAAGTAAGTATCAACTTGAATCAAGCATTTTTTCCTGTAAATATTATTTAGGTCGCCATTTTCAAATCTATCGCCGTTATTGTTTTGTTGACTGAAGAACTCGCAAAAACTGATTTTCATAGATTGAATATCTTGTAAAAATGTTCGAATCAGATGAAATTTTGCTCCCCTGTTGCCATTTTAACAATCCAATTTTAAGCATTGATACCAAATATCAACTTTATCGAAGTACTTTTTCTCTGTGATGTCATCTTAACAACTTCCAGTAAATTTCAAATATTATTTTTGCATAGGTACCTACTGAAAAACTCACAAAAATAGATTCTTTTAATAACAAACATCAGACTATAACCTGCGCAAAACTTTTTTTGCATGTATCTTCACCATAGTTTTTAAAAATCGATGTGTTTTTACACAGACCCGTGGCGCCAGAAGTGCGGCCCTTTGGGCCGCCGTTTTGTAATTATTTACATATTGTGTAAGACACTTCTTATATTAGTGTTCAATTATAATTTTAACACTTGTGATATATTATATAAAATCTATATGTAGAAATAGACTTCGAATCAATCTGACTTTAATTGAGCGAGTTATATAATAAATAAAAAACACCTTTTTTTTTAATTGCTCCCCTCTGGAACCAAAATTCCTACCTAGATGGATTTCTCGCCCCGAAAAATCCCCATTCTGTAAATTTCATCAGAATCGTTAGTCGTTTTTGAGAAAAAAAGGTAAGATTATACGTCATACTACATTTAACGTACTTACCTATACATATTTTATATAGGTAATATAAAAATAACATACCTATTTATTTAAATTTTATCTAAAACTACTTACATAATTATGTTTAGATTTTATTGTTGCTATTTTTTTACTTTTCAAATAATTACTGATTATTTTAATAAGTTAAAGATTGACTGTCAGAGTAATTTTGACATAAATAATGAAAATAGTTTGTTTTTTCCAAAGCCTACTCACAATACGACACTGTTTTATGACGTTAAAAAAACTGTTTTTTAAAATGATAAAATCGATAAGAAAACGAATTTTTCCAGGGATGAGACCTAGCTAAATCGATTTTTTGCCCCCCGAAACCCCTTTTCGGTAAATTTGATCAAAATCGTTAGAGCCGTTTTCGAGAAAATATTTATATAGATACATAGAAACATATATACAAGATTTACTCGTTTAATAATATAGGGGGATTATTAAATACATAGAATTTAAAGAATAAGTAATGACACTTTTAATTTCTCTTAGCTTTTTACTGTGCATTTATTCGCGTGAACATCGATTTGTCTCGCAGATTCGTTTGTGTTACTCTTCGTTTTGACGGAAACCCTATCTTATCCTGATGACAGCTGTAGTTACTTTAATTTTTACTGTTTTTGTGTGATGCCGGTACAAAGAAAACGCGTTATAAGTTTTTGAAAAACTTGCAAGAAAACAAAATATATATCATGGAAGAGAAAAAAGTAGAATTTGGAAATATGTACGACACAATCTTATAAAGAGTTTTTTTTGCAAACAATGGTGACTGCCAAATCCAACAAAAAAATAGGAAAAAATGCCTGAAAAGTATTATTATAAATTATAATGGCCGCGATACCGGTGCAATGCGTTGGATTTAGTCCTGGATTAAACCTTGAATTTAAACTAAGTATACAGGGTGACGTAGAACAAACTGCAATGCATAGCACCACGCGATAGAGGACCAAAAAATAATTAAAAAAATTCCTATACACTAATGTCCGATCGCTTTTTGTTTTCAAGTTACAGGCTGTTAAGTTTTTTTAATAATTTTAATAAATTAAGAAGGCATTTATTAAATACAACAACATTTAAAAAATGTAAGGTATTTAGCTCTACAGAAGGTGTTCAATTTAGTGACCTTGTTCTTGGATACACATTTCCAATCTTCGTATTAATGATTGACGGCATCTTTGAAATATGTTCGGATTATTACGAAATGTATCAGCAGACTCTACAATTCTGTTCCATAATTTCTCTTCAGTGTTTATTTCTACGTTTTATTTCATGAAATCATGGCCTGCCTTTAAATATTTTTTATTGCCTATTTAATTAAATGTATCCAAGAACAAGGTCACCAAATTGAACACTTTCTGTAAAGCAAAAACTTAGCAGCCGGTAACTTGAAAACAAAAAGCGATCGGACATTAGTGTATAGGAATTTTTTTAATTATTTTTTGGTCCTCTATCGCGCGTGGTGCTATGCATTGCAGTTTGTTCTATGTCACCCTGTATACGTATCTGCACTTTGCCTAGTTTTTTCTTCAGTTGTCGAGTATCTATAATCTATAATTTGTCTCTCTCTCTCTCCCGCTTAATTTCTAATACTAATCTCTTTATCTATCACGTGTTTCTATGAAATCGCGAATGAGTAAAAGAAAGAATGAAAGAAAGAAATGACGTGTAAAGGTATGCATACTCAATACTCATATACACATATAAACAACGCAGTGGTGTTGTTCTGGACTATAATATCATCATAGGATTTATTGCAAGTCAGTCTTGTTCTATTATTCGTCTAGTTGATTAACAACTCAGCGGGGGCTGCTGGGCCCAGCACCCAGCACCAGTCCTGAATGATGCTTGCGCTTCTCTCGCACTACCGTACCATCGCACTATATACATGAAGCGAAGGAGCTTCGCCGCCGCTTCTCCCACTTCACTCACTCGTATTATGCCAAAACAAATTACTTCTAATTATAACAGATATAATGGTGCGTTTTGTACGCCTATTGGAATTATAATATACTATAAAAACTGATAGATACGATCGGAAATTTATCAACAGACATGAATTAATTATATTTCTTGGGATTATTACTTCTTTTTCGAGTTCTTCCTTCTAATTGGGAAAAAATTAACTTTGGAGGCTAAGCAGATGAGCAGATATAACTGAATTTCATCTATTTTTACCTGACTGCCGAAGGAGGGTAATGTTTTTTATATTCATGCATGCATTGCTTGTTAGTGTATTTGCCATATGGTACATACACTATTGGCATCGGTCGGATGGCGGGACCTAGGGGTCGGACCAAAATCCATCACCGTACGAAGCCTATTTAAAATGGGACCAATCGGATCATTTTAAGGGTGGTTTTTAGGGGTAGAAAAATGTTTTTGGCCCCAAAAATAGCGAAAATATTCTCAGAATTGTTTCAAAATTTAAATTTAACCTTTTAGTAAAGATCAAAATGTGCTGCTAAAATTTTAATAAAATTGGCCCGACAGGACCGGACTTACAAATTTTATGAAAACACTAGTTTGCGGATAGTGATTTACTTACTGAAGGGTGTATTTCATTTGGTACAGAAATTGTATTGATAATCTTATTGAAATTAAGAAAAAAATATTATTTTAAGGGATGTATTAAGAGGTTAAATTTTTTATTTTGTCCAAAAACAAACTAAGTTTATGTATTAAAGCCACAAGGCCTGTGTTAGCAAATACACTATATTGTCGGCAGGGTTTTGGCACTGCGATCCAAGTTTTTTTTATTTTTTGTATTCTTTGGATTTATTTATTTATTGTAAATTATAGACACGTCGACAACTTAGGTCATTACCGTCTTGATCACATTAAATAACATAACTCACTTAAAACTAAATGACATCACAAAACATTCATGAGCGAAGGCGGAATTCGAATCCACGACAGTCTGATCCAGAGTCCACGACGCTAACCACTAACAACGAGGTTATTTTTTCGCTGCAGAATTGTATTCTTTAGGATATATACTAACACTTTTATTAAGAGTTCTCCTTACCTAAACCTAATATTTTCGTATTAAAATATTAGGTTTAGGTATGGAGTGTTAGTAAATATCGTAAAGAATACAATTCCAGCAAAAAAATAATCTCGTTGTATTTAACAATCAAAAGTTACACGTGATTGAAGCTAGGTAAAAGAAGTACATTATTTTGAACACCCTGTATAATAAATTCATTTTTTAGGACAGACACTGATTTGCCCGTCTATTTAGTGATCCTCAAAAAAATTCAGTTTGACATAGGTTTCTGTTTTGGCTATGTCGAGTTTTAGGTAAAGGTCTGCACGTGTCAAAAATTTCTAAAAAACTTGAATAACTAAAAAATTACTGAATTTTAGAGTATGGCTTCCCTTACAATTTCTATTCACATTTAGGTGCAGAATTGAAAAAACAAATAAAAACAGGGTGCTAGGTTAAAAAAAACATAACTTTGATCTGCCACGCTTAAATGGGACAGGCTGTATAATTGAAAATATTTTTAAGTTATACACCATTAAAATTTATACAACTTTTGTATTTAAACTTTTTTTCTATCTTCACCCAAAATCAATATATCGGCCGACAATGCAAGTCTTGGACACCCTGTATATAGTAGAAAAAAATTTGTGTCTAGAAATTTTAACCCATGTCCGTTTGAGCTGCGGAGTTTACGTGTGACATATTTATGGATTGAGTTCCTAAACGAATTTTTTTTCATTTTCGTTTCGAAGTAGGCAAAAAAACCTACTTTTGATAAGAAGCTGCTGAATAACTGAGTGCTTTAGATTTACCTAATTTTTTTAAATGATTCATAATATCAATCAACTCAAACTTTTTTAAATGGTCAAATATTTATTTATTAAATAGCTTGTAGCAATTTCAATGTATTTTTAAGAAAAAATATTTAGTAAAAATTTGATTTTGGTCGAGGTTTTAGTCAAGGTTTTGATTTATATTTCAGTTTTAATGTGAAGTGTTTGGGTGGTCGTCTGACAATGTAAGGAATAATAGTTTGAGCATTAATCTACTGTTCATTTTCTGACACTAGCACTTAAATGAGTAGCTCAATAAATGAACCGTTGCGAACACATTAATCATAGAAATCGTTGTTAAAAAAGAATGTTAGGCATATTTAAGCATAAATTGAAAATTTGGTGTCCTATTTAAAGAAAACTGATTATAGCCCACAAATTACTATCGCCCTTTTTATTGTAGCCTTATTTATGCGAAGTGCTCATATAAATTGGAATATCGAATCCTATAACACTTATAATTATGTATAAAAAATTGCCACTGGTGTAACATCTTTTTCTCTATAATAACTAGAATTGACATACGTCATAGTAATTTTAGAATACAGAATCAAAATTACCTGTCATAACCTTATAGAACAGTATTAAAATTAGAAGAGGTTAGGTCGTAATTTCTGTTGAACAGAAAAGACAAAAAGCAGCAGCTGACCATTAAAAGCAGGAATATTATAAAGAGCAAACACTTGAACATCTGACTAAATAAGGCGAACAATTAATGCACGTCTAGTGTGCACGTCGTCCATTGGATCACTTTTTACCGCGATTGGCTGGACCGCTACAACCAGATTACGTCACAACAGTTACTTTTTGAAATAAACAATCTTACATAAAATTGTTATTTTGTTTTGCCTAAGTAATCAAATCCTTATCATAATTCATGAATATTAAGAGTATTCTCTATAGAAAGTTAACCCCTGCACTCTTCATCTCAAATCCTTTCCCCTCGCTTAAAAACGCTTACCGCTCTTCCGACGCTATTTTTAAAGCTAAAGGGTTTGGGTAAACGCCAAATGAAGGACCAACAATCACACTACAAATTCTTCAGGCGAAGAATCGAAAACAAAGATTACGTAATCTTTCACACGTAGCCAACATTTTTTTCAAAAATTTCGCCTGTAGGATCTGTGATTCTTGGTCGTTCCGTTTAGCTTTAAAAATAGCATCGGGAGAGCTGAACCCCTTTTTAGGCGAGGAGAAAGGATTTGAGATGAAGAGTGGAGGGGGTAACTTCCGGAATCGAATACTCTTAAACGGTATCATGACCAAGTATAAGAATATCTAAGTTATGATATTAGAAACGTGACTATAATCAACGCCCAGGCCAAATCGCTTAACTAGAAACTTTAAATTTGGACAGTTGGTTCCTTTTCTGATGTAAGCATCCACTAAGAAAATATTTCTCGAAATTCAACCCCTACGGCTGTCAAAGGGGGGTAAAATTTAGAAAGACTAAAATGAACAAAATAAAATATTAGTAAAAAAAAAACTTTTTAGAGACAAGCTTATATTGAAATGTACTAAAAAGGAAAAAATAATATTTATTAATTTTGGGTCATAATTATTATAAAAGCGGGGGTTTCGACTAATAAACTATCAAAGAGATTACAACCCCCGCTTTTATAATAATTATGAACCAAAATTAATAAATATTTTTTTTCCTTTTTAGTACATTTCAAAAAAGCTTGTCTCTAAAAAGTTTTTTTTACTAATATTTTAATAGCTCTCGTAAGTAAGACGTTTCTGAAAGTCAGTAGATGTGAACCTAAATATTGTTGAAACAGAGTATAGTTATGAGCCGTGGTTACGACGCGTTCAGAAGTTTGAATAGTGTGAACAATCATTACCAATCACCTGTCTCGTTACACTTTTGATTAATTTTCAATCAATTGTTGTGGTATGATTAATTATTGTGTATCAGAACTTGCTTACTACCGACAGATCATCAACCTTATAACATTGTAGTCCTTTCCAGCTCTATTAGACATCTTTTTGAATTTGTCTGCCATTCATTTAAACTAGTTGAATAATAAAGTACATGGGTCGATTCTTGATTTTGTTAAAATTAACATTTTTTTGTAAATCAAATCGAGACCTTATGAATTATATTTATTTTTGCCATACCCACTATAAAATAGCTAATTTACATGCGTGTATGTATGCATGGAATGGGTGAGTTAACAGGCAAGTGTGTTGAAAGTGTTTTCAAAACACATTAGTGTGGTGAGTAAACCGTTTCCATCGTGATCTATGTTCATTCGCTCTGATCCGCCCGCCATTACCTACTCACGACCTGCTATAAATTGGCGACGCAAATGAACTGTCAACATTTTTTGAAAATAGGTACTGAAAATGAATTGAAAAGTAGTTATTTTATAGTGGGTATGGCAAAAAATACCATATATATCTCGTGCGTAATGATATTATGACTCATGTGGCTGTTAAAACTCGCTGGCGCTGTTTTTAACATACTGTCACTACTTATCAGTAATATACCTTATTACGCATCTAGACATACACTCTACTATTTCAAAATTCCTATTATAACACTTAAGTGACCTCTAAACGTCCCTGATTTGTCCTCACTACAATTTATTTTAAGAAACCTATTCTCTCATAATAATAATGTTTAAAACCCCTTTCCATAATACGAAGTCACTTTCATTAGCGAGTTACAGTTTCCAGACAACTTTGTTGCCATTAACGTTTCAATTACGCTATATAAGAAAAAAATTTAAATAAACCCCTTATAGAATCGTGCTGGTTGACCTGTAAAATATATTATCCTGAGAGTGCTTTATAGGCTATATTAATATAAAATGATCACTGCCAGATACGAAATTGAACTACCTATTTTAATAACTGCCTGGGGAGGTTAAATAAAACCATGAAAAAACTTTACCAAAAGTAGCTGCCGCAGACTAAGATCCCGGCCCTCCCGATTAGAAGTCTAGCATATATCACTACATAACACTCGTCAGTAGTGGAATATATTAAAATAAATTTAAATTGTCTGTCTTTGATTTGACTGTCCAGTTGCATAAAAAGAAATGACCACAAAAAATCATAACGATTATAACTACTTAAATATGGACATTGTGGACAGCTGAATGTGTCGGTTTTAAATTGAACTGGACTGCAAAATTTTAATCTATTTATGATCAATAAAACCAGCTTGTATTTTCAGTATATTACTCTTAATATGCAAATATCTTACTTCTTATGTACAGCTTGTCGCGTAAGTCGTGGCGGAAGTGCTTTGATTTGTATACAGTCGAATCTTTTTTACTAAATCAGATATGTAATTTTGGAGCACCCACATGTATACAGATCTCTTCTCCGATTTTTACAAGCTTTTATTTAACTTACAATATTTGTATGTTAGTTTGTTTGTTTAGGTCAAATCTTGCAAGCCAATTTTGAACGACTTCCACGTATCCAATCGATTTAAAATTTGGTACACATATGCATTCCCGATGACAATACGTGAATCAATCGTTTTTAGAATTAAATTCAATCCCTAAGGGGGTCAAACGAGGGAGTTGAGTTAACGCCTAGGCCAAACCGCTAAAGCTAGAAACTTGGAATTTGGACAGTAAGTACCCACTATATGAAGGGATTATGGGGATTTTTCAAAAATACTTTGACAGATATTTTTAATATCTCACTCAGGGATAAAAAGAAGACCAAAAAGTAAAAAGTAAGTATTAGTAAAACAAATTTTTAGAGAGAAGCTCGGAGAGAAGCTTTTATTTAAATGCACTAAAAAGGAAATTTTTAGTAATTTACGAGTAATTTAGGTTCATAATTATAAATGGGTCGTGAACTCTGATAGGTTATTAGTCACGACCCACGCTTTTATAATTATGAACCTAAATTATTAAAAATTATTTTTTCCTTTTTAGTGCATTTAAATAAAAGCTTGGCTTTAAAAAGTTCTTTTTGCTAATATTTATTTTTGATATTTATTTTATGCAGCAGTAGTTTTGTATAAATGGAAATTTTAGTTTTTGTAAATCTCGTTAAAATAACGGCTGTATTTTTTTTGCAATAAACTTACCTTGAATATTTTGCTGAATTGAATTTCGCTTGCAGCGACTCATAATTATTACAAATTTATAAACAAACCTAAAAAAATATCCTTCTGAATTTGCTACACTAGCGTGACTCGTTAATCATTGTGTTTCGAGGAAAAATCATTTTTGAAGTTATACTTCTTTTGGCGCGTTATGGAAAAATGACGAGAGTGAATTTTTTGGATGCGCGCGCATCGCGTCACGCCACGCCACGAAAATTTATCACCATGAAGTTAGTCGTTAGTAATAACTAGTCGTTACACGCAGTCTTAATGTGACAAGAGCGTTTTTGGTTTTGAATAACAATAAAAGCTTTTGCCATACAATTGCTCGTGTGTGCCGCTTTCATTAAACATGAGTTCTTACTCCAAACCGTACTGATTTCACAGTATTATATTTCTTGATTATAATATTATCCTATTATATAAGACGTCTCTGTGGTGTAACGGTAACGTCGTGGCTTCATACGTTCTCGGGTTCAAATCTCAACACAAACATGCATTTTTTTTTGTTTTTTTTATAAATAATTAGATATAAATATAACAAATAATTATATTTAATAAATTAATAATTTATTAAATTAAATTAATTTATTTAATATCTTTATTAGTGTATTTGCCATATGGCACATACACTATTGGCGTCGGTCGGATGGCGGGACCTAGGGGTCGGACCAAAATTTCTCGACGTTTCATAGCCTCCTGAATACTTTGGCACCATTTTTGGAAAAGTCTGTTTATATATGTATATAAATATATAATTATATATTTAGATATATATATATATGTGTGTGTGTGTGTGTACGGGCTATAACTTTCGAAAGAGTTAATTGATTTTGACGAAATTAGGTAGGCACGTTGAAATCCATCACCGCACGAAGCCTATTTAAAATGGGCCCAATCGGACTATTTTTAGGGTGGTTTTTAGGGGTTGAAAAATGTTTTTGGGCCCAAAAATGCCGAAAAAATTCTCAAAATCGTTTCAAAATTGAAATTTAACCCTTTAGTAACGATTAAAATGTACTGCTAAAATTTTAATAAAATCGGCCCGACAGGACCGGACTTACAAATTTTATGAAAACACTAGTTTGCGGATAGTGCTTTACTTACTGAAGGGTGTATTTAATTTGGTACCGAGGTTGCATTGATAAAAATATTGAAATTAAGAAAAAAAATATTATTTTAAGGGATGTATTAAGGGGTTAAATTTTTTATTTTGTCCAAAAACAAACTTAAGTTCACATAATAAAGCCACAATGCCAGTATTAGCAAATACACTATATTGTCGGCAGGGTTTTGGCACTGCGACCCGAGTTTTTTTATTATTTTATCGTCTTTTTTACAAACGTTTAGTACTGGCACACGGGATAAAATTTTTGGAGTTATTTTTGTTTTGTTACGTAAAAGAAGTATAACTTCTGACGTGCGTACATAGTACACACACACACTTTTTTTAAAATTGGAGCTCTAATAACGGATTTTTAAGATTAAAAAATATAATTAAACGCGTTTCTTCGCTAATTATTGTGGTGCCCAAAAATAAATACCTATATTATTTACTGTATTATAAAATAGTTGACAGTAGTTTCGCGACGCTCTGACGTTTTCCGCAGGAAAAATGTGAGTAGCCTCTATCCAGAAATACTCAGTATGGCCTAGTCTAAAAGTATGCCAAAATTAATGCTTTTATCATTCAATTATTTCACCTCTCTGCTGTAATAATGTCAGTCAAACTCAAATACATATTTCAATAGTACGTCAGTGAGGAGAATGTAAACTAGGATATAATTTCGCCATGAATTAATCAATTAATAAGGTTTATCCTATATTATATCTCTATATCAACAAAATATAAATTAATCATGTTTGATATAGGCATAACATTTCACCACCTTCTTTCTAACACTTGTCAATGTAAAATATCTAAAGACATGCACTCTCCAATCACATGTGATATCAACATATAAATTAAAAATTAACATAAGTTATGAATCTAATTATATTTAGTATATTTTAAATTTGTTTGCATATATTTTTAAATTTTGATAAGTTAGCTTTAAAATATAAATAATTCGCTGGCCTAGAGTTGTAGGGTTCTATGTTACAATTTTGGTCAAACTGAGATATATTAACATAGCAAGGTTCTAAGTGACACTTGGAACCTTGTTAGGCTATAAATATCTCAGTCCGCCGCGATAGTGGAAAGTTTAGGGTTAAAATCCCTACGGTGACATAGGTTTGAATTAATGAATTTTTCCTGATTACAGCATTGTGTTACGTCATTGTTCTTTACAACAGGTGTTTTCCTATACTGTTTGCAGTCATTATGCATTCATTTAATTATGTATTTGTTCGCGACGTCCGTGTTAAAATTTGTATTTAATAATAATAATAATATAATATATTTGTAATGCCCAAGCTAGATACATCGTCATTTACAGATACATTAACAATTAAAATTTAAAGATTCCTTAGTGTCATAAAAACAGTTTTCAATAGAAAACAACTTTAGTTTGGTCTTAAACAGGTTAAAACAATTAATGTCAGTTAAACAATTTGGCAGTTTATTGTACAGGACACTACCAAAATAATTTGGGCTTTTCTGCGACATTGTTAGTCTGCATTTCCTCAGTCTTATATCCCTACTGGTTCTGATATCATATTTGTGGATATCATTCACTTTGGTATATTCATCAATATTAGTTTTAGTTTGCAAAATACATTCAAGCATATAAATACTAGGAACTGTTAAAATTTTATTTTCTATGAAAGAGTGTCTACACGTTTCTGTTGGTTTTAAATTAAATATTAAACGGACAATTCTCTCTTGTACAATGAAGAGTCTTTTAATATCAGAAGACTGATCCCAGATAACTATATTGTATTTTATATTTGAAAATATTAGAGAATAGTAAACTTGCAGCAAAACTTCTTTGTTAACAAAAGATTTTAATACTTTTAGAGTAAAATATGACGAGTTAATTCTTTTGCATATTCCTTTGCATATATATTCTTTTGCATTTATAACTATAGCCTATTCTTTTCTCAGATGTATATAACAAACATCTATAGTGAAAATTCGGTCAAAATCGGTTCAGTAGTTTTTTAGTTAACCCGGAACAAACAGACAGATAGTCGAAAATTATGAAAATTTGTTAATTCGATTTAGCTATACTATAAAGTATAAACTGTACATCTAAATTGAAATTTCGTTAAAAACTTACAATTATACAGACAGCGTTACGATTTCATTTATTTGTATTGATTGGTTAATGAATTTAGCCTTAATCACAGACCAAACGGACAGCCGAACATATAGAACCAAAATGCCAAATATTAGTTTCATTTGTATAATGCACTCCTTGAGTCCATAAAACATATTGAACACTTTAATAAATTAAAAAAAAAAATTAAAAGAATATTTGTGCGTTAAACCATTGGTACAACTTCAATGAATTTTTTAATCGTTAGTACCAAACCATTCTGACTATGTACATACAATTATGTTTTTAAGTAGGTACAATAAAATTTATTCTATTCTATTCTATTCTACCAATATCTGAACTAAGTTAATCTGAAATATAACGTTATAATTTAGAAATAATAACATTAATTTGTAACCAGCTATAAATTATTATTAATTTTGTATAAGAGATATTTATTTGGTCATTCGTACATAAACTAACTTATTATTATTTGCTATAAGAACACGTATGTATAAGGAGAGGAGAGTTGATTATAACAAAGAATAATCACTGACCTAAAAACAACAAACAGGGTTGTGGATGAGGACGAAGACGAAGGCAAGACGTTAATATTTATAACAAGAGGCAGGCGAGATCACCCGCTGCGACGACAGATTCCACGGCCACTGTGATCACAATACACGTTATAAAAAGATTATTGGGTGCTTTTGTGTGAGTTGATGAGGGCGGATTCGCTTATATTGGACTGACGATGATGGAAAACATGACCGCTGTTTATTATAGCTGATTACTGACATGTCAGTCTATATTGTACAGCGGTCCCAAACTGTCGGCAGGTCGATCGAGACAGGGTTTATGTTGAACTGATTCTAACTGATTGAGATTTTTCTGTAAGTGTTTATGTGTTTTTGAAGGTACAGTAGAATCCGGATAGAACGACTTTCAAGGGACCAGCGAAATTATGTCGTAATAACCGGACGACGCACAAAGCGACCGCATAATTTAAACTTGTTTTTATATAATACATATAAGTGTACAATAGATTAATTTCTATGAAAATAAAACAAAATATATTAACACTTACAAATACATATGTACGTATGTATGTATGTATTATGTAACTTTAATGAAAATTAAACATTGAACATATGTGTGTATTACAGATCAGAGGAACAATATGTATTGTAATTTCCTTCTAACCGGACGATTATTATAAAATTAGGTCGCTAAAAGCAGTTGGTCGCTTAAACCGGAGTCGTACTATACGGATACGCTTTCATAGTACGTCTATATGAAACCTAACTTGAGTTTGCATTTATGTCGCTAAAAATGGTTAGCCGTTATAAACGAAGTCGTAATAGACGGACTCTACTGTATTAGGTAGTGAAGTAGAAATTTGATAAATTGCATTTTAAAGTGACCTCTTAATTATCTATTTTCAACTATTTTCAAATTTGGATTTTCAACGTTTCAAAGACAGGAGATGGTACTGTAAAACATGCTTTAAGGTACCTTCCTATTACAGAAATAAATAAATTACCATTACTGTTACTATTACAGAAGCGCCATGAACGATAAATGCAGTCATTTTTATTTAAAATATTTCGAAAAATGTTAAGGCGCCCCCGAAAGGATATTACTTCCAGCTAACATTTTGGAATAAAAACCTAATGGTTTTAGCAGTTAGAGGTATATATCTACTTTATATAGTAGATTGTACATCTAGTGGCGTCATGAGGTGAATTTAATACGCACGAGATATAAATGGTATTATTTGCAATATTCACTATAAAAGAGCTGCTTCTACTTCATTTTCAGTATTTTCAAAAGTTTTTGACAGTCCATTTTGTGTTGCTAACTTTACTTCTATAGTAGGCTGAGAGTATCTGTCAGTAGGTAATTGCGGGTGGATCAGGGCGAATAAACATAAATCACTATGGAAATAATTTGCTTTCCCATACTAGTGCGGGAAAGATACGTTCCCGCACACCGGCCTGTCTAAAGTTACTTTATATGCATAGGTATACATACATGCATGTAAATCAACCATTTTATAGTATGGCAAAAAATACTTTACAGGAAAACTATTACGATGTTTCCAAAAGCTATAGTGTTCGAAATTCAAAGGCAAATAATACATGGTTGATGGTAAGGAAGGAACCCTCGGCACGCGAGTTTAACTCGCACTTGTCCGGCTTTTTTACTAATTTATTTACGTCCAAGTGTTGCAACAGTCGCTGTAAACAAGTCATTAAAAATCAACGGCGTCGGGCAAGGCGTCGTGTAGAGGATGGCGGCGGAAGAGCAAACCAACGGCGATATCCTAAGCCCTAGCTAGTAAGAGGGCTCACTGCCTTGGCGTCAGGTGGCAACCGGCCGTAAAACTATAAGCCAAATCAACTTACTGCTTATCATGAAAAAGAAAAATGACGAGGAGAGCCGACCCTAAATTAAGTGGGATAAGGCTAGGAAAAAGAAGAAGATTTATGTCCATTAACTGCCAGGGTTATTTAGGAGTGGTACCAATTTATTTATTTTTAATTAATAATTATTTATTATCATACTTACTAATATTATAAAGAGAAAAATTTGATTTTTTTATGTTTGTTTGTTTATTTGTAATGGATAAGCTCAAAAACTACTTAACTGATTTTAAAAATTCTTTCACCTGTAGAAAGCTACATTATCAGCGAGTAACATGGGTTGTATTTTATTTTCAAAAAAAATAGAGATCCCTACAAAACTAACAATAATGTAACCTAAGGTATAAAACATTTGCCTATCAAAGCCATTGTTTGGCGTGCGCTGCGAAAACTATTGATTAATTATAAATTCGAGCGAACGAGCGAAACGAGTGAGTAATGTTTTAAATAATTATAAATTCGAGCGAACGAGCAAGGCGAGTGAGTAACGTATTAATAAATTATAAATTTATAGCACCCGGGCGAAGCCGGACCAGGCTGCTATAATAGATAAAAAATCTAATTGTAATTTAAGGTCCAATTGGTCCTTAGATTAGAAACTAAGAATTGAGGGTCTGTAATAAGCGTCATACAAAAAAAAATGGCATCACCACGATTTCTTATTTATTTTTAGAACATCAACACTGAAACGTTAATAAAATTAGAACTTAACATCTATGTTGCTAAAGAACAAACCGATTTTTTACAAAATTCTTAGAAGACAGTGAAAAAATTAAAATAGTTTCCTAAATTTAAAACAATAAATGAAATATTAGTTCGAAAAAAAATGTGATACATTTATTTCACACTCAATAATTTATCTGAATAGAATTAACAAAAGGTATAAAAGAAATCGATATTTTATTTTCGTTAACAGATCCTTAGAACACGTTAACACATGAAGAAGAACAATATTATAGTTAACACGGTCGTATCAAATTGCTGAAAATCAAATGTTAACATTCTTTAGTGATGCAGCATAAAAAAATTTAATAGTTTGTGAGCCCGGTAGCTTTTAAACGAACCACTGTTGTTAGACTATACTCTTCTATATAAGAACAGGTTAATGTAAAAGCACAGTCTTAACTGATAAACTCTTCTCTTTAGTGTTAAACTAGGCATGGAGAAACTTTGACCCTTGATCTATAAGTTCTTTATTAATCAATACTAATATTATATAAAACTGGAAGGAGACCTTTGTCTGGAAGTTCGTTTTCTTAAGTTTTTCGAGTATTTTGTGTGATACTTAAACGAGAGAACGTGTATCCAGAATATTTATTTATAATGTACAATGTTACAGAAAATCATCGGATAATTTCTGGGAATATAGTAGACGTTAATTTATTAAAATAAATAAAAAGCGGTCAAGTGCGTGTGGAACTCGCGCTACGATTAAATTAACTAGACATATTCTGTGAAAATTTCAACCGGCTACATGTTACGGTTCCAAAGATACAGCCTTTAAAAGGTTTTTCCGTTTTTTGTGTGGGAATCAATGTTCCCTCTAATTTTTTCGCTGACTGGCGGGACAAAAGTATATGGGAGCAAAAATGTTAAAAACGTATGTTAAAGTGTGCAAGTAGGATGGGGAGTTCTGTGCCTGTGTTTGAAGTCAACATTTTTTTTTTTTTATAAATACTCTTGAAAATTACATTTTATAGCATTTTAATAACACACAAACAAGAAAGGATTTTTACATTATCGTTCATATTTTTGTTTATATTCTTTCTTTATTATAGGGGCAAGATTTACTGTTTACCATTTTTAGATGCAATTCTTCTATAAAATGAAATAAAAAAATGGTGAACAAGTCCATTGGGCGCAGAATACAAAAACGGCTACGCAACTTTCGAAAAATTACTGCGCGGCCGCGCACCCGCGCAGCTTAGGGGGAACTTTGGTGGGAACCCCCTTTAATTTTTACTTTTTGTGATTTTTGGATTTTTTTCCTTTACTTGTACTGTGATACCTTGCTTTTCGCCAAATTTATAATTCTAGGTTAACGGGAAGTACCCTTTACTTAGGTTTTTGATGAGTGAGTTTGCGAATATTAAAATAGGTATAGGACCTCCTTTAATTTTGAATTTTTGTGATTATCGGATTTTTCCCTTTACTTGTGCTGCGAGACCTTGCTTTTTGCCAAATTTCATGATTCTAGGTCAACGGGAAGTACCTACCCTTAAGGTTTTCGATGAGTGAGTTTGCGAATATCAAAATAGGTATAGAACCTCCTTTAATTTTGACTTTTTGTGATTATCGGATTTTTCCCTTTATACTTGTGCTGCGAGACCTTGATTTTTGCCAAATTTCATGATTCTAGGTCAACAGGAAGTACCCTATAGGTTTTTGATGAGATAACAAAATGGCCGTATCTTTTGATTGCGTTGACCTAGAAGCTTAAATTCTTTACAACTTTAAGGGACCGTAGACTTTAGTATTTCGTATAAATTTCAACTTGATATCTCTAACCGTTCCTGAAATAATGGGTCTTGACTGACGGACACTCAGCCAGCCAGCCAGCCGGACAAACGAGTGATCCTATAAGGGTTCCGTTTTTTCTTATTGATGCGGAACCCTAATTATATGAATAAATGGAAAATAAACTCATGGATAAAATTATCGTATATTTTTAAATGTTCGTAATTTTTTTTTGAATCTATAAATTCTTTAAAAATTAATTTCAAGTAGGTATACCTAAGTGATAACAAAAAATATTCGATAACTTTGTCTCCCTCAGGGGGAACATTGGAATGTAGTTGTTCTCGCAAATGGATTGTTAACTGTTGTGTTGAAGACGCTAATGACCTGAGTTGTCGACGCGTCTATAATCTACAATAATAATGATAACTTTGTCCATAAGTGTATATGTCGGTAGCATTTTTTTTTTATTAAAATACTGAAATGCTCTATCGCGTTGTCCATGCCTGTGATGGTTGATAGAGAACGCGACAATGTAATTTTCTGGTTTGATGGACAGACCTTTATAGAAGTATATGCACTAAATTAATGTACATTAACGCCTGTCTAGTTAGCATAATGGCGTTAACCATATCTCCACGGTTTTTATATTAAAATAGTGCCAGTGTTTAGAACTCGTTCACTTACTCTTCAAGTACTTATTTTAATTAATTCGTCACAAGAGCTTCCTAGTTTACAACCACTGTCAACACTTTTTTTTGTATATTTGCGATTTGCCTATACATAATATAGGGTAGATACACTCATGTCGTTAGTTGGATGGTATAGGACCTACATTGACTCAAAATACACCGGGCATAATCTTCGATTTTTGACTATCAACACAAACACGTCAATTTGTTCTCAAATTTAAAAGAAACACACAAAAACCAAAAGTCATGCAATAATTTTACGATCTACTAGCGCTGTAACTGTCTTTAAAAATTTCATCTAAAAAAATGGGTAAATCTATATCGCGGGGACAGAGAGATGCGTAAATACCGTTAAACACAAATAATTTTCGTTATCATGGAAATCGTCTACTTTTATTTATCTTATAAAATCAAATTGTTACCCGCAATACGTATATTATGCCTATTTTCATTACTAAAAAAACATTTTTAACAAAAAAAAACCTCCTTCAAAAAGTCACTAAAAAGAGGAAAATAATGAAATTTTGAGGTCTGCACCAATTTAATAAAATATGAAGTCGGTTAAAAAGTATAGTATAGTGATTAATATCTTCTTTTACACCGACTTCATATTTTATTAAATTGACGCAGACCTCAAAATTTCATTATTTTCCTCTTTTTAGTGGCTTTTTAAAGGAGTTTTTTTTGTTAAAAAGTTTTTTATTTTTTACTTTTTAGTGTCAAAAAGTGACATTTACCTTAAGGAATCATACGCCGTTACTCACTTTTATTAAAATCAGCCGAACCGATTTTGATGAAATTTCTATGGGATCAATCTGAAAGTATATCCTTTCAAATAAAAAAATAATTTTCCAAAACGGTTTATAAATGACGGAGTTCTGAGGTAATAAACATAAAAAAAAATACAATCGAATTGAGAACCACCTCTTTTTTTTGAAGTCGGTTAAAAGTAATTAAAAGCCTTGGGGATTTGAACCTGGGCTTGGCGTTTGTACCTGTCTATAGACTTTTCCGCACGGCCACCTGGCTTACTGTGTATAAGACCTTAACATAGTTATACGTGCTGTATTTTGTTTCACATGTCTATCACTTCTGACTATTTCCGTTTCATCTCAAATTTCTAGCATTCGATTTTTTACGTTCTGGAAAACGTTCAACTTCCATGTTAACTTTTTTATTTAATAATTAATTAATTAAATTTAAATGTCAATGTTAACACCATATAATAATTAGACAGTTGCAATTTTATGATAGTGTAATTTTTTGCCACCAGATGTCATGTCTAAGCTCGTCAGTTCCCAATTTATTGAATTATTCGCTTTATTATCGAAAATCCAAGATGAAAACATTTTTCAGACTCGGAGCAATTTTGACCTGTAGTAATTTAATGTATTTTTACCTTTGGTTGTACCTATTACCTATTTTAAAACGAATGCAAAATTAAAAGAAAAAAAGTAATACGCAATGACATGTACTTACACAAAGCATTGGAAATTTTATTAAACAATGGAATTCACAAATTCATGATTAATGTTGCACAATTTTATTAAACGTGTCTGCTTCAGGGACACGACGCCCGGGAGCTTCACTGTATAATGAAAACATGTTTGTTTTTCAATATGCGTAAAATGTAACATTCTGTTTTATTAATATCACTGCAGAGCAATCGCTAGTAACTGAATATAAAATTATGCATTTTATCCAAATTTTACAGCAGTCATTTAATCAGTACATTGGTTTGTATTTAGTTAGTCAATATATCGAGTGCATATTATGAAATTTATTTCGCCAGTGGCGGGCACAATTTTTCTAATAAAACTTTTTCATATTTTTTTCTCTAAAAAGAACCTGGCAATTTCTTTCATCTTTTAGGATAGGGATTCTTTAAGCTAATTTGTTTTGTGGATTTTTTTCCTGCCTCTATTTATGAATCACTCTGTAAATTATGATATAGTAAACGGTATAGTAAAAGAAGAAGATACTGTTATGGGCGGCATTTATAGTATGGTCGCTACAAAACACATTTCTGAATTGAATTGTAGATTATAGACGCTCGACAACATAGGTCATTAGCGTCTAACAAAACACATTTCTAGTATTCAATTAAGTAGGTACGTTCGTAAGTACATCCGTAGAAATTAATAGAGTTTTCTTTTACAGTAATTAGTGTAAGTAAAGGATTACTTAATTTTGTAACTAATATTTTAATTTACGAGAATGTTTACAGAAAAATAATCCTGTAATTAAAAGTACGTATCTATAATTAGGGCAATTATATCTATAATTTAATCCGATTTCGCGCATTAAATATATTATTAAAACTATAAAAATCTATCAGCTGTTGTTTTTTATACTGCAATAGCACGTGCATATATAAAAAGTGATTTATTTTTTTAATATTTTTTTGTGACGTAGATTACGTCTTATTGATATCAGTTGCAGGTCTCAGCTGTAATCAAAATGAAAACGATATTTTGTGATTCAATGTTGCATCTGTACTTCGTTACGCAATCATATTCAGATGTTTTAATTAATAACTTATTGCAATTCTTTAGATATTTTTGGTAGATAAATAATATATAGAGAAAAATATAAAGAAAAACTAGTTTCAATTTTTTTTATTAGCGTTTTAAATAAGTACCTAAGCTAGGTTATAATATATTTTAATCTCAGGTGTTAAATTATTTGAGAGGCAGATGAAACTAAAAATATGTAAAAAATTAAGAAAGAAAAAATACATGAGAGGCAATTTACAAATCGATAATAAGAATATGAATGCTATAAGAGTTCGTATATGCAAGGATATTTAAGCCCCTACACTCTGTTCTAGTTACGCCACTGGTGATTATTATACAATGAACTATTTTCCTGAGAGTAATTCCTTCAAATTATCCACGAGTGGTAGCACCATGCTGTGCTCACTCTTATAGAAAAGCTCAGACCATGTTAGTTCTGACTGCAAAAACCGAAATTATTGGCGCTGCTAACTTTTGAATATTAATGATCACAATATCTTAGGTAACGTAGTATATTATTAAATGAATGCATAATGACTGGCATCATAACATAGCTGACTACAGCATTATGTTACGTCATTGTCAAAATGGGTGTTTCATTGTATACTGATGCAGTCATTATATTCGTGTTTTGTAAAAGTGAAAAAAATGGTTTTTAAGTGCTGTGTTCCGAATTGCAATAATGCTAATAGTGGGAAGATTACATTTTATTCATTTCCTAAGGAAACTGAGGTAAGAATAATTTATTTATCTATGACTATGACATGAGTAAGATATTATAACTTAAAAATCATATAATCACATTTATTCAAGTTCCACGTCGTTATATTTTGTTTGAATTAAATAATAATATTTACAGATGTTTAAAATATTAAAAATCTGGGATTGACAAGTGTTTAAAATACTTAAAATAATGTTTTAATTACAGAGATTTCATCAGTGGATTTTTGCGATCAATCGTAGGGATTTCCTTGATAGTCCTATGAATCGAGTCCGAAAAAATGTCCGAGTGTGTGAAGCTCATTTCTCTGAAGATTGCAAATATGAAGCCGTGAAAATCAATATTATTATTATGAAACAATTCTGAAAACTATATTATTAATATTTTATTGTATTATTTTATATTTACATGACTTGATAATATTATAATAATTTAGTTTAGTGACTTATTTCGTATTCAAATGTTATTTTTTTAATGTTAATATAGTTTGTTATTATGAAAAATTGTAATAAAACTGGGAAAAAAACATTTCTTTTATTTTTTAATTAACCTTTTCAATTTGTACGTCATTTCTAGGAAAATTAAATTTAAAGATACGAGTAAAATATTTGAAATTACCGCTTCTTTCATTGTTGCACACTAGCGCCATACTCCATAGTGGCAGTAATCAGTACTAAAAGGATAGAGTGGGATATCTATACTACTCTATCTATGGTTGCACACTAGCGCCATAAGTTTTTGCAGTCAGTACTAAAAGGGTCAGAGCATTCATGATAGAGTGGGCTATCTATATAACTCTCTTATCTATTAGCACTTGTGGTAGATACAAACATTATATTTTATTCCCCATTAGTATCGTGTCATTTTAGTGGTACCTATAACTTAACTATTTAATTAATTTAATAATTAAGTTATATACCACTAAAATGACACAACACTAATGGGGAATAAATAATGTTTGTGCCTACCACAAGTGCTACCTCTCGCGGATAATTGAAGGAACTATCTCAGGAAAAAGGCCCGAAAACTCTTTTCGTGTTTTAGTTAATATATTTTAAAGTTCAATACAGTATATTTTTGATGAAAATGGCTCTTTAATGCTCGAAAACAATGTGTCTCCGTGCTAATGTTTAGTCTATGCTTAAATGAGTCACGAAGGGACAAAATATATAGTATATAGAGCAACATTTCCCAAACTATGGACGCGACCCACTGGTGGGTCGCGAGCGAATATTGGGTGAGCCCTGAAAAATAGGACGATGCATCGACCGACCGGCCACTGACGGACGGCAAGGAAACAAATAACATCCTTCTCATTGAAATAGCATTCCTTGTATTTAATTAAGTATCAAAATTTTTTATTGTAACTGAATGTTTTTTACTTCCCACCTCTACTATGGTAGGGAAGTAATGGATTCAGTCCGAAAACAATATTTCGAGATTTTAACAGATTTTGACGTTTTGAGACCCTAGCAATCGTTTAAGATCATTTTCTGACTGATGTCTGTATGTATGTGTGTGTGTGTGTATGTGTGTGTGTATGTGTGTGTGTGTGTATGTGTGTATGTGGTCAATTTTTCGCCTTCGATATCTTAAGAACGGAACAACATACGAGCATGCCGATTGTTCTATTGTGTTTATCAGCCTTTAACTTAGATCTGATTAGATTTTGAGTCAAATCGGTTCAGTGGTTCCTGAGATATTCAAAAAAACGTCCTCAATGTCACGTATTAACATAGGTAAAAAAAAATACAAATGAATTCTAGATGTTATAATATGAAAAAAATGTAAATATTTTTTTTCTCTAAAATGTATAGTTTTCGAGAAAAAAAATATTTTACTAAAAAAAATAAAAATTGTACGTAAATCAAGGTAACCATGATTTTTGCTATATTAAGTTAGCCAAACAAAAAAGAGGGCCATGCTTTTTTCAAAGAATAAAAATTAAATTGTGTTTTAAAGACCACCAACAGCTAAGGTTATTTGGGCCTAGTCAAAGAACAAAAAAAAAGAGTGTTTATTTTTTGCAAATATTTACTAGGTGGGAAGTATAGGACTGGTCATCAGTCGAATTTTTTCTTATTTGAACAGTCCCTTCATTCATATAGTTTATGCCCCTTTTTTCTTCATGACAGCCAAGAGGTGAGTCCCGAATTTGGAAATTATTGTTAGAAGGGTCGTGGTCCAGTCAACTTTGGGAACCAATGATATAGAGGCATTCTGGGCTGAGACAGAATAGACTTTGTATCGATTGTATTGATGAATTGAAATATATATTTTTCTTTAAAAACTGAATTCTTAATAATTTTATTTCTTATAACATCTCTTTTTTAAGACCTTCAACAGTCAGGATTATTTGGGTTTAGTGCCAATTTCAATTTATTATTCAAAAATCTCTACTTATAATTTGTTAATCCTGGTTTCCATCTCTGCTGAGTATTTTAATCATTGTATTTTTTTGTAACAACAATTTTAATTTTATGTAGATGCATTTGTTTCAGAAATTTATTTAAATGATTTTAAATAATTCGACGAAATATTTTCGGATATGAAAGTTTCTGCTTAAAAAAATGTTTATATAAAATAAAGTTTTGATCATATTTATAACAATTGCCATTAATTTTGAGACATTTTGTATTAGAAGCGAAATTGATTTAGTATCAAATTTCATTTGAATGAAGTGATTAACTGAAAAAATTCAATAATAATTATTATTCAAAACGCATATATCAGAGACCAATTATGTATCGCATAAATCATTCGCTAATCATATTGACGCTATAGCGTATAAGTGGAATTAGCATATTATGTATCTGCAAGATGCAACTTTATATAAAGCACGCTTGTTTCTTAAACATGCGTGATATGTTATTACAATTAATTAATAAACTGATCTGATCCAATTCTGTTTAAATTATGAATGTAGTGCACGCAGTTTGCGACGGTATCAAGGCTCTACTATAAACCTTATTCTTAGTTGTTTTGAAAATATATACTTTTTTAACCGACTTCAAAAAAGAAGAAGGTTCTCAATTTGATGCGTATTTTTTTATGTATATAATGGATTATTATTTTTTTCTGTATTTTTTGAAAGTAAATAATTGAACAGAATAGTTTCTCTGCAAACAAAGCATTTTTTTATTTTAATTACATAATCTTTAAACTACAAATTATTAATAAAATTAGACATATTTACAAACCTGCAAACAAAGAAACAACATTCAATGTTTATTATTCACTTCGTTGTTTCCTTTCTAAAAACTAATTAAAATCAATTTAAAAAACTTAAAACACTTTAGTTTTATATCTAACATTCATTAGCATGGCGCATTCTTATTTATCCTTGACCGTTTACGTAATCTTGTGACTACTTTACTGACCCGTTATATTTGTGCGGGAAATTTAAAATAGGATTAAGGGAGTCCTTTCCTTACATGTATATGTAAACCGATTTTTCGATATTGCATAGTAGAGTCAGAATAATTTATTTGTTTCGTAAAATTTCAAAATAATTTGAAACTTTCCAATCAAGCTGTGTTTTAGTGATGATTGAAATAACAGTAAAAGTTATCATGTAACTGTTTCCGGCCAATAACCGGTTTAAAAAAAGATTTATGTTACCAAAATTAAGCTAAAATAATAGATTATTATTGAAGAGCTGTTACTAAATAATTGGTTATTAAAGGACCGGCCTGTTACTGAGGCCAATAAGATCAATGCTCAAATTCTGGTGCGACTTTTAAAGTAAATTAAATTTTACCATGGTTTCCATGGTGATTCAGTGCTAAAAGTGTTTAGAAAATAAATTTCTCGAAACAATTATTAATATATTATACTAGCCGTTACCCGTCGCTTCGCCCACGTATTTTTCGATTTATGATTTATTATCCCCCCCGCGAGAAAGTCTCCTCCTGCGAAGCGAAGCTGGGCTGGTGGTGTTTATTTGCTCGAATTTTATAATACATAACTCACTCGCTCCGCTCGTTCGCTCGAATTTAATTAATACATTACACACTCGCTTCGCTCGTTCGTTTGAATATTAATTATACATTAATCACTCGCTTTGCTCGTTCGTTTGAATATTAATAACACAATACTCACTCGCTTCACCCGTTCGCTCGAATTTTATTAATACATTACTCACTCGTTTCGCTCGTTTACTCAAATATTGATAATACATTACGCACTCGCTTCGCTCGTCCGATCGAATTTTATTAATACATTATTGCTCACCTACGTTATATAAGGAACTCCTGTGCAAAATTGCATGCTTCCAACTTCAAAAATGATGAACGTCCATACAAACTTGCATCCCCTATTTAACCCCTTTAAGGGATGAATTTTCAAAAATCCTTTCTTATTATTCATCTACGTTATATAAGGAACTCCTGTGCAAAATTTCATGCTTTTAACTTCAAAAATGACGAATTTCCCTACAAACGTTCATCCCCTATTTAACCCCTTTAGGGGTTGAATTTCGAAAAATCCTTTCTTATTGCTCACTTACGTAATATAAGGAACCCCTGTGCAAAATGTCATGCTTCTAACTTCAAAAATGACGAACTTCTATGCAAACTTTCATCCTCTTTTTAGCCCCCTTAGGGGTTGAATTTTCAAAAAAAAAATTTCTTAGTGCTCACCTACGTTCTATAAGAAACTTCTGTGCAAAATTTCATGCTTCTAACTTCAAAAATGACGAATTTCCATACAAACTTTCATCCCCTATTTGACCCCCTTAGGGGTTGAATTTCGAAAAATCCTTTCTTAGTGGGTGCCTACGTCACAAAAGGAACCTACTGTCCAAATTTCAAGTTTATATCTTCAGCGGTTTGACCTGGGCGTTGTCTATCAGTCAGTCAGTCAGTAACGGAACTGTTTTATATATATAGACTAGCCGTCACCCGTGGCTTCGCCCACGTATATTTCGATTTGATTTATTATCCCTCCCCCCTCGAGAAATTCTCCTCCTGGGAAACGAAGCCGGGCTGGTGGTGTTTATTCGCTCGAACTTTATTAATACATAACTCACTCGTTTCGCTCGTTCGCTCGAATTTTATTAATACATTACTCACTCGCTTCGCTCGTTCGCTCGGATTATATTAATACATTACACACTCGCTTCGCTCGTTCGCTCGAATTTCGTTAATACATTACTCACTCGCTTCGCTCGTTCGCTCGAATATTAATAATACATTGCTGACTCGCTTCGCTCGTTCGCTCGAATTTTATTAATACATTTTTGCTCACCTACGTCATATAAGGGACTCCTGTGCAAAATTTCATGCTTCTAACTTCAAAAATGATGAACTTCCATACAAACTTTCATCCCCTATTTAACCCCCTTAAGGGATGAATTTTCAAAAATCCTTTCTTATTACTCATCTACGATATATAAGGAACTCCTGTGCAGAATGTCATGCTTCTAGCTTCAAAAATGACGAACTTTCATACAAATTTTCATCCCCTATTGAACCCCCTTAGGGGATGAATTTTCAAAAATACTTTCTTATTGCTCACCTACGTTATATAAGGAACTCCTGTGCAAAATTTCATGCTTCTAACTTCAAAAATGACGAACTTCCATATAAACTTTCATCCCATTTTACCCCCTTAGGGGATGAATTTTCAAAAAAACATTTCTTAATGCTCACCTACGTTATATAAGAAACTCCTGTGCAAAATTTCATGCTTCTAGCTTATAAAATGAAAAACACCCTTTTATCCCCTATTTAACCCCCCTTAATTGATGAATTTTCAAAAATCCTCTCTTAGTGGGTGCCTACGTCCCAAAAGGAACCTACTGTCCAAATTTCAAGTTTATATCTTCAGCGGTTTGACCTGGGCGTTGTCTGTCAGTCAGTCAGTAACGGAACTGTTTTATATGTAATATAGATTAGGCTATTAATTTCTTTTAACTTAAAAATTTCTCAATCTATCGGGATCGAGCAAAAAGCATTATTTAGACTTTAGAGCATTAAATTTCCTATGGATTCCTAAACGGATTTTTTTATTCAGTGTAGAAAGTACTCGTAGCTCGTGTCAAAAAAACTGTAAAATTTGCATTAAAAATCTATGATTATTTCAACTTAGATTGCTTATAACTTCCGAATTTTTAAAGATATCAGTACGGGATAAAAAGCATGATTTAGAGCGCTCTTTTCTTTATAAAGATATGTGTTTTCAATTTAATATTCGATAAAGAACATAATAAATTCAGCGGTTGAAAAAGACAATACATTTTAACCATGGGTTTCCAAGGCGACGCCGAGAGCTGATTTTTTCGTGTGCTCGCGATCAGTAACCATTGAAGATATTTTCTTTTTAAAAACATCATTGTTCGAAATTTTAGCAGCTTTGAGATTCATAATGACCGTTCCTGTCCTAAAATGGATAGTTCTCGAGATTTTTGCAAAAAAACACTTTTGGGGGTAGTTTCACTCCCATAAAAGTTAAGCAAAGAGAGAGAAGGGTAGGATTTTTTGTATGTTAGTAAAGGGACCACCCTTGACAATTTCCGCAAAATCCCCTTTGTATACTTATATATTTTTCCTCTAAATGCCATTTTTCTTATTTACCTATATATATTATTTACCTATATAGGTATATTATTATTATTATTATATATTATTTACCTATAGGGTAGGTATAGGGGATACGGAAGTCAAAAAACATACATTTTTTAACTCTTGTAACTTCGCGGAAAAAATCGTTTTTTTTTTTGAACAGGTAAAACATTTTGACGAGAAAAGTCTAGGCTTTCAGTTCCCTGACGACGTTTCTCTGCCTCACTGCATCACTTCGAAGCCGACCGAGAAAAAATTGCAAACAATTGTCAACTTTGCGTGCACCCACGGGCGTGCAATTTTTTTCGAATCATCATCACAGCGTGAAAGATTAAAGTCTTAGCTTTCAAACCATCTACTGAAGGTCGGGTTACATTTTTTAACTCGAAGATACGGCGATTTGAAAAAAGGCTTACATATCAGCAGTGGCGGACTAAGCCCGTCGGAGGCCCGGGGCGGCAAAACTAAATGAGGCCCCCGGTCTGCTTAGAAATTGATGTATTTCTAGTGTAAATTTCGTAAAAAATGAATAATATAGTTGTACTGGCTGACAAAAAAAAATCAAATATTTATAATAAACGTTGGTAAGTAGGTAACCTACCTACGTTTATATTTTGCATGTACGTACGGGGCCTCCAACTCCAAACTTCCTCTTACTTACTATTTTAATAATTATTAAATAGACAATAGCCAAACCACAAATAAATACTTTTCTTAACGTAATCAGTCGGCGAACATGCCATCGTGATGTTAATCGTCAAACAATTAAGATATACAAGGAAAAAATCAAAGACCACTGTCAGGACTTGAACCCGAAATTCCCAGTTTCCAGCTGGTTGAGTTACCTTTTACTCACACAGTGCCCCGAGAGTGGGATCTGTTCTCTTCCTCTCCCTTCCTCTTCCTCTCGGGGCACTGTGTGAGTAAAAGGTAACTCAACCAGCCGGAAACTGGGAATTTCGGGTTCAAGTCCTGACAGTGGTCTTTGATTTTTTCCTTGTATATCTTAATTGTTTGACGATTAACATCACGATGGCATGTTCGCCGACTGATTACGTTAAGAAAAGTATTTATTTGTGGTTTGGCTATTGTCTATTTAATAATTATTATATTATAACCACAAAAAAACTCAACTCTCATTGTTGTATGAATATATTTTGGCCTTGTTTAGAAATTGATCAAGAAGGACTTCTCGAGATTTGAAGGCCCCCCAGAATCAGAGGCCGGGGCGAGTCGCCCCCTCACCCCCAATGTGTGCCACTGCATATCAGGCAAATTTGCATTGTACTGTGCTTTATTTACTTTTTCTCGCTTTGTTTTCGTTTGTCTCATATACAGTTATAACAACACGCTTTAAAAACACAATTAAATTTGTTTTCGAAAGCTCAAAAAAGTTTCTGAATTGCAAGCAATGCGAATTGTTACTTTTCTCGAAAAATGTAACACTCTGCGATAGGTGGGAGTTCGAGTGGGTGTTGCTCAATTTGTATTGAATCGCACGTATGGTAAGCTTTTCTCAAATCACCGTATTTCGAGTAAAAAATAGTAGCTCGACTTTCAGTAGCTGGAAAAGGAAGCTGAGACTAATATTTCACGCGATGATGGAAGCTGCGATCATTTTTTGCAACTTTTTCCCGGGTTCACCTGGAAGTGGTGCAGCGACGCACTGAAACGTTATCAGGGAAATTGAATACCAGGCCTTTCCCGTCAAAATGCTATATTCGAAATATGTTTACGATTTTCGAAAATTTATGATTTTTGAATTCGTAAAAGTTGATCCCCTATTAAGAAATTCAGATTTTGACAATGAAAGTTTTACAAGAAATTAATATTTCTACTAATTATTGAGATATTTTAGATATATAAATTTATCTTTAAAAATTAAAATAGCACGAAATCATTTTAATTTTAATATTTTATTTTTACAGACTTCTTTTAGTTCAGTCACGAGAGCTTAAAAAGGTAGGTCCACCTTGCGTTTTGTGCAGCAAATGATTTTATTTTTTTGTGTCCTCAAGCATGTTTAGGAGATGTCAAATCCAAGTTTGCGACCTCTAAAACAGGGCGAGGGAGTTTTGGTGGGCTAAAAACCACGATTTTTTTGCACTTTTTTCGGTTTTTTGCTTATAACATAAAAACGGCTTGTCCTATCGAAAAAATGGTCCTGTTCAAAATTAAAGGGCACAAAATTTACTTCAAAATGCACTAGTCAAATATGTTTATGTTCATTTTGAAGTAAATTTTGTGCCCTTGAATTTCGAAGAGGACCATTTTTTCGATAGGACCAGCCGTTTGCATGTTATAAGCAAGAAACCGAAAAAAGTGAAAAAAAATCGTGGTTTTTAGCCCACCAAAACTCTCCCGCCCTGTTTTAGAGGTCGCAAACTTGGATTTGACATCTCCTAAACATGCTTGAGGACACAAAAAAATAAAATCATTTGCTGCACAAAACGCAAGGTGGACTTCCTCTCGTGACTGGACTCTTTTGGTTTCTCTGTCGCACTCTAAATTTTAAAAATTGAGCTGTTAATTTTTTATATTTAAAATAACACTATCAAATGGTACTAGACCTATACCAATGAGCGTGATTTGAGCAGTGACATGAGTACTGATCTTATTTCCGAATCACTCTGTGTTCACTTTAAAGACATGTGCACTTGATATCACAGCGCTTCGCATCAAATCGCAACAGATAATTAATTGTACCTACATGGAGAATAAAATCAGACATAACAATTTGACGCGCCTTTCACTTTTGACGAAACTGTCCACTGCAAAGCTCGCGTGAATCTAGTGTGTGCTTCAAAGTTCTGCATATACAATTATTTTTTGACAAGCCTGTTTATTACGTAGGGTTTCGCACGAGATTTTCGACACCTGAAACTTCTCGGTTTAAAAATATATTCAAAAAGATGCTTGGTGTGTGGGTAAAACCACACTGCTAACTTCCCATTGGAAGCCCTAAGAAATTAGAGACCAATCTACCGTATAGAGAAACTATTTGCAATACATATTAACATGCTTTTTTTTGTAAAAAAAAACCGCCAATTCAAATTTTTTGCAAACCCTATCAGATGTTCATTATGCAATAATTATGCGTCGAACGGTCGAATGAAATTGGTCCGGAGTGGATATCATTCTTTGTCTCGAGATATGCGAAACGTGAAACATTTTACAACAATTTTACAGTAGTTTTTAGTGTTCAGTTCCAAAATTGGAACATTTATGGCCTCACTCCGGTGTCTGTCCGCCCGTCCGTTCGTCTGTCTGTCTATCTGAAGCTCCCAGAGTCAAACGGTACAAGCTAGAGCATATAGTTAAAGCTTGTTAAGGCCCAGTGCTGTGGTTTAGATATGGATAAATAATTCGGATAATTACGAGCAATAATAGGGGGTCAAATAGGTTATGAAAAAATGAAAATAATTCAACCCCATCGAGTGGGGTGTCTAATGAAAGCTAGTGACCGATAGAAAACAGCAGTATTAAAAAAAATTATTTAGTTAAATTTGTTTAATAAAAAAAATGAAAAACCGCGAACATCGTTTGTTCCACCCCATTTATTTTTAAAGTATCAATCGGAAAAATCTGAAACAAATTTAGTAAGTGTATCATAACGACAACATTAATAAAAAGTATAGACAACATTGTAAAGTTTAGTATATTTCGAAGAAATTACAGATTTTCCAGGGATTTTATTTCTAAAAAACTTGGCTACGGCTCTGGTTGTACTGACAGATTGGTTGAGGCTTTCGCGGCCAGTTGATGAAAACAGACGACTGGTCAGAGAAGTCATCGAGATCCACAAACATCCCAATAATTTCAACAAAAAAGAGGAAACCCCCAAGCTCAACCAGATCTGGAACCCGATACTCAGGCACTCCCGAGTAATGCCGACCGATATCACAAGGTCAACCGAAGCGGAACAAGCTCCGCCCCCTACCCACAGGTATAAATACAACCTGCGCCCGAGAATTTGTCATTCTACATCCAGCATCGGAGATGGAAGGACCTTTGAAGAAGCTCGCCACTCGTCCTAGCGAAACGTTAGGAAGCAATTCCAACCAACGACGGCCTATAGACCCGAATCAGGACTAGTGATGGGCGATTACGAGATATTTTAGTCGATTGTCTCGATTGTTCAAACATCTCGATGACTCTCGATGGTTTCACTTGGACTCGATTGTTGTTGTTTCATAGTTCACCGCGACCAAGTCGCATAGTACTGAATCGTACAGACGATGTACACTGTCGAGAGCCACATAATATATAAGTAATCGTTCATCACTCAACAACTGTGGTCGAGTCGATGGATGGTAGATTGTGCAGTAATCGAGTGCTCTGAGACCGACTGAACAGTGAATCAACGATGAACGAGTAGCGTGAACGTCAGACTTCAATCGACTAGCATATAACCTTGAATTGCGATTATAAATTGTATTCTCATCCGCTGGCAAATAATCGACTTGAACAATCGAACATTTCGATTGTAAAATCAAACTCCGAGTCGATTGTGGACTCGATTGTTATTATGAACGATTGCAATTGTTTCGATTGTAAAAACATCTTACAATCGCCCATCACTAATCAGGACAACACCAGCTGTTTGTACTGTCCACATGCAATGATATTGTACTTTATATTATAAATGCTTAGGAAGTGAGATTTTGGCACAGTCGGTACGAGCCATACACACAACATGTTATACCATCATCATTCACCACTACCACCTCACACACACACCTGCGGGTAATCACTAATTACACAGACATCAGTACATTACATGTGGTCGTGTGTCGGCACTTGTTCTAATTAATAATTAGCATATTATCTTTCTTTACGTGTAAATGAATTCCCCATTTACACAGTCGGTTTCCTTTTAACTGACAATAAACAGCGGTGTTATTAAAATATAATATAGAACATTGTTCCGACACTCGATGGTCAATCAGTTTGTCTTAAAAAAATATACATAAAGTGTGCCATCCAGTATAACCGAAGCTATATTGTGCTGAGTGCTGCCGCTAGTAAAGCCAGCAAACTATCTGATATCCGTATATATCTGTGATCGCAAAGTAAAACTACTTACGTCAAATTTTCGGTAATTTAGAGGTTTATGAGCTTAAAAAAAAGAGTGTGTGTACTATGTACGCACGCCAGAAGTTATACTTCTTTTACGTAACAAAACAAAAATAACTCCAAAAATTTTATCCCGCGTGCCAGTGCTAAGCGTTTGTAAAAAAGACGATAAAATAAAGATAATGAATAAATTAATTTAATTTAATAAATTATTAATTTATTAAATATATTTATTTATTATATTTATATCTAATTATTTATTAAAAAAAGGCATGTTTCTGTTGAGATTTGAACCCAGGACCCATTGCGTATGACACGACGGCGCTACCGGTTTAGTCACGGCACGTCTTTCATAGCTGCGCTATAATAGGCTATTATAATCATGAAAAATAATAGTAGAAACAGTGCAGATGTTGTAGTACGAACTCATATTTAACGAAAGCGGCATAAACGATCGTTTGTATAGCAGTTATTTTTATTAATGTTATTCAAAACTGAAAACGCTTTTGTCACATGGTGTAACGACTCTAGTTGAAGTTTTACTAACGACTAACTTCATACCGTAGATTTTCGTGACGCGATGCGCGTGCATCCTAAAAATTTACTCTCATCATTTTTCCATAACGCGCCAAAAGAAGTATAACTTCAAAAAATTTTGGAGGATACAAGTAATTCAAGAATTACAAGGCGCGATATTCATGTAGGTACTGTGTGTAAACGGTTTTATCGAACATAGGGAAAATAACACTGAGAAGATTTATAATTTTGTAGTAGGCTATGAGCCATAAGACCTAATATAAATATGTATTGGATTACATAGGAAAACTAGTAGGTACAGTGAATTTTTTAAACAATTTTCCATAGCAACGGTTAACTATTAAGCGTTACTCGGAACCGGCTAAATAAAAAAGTCATGATGTGTCGTAAGACACCCGACAGAAGCTATGCTTCTTACGAATTGTATATAAAACCGAATTTATCAAAGATATAAATAATACAATTAAAAAGTTATTATTTGATCGCCATTTTGAAATCTGACGCCATTTTAATTTTTTGTGTCTTATTAAATTCTCAAATATCAATTTTCAAAAGGATCGGATAATTTCTACAAAGAAATATATACCTATTATAAAGATCTTTTTTACTTGATTTAACGTTATCGTAGATACTTATATAAAATTAATAATAAATAAATAAAACACAGCAAAAATTGATTTAATCAAGATGAGTCTAAAATAGGTCTGATCACAACGAAATTATAATTTTGAATTACTTGTTTGTTTCAAAAGCGTAGCTAACAGAAACTGCCAAACAAAACAATGTTGTGTCGACAATGTAGAGTATTATGTTGACTCAAAAAGACACAACATAATGACCGCCATTTTTAAATATGACATCATTTTACTTTTTTGCGTCCTATAAAACTCGCAAATATTAATTTTCAAAAAGATCGGATAATTTTTCAAAAAAGTTCATACGGGCGCCATTTTGAAATCTGAAGTAATTTTTTGTGTCCTGTAAAACTCTCAAATATCAATTTTAAAAAGGATCGGATAATTTTAGCAAAAAAGTACCTACATATGGCCGCCATTTTAAAATATGACGTCATTTTATTTTTTTTGTGTCCTATGAAACTCCAAATACCGATTTTCAAAAAGATCGGATCATTTTTGCAAAAAAGTAAATATGGCCGCCATTTTGAAATCTGACGTCATTTTATTTTTTTGTGTTCTATAAAATTCTCAAATATCAATTTTCAAAAGTATCGGATAATTTTTACAGAAAAGTGCATACGGCCGCCATTTTTAAATCTTACATCATTTTATTTTTTTGTCTCCTATGAAACTTTCAAATACCAATTTTCAAAAGGAACGGATAATTTTTACAAAAAAGTACATACGGCCGCCATTTTAAAATCTGACATCATTTTATTTTTTTGTGTCCTATGAAACTTTCAAATACCGATTTTCAAAAGGATCGGATAATTTTTACAAAAAAGTATATATGGCCGCCATTTTGAAATCTGACGCCATTTTATTTTTTTGTGACCTATGAAACTCTCAAATATCAATTTTCAAAAGAATCGGATAATTTTTACAAAAATGTACATACGGCCGCCATTTTGAAATCCGACGTCATTTTATTTTTTTGTGTCTTATGAAACTCTCAAATATCAATTTTCAAAAGGATCGGATAATTTTTACAAAGGAGTACTACATATTTCCGCCATTTTGAAATTTGACGTCATTTTATTTTTTTGTGTCCTATAAAACTCGCATATATCAATTTACAAAGGGATCGGATAATTTTTACAAAAAAGTACATATTATGGCCGCCATTTTCAAATCTGACGCCATTTTATTTTTTGTGTCCTATAAAACTCTCAAATATCAATATTCAAAAGAATCGGATAATTTAAAAAAAAAGTGCATATGGCCGCCATTTTGAAATCTGACGTCATTTTATTTTTTTGTGTTATATGAAACTCTCAAATATCAATTTTCAAAAGGATCGGATAATTTTTACAGAAAAGTACATACGGCCGCCATTTTTAAATCTTACATCATTTTATTTTTTTGTGTCCTATGAAACTTTCAAATACCGAAAAGGATCGGATAATTTTTACAAAAAAGTATATATAGCCGCCACTTTGAAATCTGACGTCATTTTATTTTTTTGTGCAGCCTATGAAACTCTCAAATATCAATTTTCAAAATGATCGGATAATTTTTACAAAAAAATACATACGGCCGCCATTTTGAAATCTGACGTCATTTTATTTTTTTGTGTCCTATAAAACTTTCAAATACCGATTTTCATAAGGATCGGATAATTTTTACAAAAAAGTACATTTGGCCGCCATTTTTAAATCTGACGTCATTTTATTTTTTTGTGTTCTATGAAACTCTCAAATATCAATTTTCAAAAGGATCGGATAATTTTTACAAAAATGTACATACGGCCGCCATTTTGAAATCTGACGTCATTTTATTTTTTTGTGTCTTATGAAACTCTCAAATATCAATTTTCAAAAGGATCGTATAATTTTTAGAAAGGAGTTCTACATATTTCCGCCATTTTGAAATCTGACGTCATTTTATTTTTTTGTGTCCTATAAAACTCGCAAATATGAATTTTCAAAAGGATCGGATAATTTTTACAAAAAAGTATATATAATGGCCGCTATTTTGAAATCTGACGTCATTTCATTTTTTTGTGTTCTATGAAACTCTCAAATATCAATTTTCAAAAGGATCTGATAATTCTTACAAAAATTTACATATGGCCGCCATTTTGAAATCTGACACCATTTAATTTTTTTGTGTCCTATAAAACTCTCAAATATTAATTTTCAAAAGATTCGGATAATGTTTACGAAAAAGTACATATGGACGCCATTTTGAAATCTGACGCCATTTTATTTTTTTGTGTCCTATAAAACTCTCAAATATTAATTTTCAAAAGGATCGGATAATTTTTACAAAAGTGACGTTACACTACTTCGTGACGTGACTTTTCAATTGTTTAGTGTGCTTTATTTCCTTAGTCTGATTTTATTACATTTATCCGAAACGTTACCGGAGAAAGACCTTTTGCCTGTGAAAATTCAAAAGTACGATTTGCACCCGGACGAAAGCCGGGCCGGTCAGCTAGTTACCATAATAATGTATTGTCACCGGAGCTACACATGTGTGCAAAATTTCAACTCAATCGGATCACGGGAAGTGGGTGAAAATTTAAAAGTACGAATTACACTCGGACGAAAGCCGGGCCGGTCAGCTAGTTACCATAATATTGTATTGTCACCGGAGCTACACATGTGTGCAAAATTTCAACTCAATCGGATCACGGGAAGTGGGTGAAAATTCAAAAGTACGATTTACACCCGGACGAAAGCCGGGCCGGTCAGCTAGTTACCATAATATTGTATTGTCACCGGAGCTACACATGTGTGCAAAATTTCAACTCAATCGGATCACGGGAAGTGGGTGAAAATTCAAAAGTACGATTTACACCCGGACGAAAGCCGGGCCGGTCAGCTAGTTACCATAATATTGTATTGTCACCGGAGCTACACATGTGTGCAAAATTTCAACTCAATCGGATCACGGGAAGTGGGTGAAAATTCAAAAGTACGATTTACACCCGGACGAAAGCCGGGGTATGAACGTCGAGAAATTTTGGTCCGATCCGATCGACGTCAATAAATTAGTTACACGTCATTTTAACTCAGTAGGCCAGGGTTTTTAAACTTAAATTCAAACATCAGCAGTCAAAAAATTGAATAACTATATTTAAATAATGCAATATAAGACAGAGCATACGTTATCTTCCAATATCCATATCACACTGTGCAACAGACAAGGACAACCGAAACAAGTTCGCGATTTATTAGATAAAGTCGCATTTATTTCGTTTAATAATCATATAAATCTGTATAAAAAAACAGTTTTGACACAATATTATACATGAAATCTATCTAAAATTTTCTGCTCTTTCGTTTAAGACAGGTTTCGAATCGATCTGACTTAAATTGAGCAAACTATAAGCAAAAAACACCGTTTTTTCTAATTTGCTCCCCTCTGGGGCCAAAATTCAAAAATCGGGCGACGTTAGGATCAAATAGACCCCGAGAGGAATTGAACAAAAAAAAGTTTTTTAAAATCGGTTAACCCGTTTGGGCTGTACGACTGATACAAAAAATCCGTTACAGATTCACAGATTCACAGACGTACAGACAAAGCGAGTGTATATAGGCGCTTCTAGCTTCGCTAAGATCGCGCCTAAAAATTAGAAATCACAGGTAACAGTGAAACAAGTTACATTATTATTTCTAACTTAAAACAAATGAGACATGTTGGATTACATAACGCATTATCAATTAACCTGAGTTAGAAATAATCTCAGATTGTGACCACATATTTATAGTGTTTATGTAAGATTGTTTTAAATTTCATTTTGTAACACATATATGAAATGTACATTTCGTGTCTCTAGTCGGCTGTTTAAAATAATATATATAGCACGCGTACGATAATACATATTTCATGTGATACGACAGCATAGCTAGTCGTATGTAAAATATAGACGTGACGTCAGCGTGCAATAATACATATTTTATGCTATACGAGAAATATAGGAATATACTTTAGTTGCTATGGTAACGAAGTAAATAAATATTGGGTCAAGGCCAATATTTTTAGCTGTTAGTGAGATTTCGGTATTTGGAATTAATTCAATAAAGCTCTAAAGTTAAAAATGTTGCACATTTCAAAAAATAGTGTATACAACTCGTAAAATTAAGTATAAGATGCTCGGGGTGTTGCTACTCTCGCTTGCGGTTCGCGTATCAACTTCACCTTTCGCGTCTTATACTCAATTGTACTAGTTGTATAAACTAATATATTGCCTATGTAGGATATTAGATTTTACGGGTCTAGAACTTTTCGCCGTGACCGTTTCGCCGCCAGATGCAGTTCGCCGCGGCCGATTCGCCGCCAAGGACGATTCTCCGCTAAATATATTAAAAATATTTTTATTAACTTCTCATATTTTTACGTCATTTTCAAAATAAAACAAAACATTCGCCGCTGGAATTTGTACCTAACAATTTCCTACACGAAGCAGTAGACCAAATAAGGGAAACTCTACCAGAGGAATTGCAACCAATACTTGATTACTTTGAAGATAATTACATTGGATGTCCAAATAGACGTGTAAACAATAGACGCCAACCTTTATTTCCTGTAGAAATGTGGAATGTCTACAACAGAACATTAGAGGGTCTTGCGCGCACAAACAACTTCGCAGAAACAGCAAATAGAAAACTGCAGCTCGAATGAGGTATGAACCATCCGACGATTTGGAGACTTATTGAAGCTTTAAGAAAAATACAAAAATGGAGTGATGTTACTATAGAATACTTAGTAGCTGGCCATCCTCCCCCAAAAAAATATAATATGTAGTTTTATATGTTAAAGACAATTTTTTTAATATAGCTTTCCATTTCATGTTTTGTTTTATTTTGAAAATGACGTAAAAATCTGAGAAGTAATAAAAATATTTTTAATATCTTTAGCGGCGAATCGTCCTTGGCGTCGGATCGGCCGCGGCGAACTGCATCTGGCGGCGAATCGACTGCGGCGAAACGGCTGCGGCGAAAAGTCCCATCCCCAGATTTTACTTATCTACCGAAAAACAATATCGTTTTTCAAGCTAAATTTTGACAAATGTGGTTTCAAGAGGAAAATTGTAGAAAAAAATATCTTAAACAAAGTATGTAGATAGGTATACCTATACATTTATATTTTCGTTTATTGCGTAATTCTGACATGAAACTTTTAAGACACATTTTGCTTCAAATATGCGATTTAAAGACGCCAATAAAATTTAACTTAAGCACCTGATAGATCGTTAAAATAAGATAATTACACTTAAATCCTCTCTCATTTGTATAATAAAATGTCTGCAGAACATCTTAATCGTTCTATATTTTTTTACAAGCAGACGTGTCTGTAAAAACATTTACTTTAAATTTTATCAGTCTTTTTAAAAGCAAAATAATTTTAAAATGACATTTTGATATATATTTATAAATATTTTTTGAAATATGCATATGTAGTTATTAATGATTTCGACTTTTGTATGTTTATTAATATTTATTTTATTTTTCATTAAAATTTAACGTTTACTGGGTTTGTTTGTGTGGCCTGGGGCGTCTCTATAGTTATAAGATTAATATTAAATGCATGCATAAAAAATATATTACTTCCTCTATATAAAGATTTTGTACATAAATGGTATACTAATGTCTGTTTTAATTGAGTATATTAAATATTTTATTATATTCATTACAATATTTCTCGCCAAATTTCAATCTAAACAAACATCTGTTCAACAAAAAACAAATTAAAAATTTTATAATAAGGCAAAATATTGTTTATAAAAAATTTGTGATAAAATGGTAAATATAACAAATCACTTTTAATAAGTTATTTTATTCCAAATTTGGGTCACCAACTGCAGGAAAAAGTAGGCAAAAATGTCAAATCGAGACTCTCAGCGCCGTGCCTCCTTCAATCTTCATCCTACACTTCTGACTGATCTACTTTACTGATACGACCACAATATGATGCCAATTTTCGTGACATTTTGGTGAGAAGGTCTGTGAAATTCTGTTACGTTTACATCCCTTAGTTAAAAAAAAATTCGACTGATGACCAGTCCTATACTTCCCATCTAGTAAATATTTGCAAAAAATAAACACTCTTTTTTATTCTTTGAAAAAAAGCATAGCCCTCTTTTTTGTTTGGTGATCTACTGATGGCTAGCTTAATATAGCAAAAATCATGGTTACCTTGATTTACGTACAATTTTTATTTTTTTTAGTAAAATATTTTTTTTCTCGAAAACGGTACATTTTAGAGAAAAAAAATTCGACTGATGACCAGTCCTATACTTCCCACCTAGTAAATATTTGCAAAAAATAAACACTTTTTTTTTTTTATTCTTTGACTAGGCCCAAATAACCTTAGCTGTTGGTGGTCTTTAAAACACAATTTAATTTTTATTCTTTGAAAAAAGCATGGCCCTCTTTTTTGTTTGGTGATCACTGATGGCTAGCTTAATATAGCAAAAATCATGGTTACCTTGATTTACGTACAATTTTTATTTTTTTTAGTAAAATATTTTTTTTCTCGAAAACTATACATTTTAGAGAAAAAAAATATTTACATTTTTTTCATATTATAACATCTAGAATTCATTTATATTTTTTTTTACCTATGTTAATACGTGACATTGAGGACGTTTTTTTGAATATCTCAGGATCCACTGAACCGATTTGACTCAAAATCTAATCAGATCTAAGTTAAAGGCTGATAAACACAATAGAACAATCGGCATGCCTGTATGTTGTTCCGTTCTTAAGATATCGAAGGCGAAAAATTGACCACACACATACACACACACACACATACACACACACATACACACACACACATACAGACATCAGTCAGAAAATGATCTTAAAAGATTGCTAGGGTCTCAAAACGTGAAAATCTGTTAAAATCTAGAAATATTTTTTTCGGACTAAATCCATTACTTCCCTAACATAGTAGAGGTGGGAAGTAAAAATATTTACATTTTTTTCATATTATAACATCTAGAATTCATTTATATTTCTTTTTACCTATGTTAATACGTGACATTGAGAACGTTTTTTTTAATATCTCAGGATCAACTGAACCGATTTGACTCAAAATCTAATCAGATCTAAGTTAAAGGCTGATAAACACAATAGAACAATCGGCATGGCCGTATGTTGTTCCGTTTTTGCGATATCGAAAGCGAAAAATTGACCACATATACACACACACACACACACACTTACACACACACACATACACATACACACACACACACAGACATCAGTCAGAAAATGATCTTAAACGATTGCTAGGGTCTCAAAACGTGAAGATCAGTTAAAATCTCGAAATATTTTTTTCGTACTAAATCCTTTACTTCCCTACCATAGCAGAGGTGGGAAGTAAAAATGGATCGAAGAGGACACTATTGAGCTTCAAATTTTCATGATAGTCAGTCCGAAAATATCATGAAACTTTTATAATGGGTATAAATTACATAATATATGTACCAAGCTTGTCTATTTACTCAATGTGCGGTGAGCATAACAAACAAAGAGCGCAAAAAATATATCTGCGTCTCTTTTTTCGAAGTTATTCCGTGGTTATTCGGACAAAATGTTAACATGGAGTTAGTGTCCAACCGAATGTCAGTTTTTCGTCAAAGCCAATTGTTCGGTTTTTGCCACAACCTTCGGCGGGTTAATTATTTTAAATTTTTTACCATCGTAATTAGCATAAAACGATACAAAACTTCGCCCGGATAATAGAAATTGTAGCTTCAAGTAAGTTATTAATAGTTACCTAACACTGAAATAGTTAAAACTCTCAAGAGTACTTTTTATAATAGCTCTGCTTGGTATACACACTCAATATTTTTAAGGATTGAGCTTATATTGATTTTACACACAATCAGTGACTATTTTGGTCAAAAACCCAAAAAGTAAAAAAATAAATAAAATGTTTAAAATACCGTATTTTATAATGCAGATGCATTGTGCACTGTACTGCTTCGTCAGTTCAGCCTTCTGATGTACTCTAGTTTTTTTTATGACAGACCGACACGTGACATGGTCGCCCGCGTTCAACCACCTGCACAATCACAAATCTAAAGCAGATAGGGCGGTGTTTTCGAAGTGCTTTCGTGCTAACAGTGCCGGTGTTGACAGACGATCTTAAATTATTAATTAAAAAAATGCATAAATGAACCCCCAAAATTATATTAATTCATTTTTTTCCTTTTAAGCTCAGAATAATGAAAATTTGAAACTAATGTATTAATTCTTACAATCATTTCTATTTTAACATATTTTGTACCGCTGGAGGTGTCTCAATCTGTACTGAATTTTATCAACATTTTTGTAGTCAGGATTGGTCAGAACAGTTCCAATATTGAGCGTTACTCGAAATTACTTAATTGGTGCAAAGTCTATGTAAGTATGATTATTTTTGATTATCAATTTGTTTTATCGGCCATATACGAAGTAGTGATGTGCCGGATATCCGTATCTGATCCGTATCCGCGGATATCCGAGGGAAAAAAAAGATCCGTATCCGTATCCGTATTCGTTAGTTTTTTGGCGGATCTTTTACGGATCTTTTACCTTATCAATTTTCAATTCATAGATAAAATTTTATATATATAGGTGATTAGAGGTAATAATGAAAAACAGTTAAATTCCATTCAGATTATTTTTTATTTTTTAATATCGTGGTCAATAACTTTTTCCCATAACAGATAGTCTCTTTCCAAAGGTCGATGTGCAATATTTAGTATTTATCGCCGCGTACTCTAAGAAAGTTAAGATCCGTATCCGTATCCGTATCCGTATTCGCGGATCTTGAGACCAAATATCCGTATTCAGATCCGTATCCGCGGATATACATTTTTAACGATCCGGCACCTCACTAATACGAAGCATAAAAAAACTCGGGTCGCAGTGCCAAAACCCTGCCGACAATATAGTGTATTTGCTAATAATTGTGGCTTTATTATGTGAACTTAAGTTTGTTTTTGAACAAAATAAAAAATTTAACCCCTTAATACATCCCTTAAAATAATATTTTTTTTCTTAATTTCAATATTTTTATTAATGCACCTCGGTACCAAATTAAATACTCCCTTCAGTAAGTAAAGCACTTTCCGCAAACTAGTGTTTTCATAAAATTTGTAAGTCCGGTCCTGTCGGGCCGATTTTATTAAAATTTTAGCAGCACATTTTAATCGTTACTAAAGGGTTAAATTTCAATTTTGAAACAATTCTGAAAATTTTTTCGGCATTTTTGGGCCCAAAAACATTTTTCAACCCCTAAAAACTACCCTTACAATAGTCCGATTGGACCCATTTTAAATAGGCTTCGTGCGGTGATGGATTCCAACGTGCCTACCAAATTTCGTCAAAATCAATTAACTCTTTCGAAAGTTATAGCCCGTACACATATATATATAAATATATATATATATATATATACATATATAAATAGACATTTCCAAAAATGGTGCCAAAGTGTTCAGGAGGTTATGAAACGTCGAGAAATTTTGGTCCGACCCCTAGGTCCCGCCATCCGACCGACGCCAATAGTGTATGTGCTATATGGCAAATACACTAAAAACGATAATCAAACTTGAACATCGATGTGATAGTAGAAACAGTGCGATAAATCTCTAATGCCCGTCTTCTGAAAGGGCAGGTACGTAGCATCACGACGGTACCGGTGCTGTCACCGTAGTTACAATTCATAAAATTTAGCAATCGCGCCGAAATCGTCGGAAAGTCCTTTCAGAAGACGGGCATGATACACTGGGTTGCGCACGGTATTGTCAGAAAATCTAAATTGACAATGACTAGATGGTGATCATGTAATCGTAGTTTTTATATGTGTAAGATTAGTTTAAGGTACCTAGTTACAATTTGTTAGTGTTCCGTACCAACATTGGAAAAACGAAACTTTTATGGGCTCATTCCAGTGTCTGTCCGTCCGTTTGTCTGTCACAATTGCTTCCAGAGCCAAACGGTACAAGCTAGAAAAATAGTTAAAGCTTGTTATGGCCTAATGCTATGTTGTTTAGATATGGATAAATAATTTGGATAATTACGGGTAATAATAGGGGGTCAAACGGGTTACGAAAAAATGAAAAAAATTCAACCCCTTCGAGTGAGGTGTCTTATGACAGCTAGTGACCGATAGAAAACAGTAATATTTAAAAAAATTATTTAGTTAAATTTGCTTAAGGAAAAAAAATTAAAAACCGCGAAAATCACTTGTCCCACCCCATTTATTTCTAAAGTATTATTCGGAAAAATCTGAATAAATTTAGCAAGTGTATCTTAACGCTAGCATTGATAAAAAGTATGGACAAAATTGTAAAGTTTAGTATATTTCGAAGAAATTACAGATTTTTGACGCAATGTGCATATCTTACAAGGTTACAATGAATTCAACAACTCAAGTCAAAACGCGTGAGTGGGCTATGCAGTTAACTAGAGATACAACGCTGTTACTATGGAAACGAAAAACATTTCATTTATAATATAAGTTAATGTCAGCTTATACAGGGTGCTGAATTGCTTTGCGGGTAATAGGGATTTAACCCGTAAAATCAAACTTTTACGATTTCCTGCTTCCCTAATTATTTTAGGAAAAATATCTTCGAATAAAAGTTTTAGAACATAAAATTCTGCATCTAAGTCATTAACCAAAATTAATTTGGCATGCTTTGTAACGGCAGAAATTTGATATAAAAATGTCAAAATTACCTCAAAAACAGATAGCGATAGCCATGGAACTTGAACAAAATGATTAGAAATTATTCTGACAGCTAAAACGTCATCATTTTGTTCAAGTTCCATGGCTATCGCTATCTGTTTTTGAGGTAATTTTGACATTTTTATATCAAATTTCTGCCGTTACAAAGCATGCCAAATTAATTTAAAATAAAATAAGGCTTTACGGAACACTCATTGCGCGAGGCCCGACTCGCACTTGACCGCTTTTTTATTATTATAGGTAGGTACTTCGCTGTCCGTGTGTATCTCGTACTTAGCAGATATTTATTTTTGATAATATATCTATAGCACTAAAGCACTCCAAGGATAATGCTTTATATAACCGTAAAAAACATATTTAAATCGATTTAGTAGTTTATCGTGGAACATTTTAGGAAATTCACAAAAAAAAAATGATAGAGATCTGGACAAAAAAGATTTCTTTTTAAGTTGAATTTTGACAAAAAAGCATGGAAGAAAGTTGTTTCAAAGAGGAGGTTGTATAAAAAAAAATGTTAAAAATATATAGGTAGAATAAATAGGTATCGTTTTAATCGATCAATTATTTTTGAGCAGGATCGATTTAAAATTCTACAGGGCTTTCTTTTAGAGAGAAATTGTCACTGTCAATTATGCAAACTTTTTGACAAGGATTTGTGATATCATAATGATTATTTTATGACTACATAATTATTCAATATTGTTGTGTAGTTTTTATAATTCAAAATAAATCAGTGCGACGACGCCACTGCTAACTGGATCACAACAATAACGAAATGAGATGCAAGCATCTGCCACTCAGTGGCACTCGCGCGCCATCTACAATGCTCTTGCAGCTCTCTTGTTTTTACAGATTAATCCATAACCAACGTCTCTATAATGAAAAAACCCGACCTGTGTGATTGTATATTACATACAAGAAATCTCTTTAAATATACGTCAGGGCAAAAAGTTAAGGGACATGCGAAATATTTTTCAGTGGGTACTTGCCAATTTGAGAATAAGCTTGAGGACAGTGTGGTGTAACGGTTAGTGTAGCGGCCTTTGGATCTCATTGTCGTGGGTTCGAATCCCACCTCCGCTCATGGATTTTTTGTGATGCCGGTTTAGAGAATAATGTTATTTAATGTAGGTATTTAAAACGTTAATGACCTAAGTTGTCGACGCGTCTATAATCTACAATAAATTAAAATAAAATAAATGGAGAATAAGCTGGTTCTGGACAGACGCTGTATTCTATTTAAGCTTATATTAGGTAGTATAAAACAATGAAAAAAAAAACAGTATGTTGAAGATTATTTGTTTGTTTTCTGTTTATTTCTTGCATTTATGAATTTTGAACTAACCCTAACCCAAAAAAAGTTCCTGCTAAATTTCATCAAGATTGGTTCACGCATTTGACCGTAAACGAAAATTAACAAACAAAATGAAATGCCAAACGGTTGAGTTAAAACAGGACTTTACTTGCTTTGCTTTCTTGGCCATCAAAAAAATAGCCAAAATTCGACAATCGATTTTGCGTTTGGTAATGATGGATCATGGGACTAGGGTATTTTCTCTGGGAGGAAATTTATACGAGAATATTCAATAATCGTGAATAAATTTCCTTAATAATACGGTAACGTTTCTTTTTTGGATACTGAGAACAAAAGCTGTTCTTTGCTTAAAACGATAGCCGACCGCTGATTTAAAAAAAAGAAAGATCGTAATTCAGATATCATGTTTAGTACCTACTTCTTTAAAAAATATTAAGTAATAGGCTCTGTGCAAAGGGGCGGAGTTATAATAATATCGATGCGAGCGCTCGTGTGAGCCCCATTGTAAACTCGGAACTCTAATTTTCCGTAACTGTCAGTGAGCATGGTTGTTTAAAAAGTCAAGTAAGTAAAACCATGATTTTACTTCTAACTTATTTGGGAATTATTACTATAAATCTGATAAATTTGACACTTTTAAACCTGGTTCGCAAGATTACAGGCGCCATGGTTTGAGGTTATGCTGTCGCTGGTCAATATAAACCATAGACATAGATGTAGGTACACCTCCATGTCTGATATAAATATCAGTTATTTTTTATTATACGTCAAAATAATTTGACTAAGAAAAAACTTTAAATATATAATTTTCATGTACCTTTTATGCTATGCTATTTATACTATATGCATGCAGCGAAATTAAATGGTATTCGTTTATAAACAAATTTCGGAGTCTAAAACAACAATAAAAATGAGTTCAATCGTACACTCCGCTAGCGGCGCTAGAAGGGCTTCGTGCACACAACCTATAAACAAAAATAAAAATTCCTCGTTTTCCCCGAAGAAGAATTTTTCGAATTTTGTAATCACAATTATTGTATCTAAACTTTTTGCACTGCACAAATCAAATCATCACACGTAGTGAGCAAAATTAGTAACACACTTTGCATACACATTATGTATGCAAGTTATGAAGTGACCTAGATTCGTTTAATTGGTTTCGGATTATATGTAAAGTAAATTGAATATTATTCGCGTTATAATGATGATAAATTAGGCTAATTTTTATCGCTGATCATTATGTTTTACGCGTATATTATGACACTTGGCGAACGTGTCCAAAAACAACATGAATATAATTTGCTGCAACTAACAACTTATCGTTCAACAAGATTATATCACTTTCCTTTTCTTGATTAATTTTAATTTATTCTTACTTATTATTATAGATTCAGGAAATCAGGTGTTGATTGTCTTTAAATACCTGTAATTATTGTTTCAACGGCAATAATCATTTTACACTTTACGAGTTTGCACCATATAATTTTTTATTACTTTATATATTTTTAATTTCTTGATTTTGTGAAAGTTTTAACATCTCAAAAACGAAAAGTAAAAAGGATTTATTCGAACAGATTAAGTGAGTTGCAGATTGAATTTAGTATTTCGTAAGTAGGTACTACATATCTACTTTTATTAGTAGATATGTAATGCCGCGAAAACTGTATAAATTTCCATTTCGAAAAAACAAACCATCTCCGATTATTTCAATATCTCGATTAATTTTATTAGAAGAAAAGCTGCTTGATTTAAGGCATACGACGTGGTTTATTTACTTATTGTAGATCAGTGTTTTTTCAATCCGTGGGTAGCGACCCCCAAGGGGGTCGCAAAGTCTTGCTAGGGGGGTCGCGGTCGCAAGCCAGGTAAAAGTAAAAAGCAAGGGTTGACACTACAATAAAAATACAGCAATTTCAGTGAGAAGGCTACGCCTGTTTATTTTTTAATAATTTGTCGAATCGTGGTTCTATTTTTGAGACGTAAATAACCAAATCATTCTCTAATTGGAGCCTATTTCTCTTCTTAGTTTTTATGTTCACCATATTGAAGAGAACGCTAGTTCACATAGGTAAGTGGCGAATGGCACTAATAATTTCAAAGCTTCCCAGCTCTGGATATTCTTCTTTTCTCTTCATCCAGAAGGCGTCAATCTTTGAAATCACTGACATATTTTTTATACGGTCCTGGGGCCTGGGGGGTCGCCAGAGTTTTTTTTACTTGTAAAGGGCTCGCGTATTCAAGAAGGTTGGAAAACACTGTTGTAGATTATAGACGCGTCGACAACTTAGGTCATTAGTGCCTTAAATTATACATTAAATAACAACTAACTTAGAACTAAATAACATCATAAAACATCCATGAGCGCAAGTGGGATTCGAACCCACGACAGTCTAGTCTAGAGGCTGGTACCAAGTACGCTATCCACTAGGATACACCTCCCCTCTACGATGTGGTGATCATTGCCTCTACTAAGTGGAAATGTATTTGCTCGCGTTATATTTCTGGAACATTAAAAAGTATTTTAACTTTTAAAATATTCTAAACTAATTTAAAAAGTGAGCTTATAATAATTTTTTCGCATACTTTAAACTGGTGGTTGTTGATTCGCTCGCGTGAACGTTACTCGTGTTTCAGTTGCCTTTGAGAAATAGAGATAGAAATACCGTAAGGGGGTAGAAAAGTTTAAGTTTGGGTATACCGGGTTTTATCAGCGACTTCCCAGTCATGTCGATACAACTAAACAGACAGACAGACAGACAATCTCGTTCTGCCGTTTTGACAGTGGCGAATTAGACATTTGGAGACCCCGTAGCGCAACTTAATTTAGGCCTCTAAAAATGTATTATCGTTATTAATATTTTATAGTTTATATCGATTTATAAAACGTCAAAAAAAAAACAATATTCTATTTAGTTCTTTGAGACCTCTGTGTTACAAAGGTCCTAAGTACGCCCTTATTGCGATCCACCACTGCGTTTAGATAGGTATAGGTATACAAAATACCCGAAAATTCTGAAAATCCGCAAGGAAACGAAATGACAATTTTATTTGTCCGCGATGATAAAATAAATTCTCATTCAAAATATTCACTTTTTTTAGAAAAAGTACATAAACACTTTTTCTAAAAAAAGTGAATATTTTGAATGAGAATTTAAACTTCAAAATTGAACACATCATTCTAAAGGTAGACTGCTGATACCTGAACGGTTTTCCTTTTTCATTTTATTGCAAGAAAAAACAGTAGCTGTTTTAACAGTCGAATGCATAAAATATTACATAGTTGGCTAAACTGTTTAATATTCAGAAGAACAATTGTTTGGCGCGGCATTTCAATCAGACCGATCAATTGTCACCCACCTGGCCCTTAAAATACAGACGTTTCCACGATTTACGACCGCAAAAAATCCATAAATATAAATGTATATGTATATTTATCTGTAATGTATATGTATATTTATCTGTAAAATATCTTTCCGGTTTCTTAAATACAATATTTTTATTGATATCGCTCAAATGTGCAAATGCAACATATTTAATATCACTAATTATTTTGAAGTAATTAGTATTCTTAATTGCATATTCAGTACAAATTTTTATTTCAAATTATCAAACTAGGTCATGTACATTCTTTTTTTGATAATAATTTTATCCACTGACTTGCAATATAATTATAGTTAGTTAAAAGATATTTAGTAGACAAAAAATAGTAAAACTGATATATATTTTTTTAATTTAAGATATTATCTCGTACCTTTCCCGATTAATAGATTAATCAATGCACAAAATTTTTAGGTCTCAAAAAATTAAAAAAAAAAACAACATAAACCTGCAGAATTTTTATAAGTGCCTAGTCCGAGTTATTGGGATTGGAGAAGGGCGAAAAATAAACACAGTTTACTCCTAGAAATACCATTTTTGTCTAACTACAAAGTTTCATGCTTTTTGTCTATAAATAAGCGCTTCCCTCATATTTTTCTGTGTAAACAAAATATCGTATGATTTCAAAATTTAAAACCATTATGAAAGACATAGCGTAAGTGAAAAAAGTAGAGTTAAAATGAGCTCAAATCCAGTTCCCCGACTGCCCTTGTCTTAACACAGACCTAATCACAAGTTCTATGCTAAGCAGCTAACTACAAAACTACTTACACCAACTATCTTTCCATTACTCGAAAAAAATTTGGTCGAGTAGTCAGTATAGAAGTTTTTCGTTGGCTACGCAATCTGCAAGAATAACGCCTGTCTTCTGAAAGAACAATAAAACTTCTCGATGGTATACCGAGTGCTGTCATCATATAGTTGCCATTCATTAGTGTGTTTGCCATATATGGCACATACACTATTGGCGTCGGTCGGATGGCGGGACCTAGGGGTCGGAGCAACATTTCTCGACGTTTCATACTCTCCTGAACAATTTTTGAAACAAATATCAGAATTGTTTCAAAATTGGAATTTAACCCTTTAGTAGAGATTAAAATGTGTTGCTAAAACAGGACCGGACTTACAAATTTTATGAAAACACTAGTTTGCAGATAGTGATTTATTTGCTGACGGGTGTAGGTATTTAATTTGGTACACAGGTTTCATTGATAATAATATTGAAATTAAGAAAAAAAATATTATTTTAAGAGATGTATTAAGGGGCTAAATTTTTTATTTTGTCCTAAAACAAATTTATGTTCACATAATAAAACCACAAGGCCTGGTATTAGCATTTATACACTATATTGTCGGAAGGGTTTGGCACTGCGACCCGAGTTTTTAAACTATGGTAACAGGCTAACAGCATCGGTAATGTCGCGAAGTTATACATACGTAGGTACCTGTCCTTTCAGAAGACGGACATAAGACCAATACACATCCAAAATGAACGGTTTCAAATCGAATTCAGTCTAGTGTAGGAAATTTTACATTCTAAAAAAGCTTTAACCGCAGTTTGATTGATTGCATTTCTAGCTTAGGGATTTTTCTTTTCGACTTTAGTCGACTAGTGCAGAGAAGAAAGTTTAGATACTCTTCAAATTTCAATGTGTAAAATTTACTCCCCGTACTATTTGATAAAATCAGGACCTCATTAACCAATAGGCTGACTATAAAGATATCAGTCTTTCAAATCTTTTACTGTCATCTTGGTTATTTGATTTTTAAATGATGATCTTACCCCCTGTCTTGGGGATCTCGGGGCATTGCCCTGGTTGCCCCAGCCTAGTTACGCCATTGGTTTTACAGTATTCTTAAGTTTGCATTAGATAGTGGCTGAATACACAAAAGTGTAAAGGCCGAAAAATTTATATAAAAAAATAATTTTGCATGTATTTGTATTTATATGCGATGACGTTTCAGCAGGCATGTTAGCCTAGGGCGGCTTTAACTCTTGATCAGGCCTTGCCTAAAAATCAAGTATTTAAATTATCGACTCGACTGGAAAATCCACTACTCGCACACTTGCATAGAAATACAACAAACAAGCAAGAAAAAGATAGTAGCATGGCAATTTTGATTCAATTTCAATCATATTTGTAATATGCAATAAGTAGATTTCTACGAGTACGTATCAAGAAAGTGTTTATATGTCGAATGGAATCGAGAAAATAAAGGATTTGATTGCACTTTTAGAGTGGTATTAAGTTGCTGACAAGCGTCCTGGAATAATTCTCTAAAGGTGGTAAAAACTTGTCTATAAAATCAACCGCCCACTGGCTCATTATAGCAAGGTGTGCATAACGGTCGCCCAGCTCCAAGGGTTATTTACGCAGTAACGATATCGGTACGGGGTTGATGATACGTACTAACCATAAGAATTTGAGAGTACCTATTCTCTGTCAGTCTTCATCTCAAATACTTTCCTCTCGCCTAAAAACGGTTACCGCTCTCCCGACGCTATTTTTAAAGCTAAAGTGTTCAGTATAACGCCAAATGAAGAACTGAGAATCTCACTACACATCCCATAGGCGAAAAATGAAAAAAAAAAATCCTGGAAAAACTTACAGTTTTTTAAAAATTACGTAATTTTTTCAACTGCTGAGATACAAAAGATGTTATTTGTAGCGGGAACGGCTGGAACGATTTTGCGGAAACTTGGTATACTTTCTACTGATACTCAAACTTAGGCATAGGCTACTTTTTATCAGGTTACAAAATGGTTCCATGATAACAAAAGTAAATTTAATAAATCACTTAGTAAACTGACAAATTAGCAACAAACTACACTTTGACAGCTAAAACAAAAAAGCCGTTTACTAAGCCTACGCGAACTTCAACTGTTTGCTAAGCCTTCTGTTGTTTTATCAATTAATTTAGCATAGCCTACTATTAAAAATCAGTGTTTTACGTATAACCATGCTATGCTCACTTCGTATATTTCCATTAGAATTTCCAATTTAGTTCTTACACGATTCGCGGAAGGCGCAACGATCAATTTTTATTTATTGTAACCACGGAAACGCATATATTTTTAATTTTAAACAATTTAGTGTTGACGAGCTGTCATTACAAAAAATAATTGTTTTATAGCAGTTTATAAAAAATATTACATATTTCCTAAAAAAATGGTTTATTCTTGTTGTTTGCCGAATTGTGGGAAACCTCAAAATAAGATTAATTTTCATACTCTACCATACGATCCCGAGGTAAGTTAAACTTGTGATGTAAATTCTAAAACTACTTTTAATGTATTTCGTAAAATTATTCCGTTCATTAAATTTTCATACAAAAATATTTTTAATAATGTAGGTAGATACGATAAAATTACGCGATTTTATATATTTAACCAGGAACAAAATTCTACAGTAAGAATATTATCTAGGTACTAGGGTTTCACAAAAAAAATTACACATCCATTGCTTTACCTATATTTACATTTCACTCTTATTTCAGCGGTTTAAAGCATGGACAACAAGTATTGGACGAGGCGACATAAATATATCAAAACGAACTAGTTAGAGAGTTTGTGATAAACATTTTTCTGAAGATTATGAAAGTGCAAAAAGCTCTTAGGAAAAAATAGGACAAATTTGAAAACGAATGCTATCCCCACGTCAACGTCGATGTGCCCACATTGAATTTGAACAGTAAGTTTGCTAAAAGTAGTGTTAATCTTTAATTACGTTCCAGTTTTTTTTTTTGAAAATATCTCAATACAAAACTTTTAGAACATATTTATTTATTTTAGCGATTTTTTCTATAGTGTCTTGTGTTTCAGTGTATTAATATTTTTTCTTAACTCGTCGCAACAATTATTGACCACTTCCAGTTTTTATTTCAGTGTTAAATCATTTTTTTCCCAGGCATTTTGTTACATAAATAATTATTATTAATAATTTTCTACCTGCTATTAATAATTTCTACAAAATCATTTTGATAAACCCTTATTATTTTATTCCAATATGTAACTCATTTTGTAGTACAGTCTAATAAAGCGTTCCTTCAGTATTTGCTTTAATCTTTAATTGATTTAGTTGCAGGTTCACGTTCTGAATTACAACATACGACACTCAACACTAAATGGAACTGATTCCGAGCATGCAGTTAAAAATCGGTGAAAAATTGGTTCACAACTATTCGAGACTTTGTATCACAAGCCCTGTTTGGAATTCATGTGTTCAAGAAATTTTAATCAGTGGATAATATTTTCATGTGTTTGAAGTCAAATATTTCTAAATTATTTTTATATACGGACTCAAGTAAATAATAAATTAAAATGATTATATGAAAGATTTGTTATACAGATAAAATTAAAAAAATTATCATTAACTAGATTTAAAAGAAATTTAGTTAAAAATAAAACTGTAAATAGGGTTAAGAAATTACTCTAAATAAATTATAGTTTTGAAAAGAATTGACAATTTCAATCTTCCTATATCTACAAATATTAATCCTGTAAACTAATTTCAGAGTGTCAATAATCTACATAAACTATTTTGAAATTTCCGATACTATAGTAGTTATTTATTTATTTTTTAAGGCCATCAACAGTTAACGTTATTTAGGTTTAGCACAAATTCATATTATCAATTTATTATTTTTTAATAATAAATTGATAATATGAATTTGTGCTAGACCCAAATAACATTAACTGTTGATGACCTTAAAAAATAAATAAACCTGGGAATAGGGGGCTTGTAATAGAGTATCTATGGAAACGCCTGCAGGCACGTAGTAGTACCAGCAGCGCCATAAGCATTAGTGAGTCGTGTAAGAACTAAAACGTAAATTTGACCTTGAAGGTCGAGTGGTCTATCTATAAAACTATCTATTATCTATGCGTATAACTCTGTTATTTTTTAAAATAAATCCATCAACCCTCATATCAAATTAAAGAGAAAAAAAATCTCTTTCGAATGGTGCCATGGCCATCTTTAACGTGTATTTAAAAAAACAAAGTTAATACACGTATCTCTAAAACTATAAAAGTAAATAAAAATGTGAAAAGAGATTTGAAATCTTCATAAAAATGGGCCTTAAGAAAGTGAAAATATGTTTTTTTTAACTTACTTAATAAGCGAGATATAAACAAAAAACGAAAATGGGTAAATCTTGTTTTTCAACTGTCGGTCGCGAACCAAGCAAAATATGGAAAGTTTGACTACGCAGGTTAGTAGTACTGGAGATTCTGCACATTTTGTCTCATTTAACCAAATCTCTATCTACCATAACAACGGAGATCCCCATATTGAGGATGAGTCTGTGGACACACTGTATAGTCCAGTCGTCAAGGAAACTTCTAGCTAGAGAAAATGTTAAACTACATTTTTTTTGCTACATAGGTAGTTGTAGACACTTTTTAGTTAAGAAACAGGACCTTCACGTCTCCTCTTCAAATAGGGCGCTAAAGTCTCCAGGGGGTCGAAAAGTGTCGAAAAAACAGTCATTTGAACGTAGCGCCTAAACTGTCCAAAATCATGAAAATAGCTCTAAAACGCTTATAGAACAAAGAAAGTCATTGTCGATATTTTTTCTAAGCAGAATATTCAGGCGGTTGGACTGATTTCAACCCGATTTTGACTAGAACCCGTTCCAGAACCCGTTCTGCTTTTTAAACAGCTTACAAGTGTGTCAATATACCTTAACCCGTAACGAAGAACAACCCGTTATAAGTTATAACATTTACCATTATGCAAATACGGATAATAATAGTGATATTATAATATTAAAAAATTAGATAATAACAATTCTCTCACATATACATATTTTTTCACTTGACTAATTGATATTTAAAATTAATTTATGAGAACGATATAATCGGCGTCTTCATAAAATATACAAAGTATCTGTGAACATATTTTTAAACTATGACTTATATTTTTTACGAAAGACATGTGTTTTGGTACCACAGACGGCGTCAAAAATGATTGTAACAACACTGTATGTACGCACTTATGCAAATTATTAGTTATAGGAGTGGCAAACGTATTACTAAACGGCTATCAAAATATTCAAGTAAACACTATGCATCATACTTTTAAGAATCTAAAACTGTTTATTATGAGTAAGTTCGGTCTTGCGCTTAGATCAATCTGAACGCAATACAGAACTTACTATCAAGTATCAGTAATTAAAAACTATTTTTTGATATGAAAAAATTTATACTGGCCCCTTCCCCAAATTTCTGCTAGTTTAATATTGTAAAACCTAAGTTTTAAATGATATTGTTTAAATCAATTTAACAGCTTGTAATACAACGTCTGTTAATGCATTAATTATTATTATATACTATCTTTGATTTTTTTCTTTAAATTGCCGTTAATTGTTTATGATTAGAATGAGCCATTTTCTTGAGAGTAGTTCCTTCAATTGTTCCTACCACAAGTGCTACCTCTCGTGGATAATTGAAGGAACTACTCTCAGGAAAATAGCTCATTGAAGTCTTGTCACAATTATGCTGGGTTTCTGGTATAAATTTCAAAGATAAAATTATGTTTAACGTTGAAAGTCATACCAGAAACTCAGAGTTATTTTGTATGATTTCTGTGTAATATGTTTGTTTATTATTATACGGAGACATATTTATTCTCGTCTTGTGTAAAATGCCTTAGCATTGATACCTCGATTGATAGTTACAGAGATAACTGCAATATTACTTGATGTGTCCGCCATAGATAAATTAAGGTTTTTTAGAAAGGTTATACCCTGCTCTAAAAATTATTTTTATGTAAGAAAGTTCATCATTTCTGACGCCTTCCACGGGCTTGAGAATGGCCGAGCGTGTAGCAATGCTGTTGTTTATGTGGCGTTGCTATGGTTCCTCTATTACAAGTCTCCAGTTTCCGGGTTCTAGCCCAGAGCTGGTAAAAGTGTCAATTGGACTTTAAATTTATTATTAAAAAAAAATAAATAATGAATTGAAAAGATGAATTGGTGCTAAGCCCAAATAACCTTAGCTGTTGGTGGTCTTTAAAACACACACTGACGCCTACCACCGCCCTCCCCGCTAGTGTTCGAACTTTCATTTATTAGAATATTTTTAGAGCAGGGTATAACCTTCCCAAAAAATCATAATTTATCCATCGCGGGCACATCAAGTAATATTGCACTCATCTCACTATGAGTATGATGACCTCAGCTGTTGAGCGGCTATAATCTACATTCTACAATCTATCTGTATCTATGAGTATTGGTGTTTGCCAAACCTGCTCTGTAATATTTTAATAAATGACTGTAGTAATATGTGTTCTTTATTTATTCCGCTGATTGTCATTAAGAATATTATTTTTTTACGATCGTCAAAGAACTGGGCGCAGCATCAAGATCGCGTCCGGTGGTCAAACCACTGACAACTGGGACACCAAAAATACACTATATTAATTATGTTGATATTAATAATTAACTCTCAAGTCATAACTGAAAAATGCAACGCACATTTCAAATATTGGATACATTGAGTTATTGTTAATTCAAATTAAAGATGTAATAAAAATAAAAAATTGTAATAAATCTGTTGTTTTTTTATTTAACAAAATTAAACATAATCATTATTTTATTATTTTCGTATAGATTTTTTAATACTTTTATTTTATTAAAATGAAGACCGTACACTCATGTGTAATACTGGATAACAAACATGTATTGTATACTTTTTTACTTGACTATGTAATAGACTTTGGTCACCTTTGCAGCTAAACATATTATTATTATTATTAAATCAATTTCTGAAAAAGTTTTCTAAACCTAGCAAACTATGAATTTTTATAAAAAAAAAATATCTAACACGGTTTTTTTTAGACTTATTTATTGTAAGTACCGGTTTTTTTATCAGCCTGTATACATTAGAAAATTACAACTTCAGTAATATCATAATAATATCATGTACAAATTATATATTTGGTCTATTTTGCAGTACTTGAAGTAATTTATTTGTTTCATTTATTCATTTAATAAAACACTAACCATCTGCCTCTATAACAGTGTTGTTACAAATTTGCTGTTGCAAAAAAAATTGTCAGTATTTAATGAACGGTCATTATTTACATATGATATCTTATACAATCAAATAGAGATATTATTTATTTCCATTGAACAACCATCCATTAACTTACATAATATTTTAAGTTTTAACATTAGACAAAATATCGATATCAGTTAAACGTATTATTTTTTAAGGTCACCAACAATCAGGGTCAGCACCAATTCATATTTTCAATTTATTATTTTGAAATAATAAATCGAAAATTCAGTTGATATTTTTATCACCAGTTTTCGGATTAAAATCTGGGACCTGGAGGATTATTATAATTCGTACATAAGAGGGGTCATATTATAGAACCGCCATATAAACGGCGCGGCGTGGCTACATGCTCGGCTTTTCTCAAGCACAGAGTGCAATGTATGTTCAGTTACAGTTATTCGTTGACAAGTTTTCACATTTAAAGAATACAACCGAGTGAGTGGCGTAGTGATGAGAGCACTAAACTCATATTCGGAAGATAATGGGTTCGAAGTCTGGCGGCGGCAGCAGATGTGGCTATACATTTTTCCTGCTGCTACTATAAGCCAAGAAACGGTTATGCCTGTACCGACCATCAATGACCCATTTTCCTGAGAGTAGGTCTTTCAATTATCCACGAGAGGCAGCACTTGTGGTAGGCACAAACATTATTTATTCCCCATTAGTGTCGTGTCACTTTAGTGGTATAACTTATTTGTTTAATTATTATTATTAAATTAATTAAATAATTAAGTTATACCACTAAAATGACATGACACTTATGGGGAATAAATAATGTTTATACCTACCACAAGTGCTGCCTCTCGTGGATAATTGAAAGAATTATTATCAGGAAAATGGCTCATTGACGAGGTTAATTCTTGCACACAAAAAATAAGTAAAAAAACAATATTTAATTTTTTTCAAAATTAACTGAAAATATTCTTATTCCAATCATTTTTCAATGTTGTAAAACCTTTAATGGAGGTATTACGTATTGCAATCGCGGTGTGGCAAATTGAATTTTGTACGACGTCGTCTATGGACTCAGACGTCTTGGTCTACACTGCGCGTCGCACTCTGTCCACTTCCTGCGAGCTTTATTCCGAGGCACGACTTTAAGGTGGCACAATTTTTTCGGACCGCTCACGGAGCACCCAGGAATTGGTGCAATTTTTCGTCGGGATTAGAATTGTTTTAAAGCGTTATTCAATACTGTACATGCACATAATATTTAAAGCATATCCACATAATGTAAAAAATAATTAGCCCTATTCTACTATTTATGTTCTAATCACTGAACAAAAGTGATTAGCCACATTGCTTATCTTGCTAAGCACTTGCTAACCACCGTGACTATCGTTAGTAGAATTATTAGGCCTGAATATCTCATAGTTTATCTAACCACTATCAGTATCAAAACATCACAAAACATCCATGAGCGAAGATTCGAACCCAGTCGACAGTCCGGTCCAAAGGCTAACACGATAACCACTACACTTAATAGAATTAAATAAATAACTAACAATTCCGGAAAACAATTATAACTAAAATATTGTAATAATAACTATAAGGTCTAATAAATCATTTGCAATGTCATAAGCGTGGTTTATTTTAATTACATATACGTTTTGTATTTAGCCTTAAGTAATATTACTGTTATAAAATAGAGTAAAAGGTGTTGATGTTCATTAAATATGAATTTGTAATCAAAATATTGTAGCTATCCTGTCATGTAATTTTGTTGTACGTTTTCTATTAATTAATAATTACTCATGTCTACTCTTCAGACTAGCGTTTTGTTATGATGAAAAAATAGGATTCGATATCTCGACGTTTCACGGTTCCTATACATACTGAAAAAAAACGAGATTATTTATGCCCACATATCAATAATAAGAAGTATTAGAAATACCTTGTATTTTGGTGTCCGTCTTGTGACTTCGTGTGTTGTTAACACGACGTGTTTCAGCAACGAGTTGCTGTCTTCAGGTGTGGTTAATTTTTTATATTATAATAATAATAATATTTATTAATAATTTTGACTACACAGTAGGTATATGACAAGTCATATTATAAAACCAACATTGAGTATTCGTAACACGTTATAATATTATTATGCTAAGCACATGTCTATTATGTTGTGGATTGTGTGTGTGTTTTATAATATAAAAAATTAACCACACTTGAAGATAGCAACTCGTTGCTGAAACGCGTCGTGTTAACAACACATGAAGTCACAAGACGGACACCAAAAATACAAGGTATTTTTAATACTTCTTATTATTCATATAGTGACTTGGAGACCTAACCCTCCAAAATATCAAAGCTGAGTTTAAGATGCCCGTTCGTTGGTGAGGAGCAAAATTGGTCTTGCAAAAAAGCAAGACCAGGATCAAGACCAGGATTAAATACGCAAGACCAAGACCAAGACTAAAGGACCAAGACCGATACCAACACTACCACGGTCTTGGTCTTGATCTTGCTTTGTTCATCACTACTGTTCGTCGGTATGTGCACACACATTGTTCAACGGATCGAAATCAAATTTTAAACATAGGTTTATTTTTAGAATTTCTCAGGGTTTTTTTTAATTCTCATCTACTCCTCCAAATAAGGGTAGTGTCTCTCATAACGTTTGAACGGCTTGACCGATCGAATCGCGATTTGCGGCATTCGTAAGGGTTCTACTGAGCTTAGATTTCCTGAAAATTTGAACCGATTCAGCCCAATAGATTTTGAGAACTTTAAAAAAAAACGAAAAAAAAAGTTGTTAAGATGTTTCTTCAAAATAACTTCTAGAATATTGAACCGATTGATTTCATAATCTAAACAGCTCTTCTCTTCAGAAAACTGCGTCGAATGCCGCTAAGCGGATCAAAATCGGTTAATCCGTTCGAGAGATATCGTAGTCAACAGATTTCGAAAAAAGTGTTTTTTCAAAATAACTTCGAGATTTCTCAACCAATCGATTTTGTACCTCTTACAATATTTTTAGAGCTTAAAAAACTGCGTCGAATGCCGTTTTAAAGATCAAAATCGTACAACGCGTTCAAAAGTTATAGCTTTTCAAAAATTAAAAGTAGTCAGCAATTTTCAGATTTTATAAAAAAAATCTGTAAATCGGTTGACCCTGCAGGCCATCCCTGGAACTTCCCGCTATTTTCAAGCGCTTTGAGTTCGAAGCACTTGGTAATATACCCAAAAGTAAATTTTTGAGCTCGAAGTGCTTCGAACTCAAAGCGCTTGAAAATAGCGGGAAGTTCCAGGGATGGCCTGCAGGGTCAACCGATTTACAGATTTTTTTTCATAAACATCCATAACTTCGGAACCAAAAGAAATACAGATGCGCCCAACAAGTATCTTGAAAATTTAAATTTCTGAAGAATCTCATTGTTAAATCTAACATAAAGCCCTGTGATCCATATTTAACACAAAACAATGGCTACCTTAGTTAAAATGGGACATCACTCGCTTCAGTCGTTTGGTTGTATATATAGCATCCTTAAATGATTGGTCATAGATTGTTGACTAGCTAATTTTAAGTAGCTACAGCAGGAGTATGTTGCGGGATATTTAAAATAACAAGACGTTGTGAATAATTGTTACCTGTCGGTAAGTATCTGCAATAAGTAAGCGCGTCTCATTTCGCACCGTCATACAGTTAGCTGGTACTGGCGTCTACTGCAACACCGCACAGGGCGTGATGCTTCATTTCACAGCTGTTTCACGGTTCTGTGCCACCATCAGGACCAACTATCATCTACATATCACCTCTGTAAGGTGAGTGCTGACTCTGCAACAAATAAATAATATACCTCTATAGACCAAGGTTCATCAGCTATCACAATGATGCTAAGGTGATCGTACGTAAAATTTCTTTTTGACGTCACATATTATTTTTGACTGGAAATTACTACTATAAGATTAATGCCGGCTTTATCGTACATATTTACCACGCTGTTTTGTTAATTCGCTGTTATTTCTATGGTTACTTCGCATGTTTTATCATTTTATGTGTAATTCGGTGTAAAAATTTAATAACGATTAAGAAAACAGCGTGTTAAATGTAGGATAAAGCCGGCATAAATATTATACCTTTGCAGAACAAGGTTCATCAGTTATTGTTAATGCTAAGGTGGTCGATAAAATATTTATTTTTGACGTTACATTCATTACATGGAGTTAAAACTAGACTTTTTACCCGACTGTGAAAAAAAGACTAATGATTCATTTGATATATTTCCAGAGAATGTTGAAAAACATCAGGCAACAAGAAATTGTAGGGGTGTGAACACAGCCGACATCGTTTGGATGCTGTTTTTTTAATTGTAATTGTATTTTAAAGACCACCAACAGCTAAGGTTATTTGGGCCTAGCACCAATTCATATTTTCAATTCATTATTTTTTTTTTTTTTTAATAATAAATTGAAAATCTAATTGACACTTTTACCAGCTCTCGGGCTAGAACTCGGGAACTGGGGACTTGTAATAGAGGAACCATAGCAACGCCATGTAAACAACAGCGCCGCTACACTCTCGGCTATTCTCAAGCCGATGCTGTTTTTTATGGCATAACAATGGTTATTGGTTTGTAATTTGTATATTACACATTCCCGATTCTCAGCGAAAATTACTTAATTTATAGTTTATTATCATAAATTTTAATAGATTGAAAGAATGAATTGATACTGGCCAAAATAATTCTGGCAGTTGACAATCTTAATAATAAGTAAACAATTTTAAACGTATAGTTATCACTCTAGCACTGGTATACATTAAGTTGACAAGGGCGGATTTAGATTTTTGCCAACCTAAATTTTTCTCACCCATCCTATCTTACCCTCCCCAATTCCTCTCCTAAATCTCCTTCCATTCCCTGTCACAAATATCGTAAATAAAACACTATACTTTCTTCTTTTTTGCTGCTCCTACGAACTTGCCGCCCTTAGTAACAGCAAAATTAAACAAGCCGTGAGGTGGGTCGTTTATTAGGACTAAAGTGCGACCCTTGAGGTCCACACGACGAACTTCCCAGTTTGATAAATATTTAATAATAATAATTAAATTAGATACTACACAGAAAAGTAATCATTTTAATCATTAAAACATCAATAATTAAAAAGAAAAAAAAAACGGCTGAACCGATTTTTATACAAGCCGTGAGGTGGGTCGTTTATTAGGACTAAAGTGCGACCCTTGAGGTCCACACGACGAACTTCCCAGTTTGATAAATATTTAATAATAATAATTAAATTAGATATTACACAGAAAAGTAATCATTTTAATCATTAAAACATCAATAATTAAAAAAAAAAAAAAAAACGGCTGAACCGATTTTTATAAAATTTATGTCGGATCAAAATGACGTTAACACGCCTCGATTGACACCCTTACGAAGTCGATATAATTTTTTATTCGCGAGATATTGTGTAAAATCTACTTTTTTGGAGGTTATTTGGTTAAGAAAAAAGAACGGCTGAACCGATTTTAAAAAAATTCCTTTCAGATCATATTTACGTTAATACGCGTCGATTGGCACCCCAACGTAGTCGATATCATTTTTCGTTCTCGAGATTTCGTCTTAGAAAGAAATTGACACATACATACGTACGTACGTACGTACGTACGTATGTACGTACGTACGTACATACGTACACACACACACACACACACACACACAGACATCTTTCTAAAAGTAGTGTAAAAATAGTGTAGTGACCTTGAAACATAAAAATTTTTTTTCCTTTTTGATTTCGATTTTCGGACCCATTACAATAACTTCCAATGGGAAGTTAACAAGAATGAGCCATTTTCCTGAGAATAGTCCATTCAATTATCCACGAGAGGCAGCACTAGTGGTGGGTACAGACATAATTTTTTCTCCATTTGCGTCGTGTCATTTTAGTGGTAAAGTTAAATGTTTAAAATTATTAAACAAATAGAAAAATGTTTTTAAATAACCACAATGCTAACATAACATTGTACTTTTGCTAATTATATTTCGGATATAATCGATATCCAGATGAAAACGTGTTTTTATATAATTCCTAAAACGTCACATTGACGACATTATAGATGTGATAAATTGATAATGGATTTGACAAAAGAAAAAATAACAAAATTTACATATAAAACGGTCAGTAAATGATAAACTAATAACTTAAAATCATAATTTATATAGGTAGTTAACTAACTTAATAAATGTATATTGATTGAAAAATATAACCTTAATTTGATAGACAATAAAATTCATTAATTATTATTAATTACATTGTCTTAATTACCAAGTTAGTATATTTGGCTCATATTTCGTTCTGAAATAAGTTTTAAACTTATTATTATTTTGAACGTCTGTTATTTGAGTTCGAAAATACAACTGTAAAATCAATATAACCTAGCATTCTGAACTGTCAATTAATTAATTTTTTCCTGAAATTTTTAAATTACGGCAAGATAGCCAACGTTTTAATGTTGCTACATTATTATCCCTGACATTTGAAAATTTTAATTTTGCCCCTAGCTCGTCGTCTTCTGTCAAAAACATTTTTTTGATACTGTTTTTACATGTATGACAGTACGTAAATGGACATTCATACAGTGAACAGTACCCACCGTACCACTAGCGCTGCTAGTGAGAAATTTTTCGTACTTCATGAAAAAGGGTCATTCAACGGGATTTTAACGCAGTTAGGATTAGCCAGTGCCTGAATGATGATGGTTTGGACTCACCTTTCTAAGTGTAATATGCAGTTTACCTTGTGCGACCATCTTCTGGGTTGAACACATTGTAACAATATATATTAAATGTGCAGATAAAGGAGGACAAGATCGATTAAAGCGTTTTTTGTATTCTCATTATGTTTAATCGAACCGTTTTAATAGAAGTTTAATTTAATGTCTCGAAGTTTTTGTAGTTTATTTTTATATTTTAAGGGTTATGAAGGCCTAGTATCAATTCATATTTTTAGTTTACTATTACTTTTACTTATCAGAAGTTACGCTCCTCTAAAGGGCGAGGTAATTTGGTTTTTTATTTTTTTTTCTCACATTCTGGAAAAGTTAAAAAAAACTTGGTAGGCGTTTTTATTTAATAAAACCTCGTAAACCTCGTAATACATAAATAGTATGCGGTTGTCATATTGGCACATCGCTTTGACATTTAAATTATTAACTTCCCACTGGAAGTTATTGTAATGGGTCCGAAAATCGAAATCAAAAAGGAAAAAAAATTTTTATGTTTCAAGGTCACTACACTATTTTTACACTACTTTTAGAAAGATGTCTGTGTGTGTGTGTGTGTACGTACGTCCATTTCTTTCTAAGACGAAATCTCGAAAATGAAAAATGATATCGACTACGTTAGGGTGCCAATCGACGCGTCTTAACGTAAATATGATCTGAAAGAAATTTTTTCAAAATTGGTTCAGCAGTTCTTTTTTCTTAACTAAATAGACTCCAAAAAAGTAGATTTTACACAATATCTCGCGAATAAAAAATTATATCGACTTCGTAAGGGTGTCAATCGAGGCGTGTTAACGTCATTTTGATCCGACATAAATTTTATAAAAATCGGTTCAGCCGTTTTTTTTTTTTAATTATTGATGTTTTAATGATTAAAATGATTACTTTTCTGTGTAATATCTAATTTAATTATTATTATTAAATATTTATCAAACTGGGAAGTTCGTCGTGTGGACCTCAAGGGTCGCACTTTAGTCCTAATAAACGACCCACCTCACGGCTTGTTTACCTATATGTATTTAGGTTTAACTCTTCAGGCAGGGATATTACAAAGTATTTTTTTATATGAAAAACCTCTTTTAATTGTGACAAGAAATCATCTCCTAAATTTTTTCCCACTTATTTAGAAACAATCTGTATAATAATTATGAAAAAATCCTTTCTCCCATCTTTAGAAACAAAGCAATAAACAAATGTTGGTGTCATGTTACAAAGAACTACCTGTTACAGCTTCCAGTATTCAAATAAAGTATAACATTACATTAACAACAGGTAGCTTCAGAACAACTGTATAATTTTTCCGGGGTGTTATTTATTAATTTTTACCTGAAAACAAGCTATTTGGGTGTTCCAAATGTTACGCAACAAGGGTAAATTTATAGATTTATGGTCAATTAGGCTTCTAAACTACCGTTTCGTTATTGTGTAAAAGTTTTGTATAAAAAATAGTTTAGGTACATGACTAATGCTAACCTAAAAATGCACTTGTTTGCAAATAGGTCAAATGTTTCTAAACGTATTTTTTACAGGTTTATGTAACTAAATATTCTCTAAGATTAGTTTTTATTTTATAAAAAAAATTTGATATACCTAAGTCTCATTTTCTATTCGGATATCAGTGGTTTCAATAATATTTTCGTAAATATTTTTTTTTTAAAAGATTGACTAAAAATTCTTTACGAATAGGGATGTGGGAGTTGAGATTTTCCGTTTCGATTCTAGTCTTTAATATAGGTATAGTCGATATTATAATCGAATCAATTAGCACGGAGAAAACATTTTTAAGTAGAAAGAGGTAGGTAGGTACCTATTAAAAATTTTTCAGCATTCAAACTTTTTTTCTCTATGCCTATTCGACTCAACTTGAAAAGAAAAATCAAGATTTCTCGTTTCTCGAGGCACATTTCTCGACTCAACAGTTTAATTTCGCATCAGAATTTGAGACGAGAAAAATTGTTTTATCTAGTCTCGATATATTTTCTTGTCGGCAACACTAGTAGACGCTAACTTATTGAAAGTTTATTGTACTTTGAAAGTCAATCAAAAGAATTTTAAAACTTTTCCAAAATGTAAAATTTGTCTTCAATTATTGGATTACTGTTCTGACATCAGGAAGTTAAATAAAGCAGAGTTAAGGCGAGTTTACATAGTGCGAGTTCCTAGACTGGTCAGTAAGACAGTAGCTAGTCATCTTCTCGACTGTTTACACTAGGCCAGTAGCTGTACTCTCATCGACCAGTTTCCCGGCTTGCAGGTCTTCAAAAGTGTATCGTGATGTGATAAATCAATCCACTTAACTGTAACCAGTTACTACTCTGCGTTCAAACTAAGCGAGTAGGATGCGAACTACTGGCCTAATATGCGGTTGGGGGAGGAGAGTGGCCAGTAAAATCACAGAATATTGAACTAACTCGCATGCAGTAGTTCCCGGCTTGCAAGTCTTCAAAAATTTATCGTAATGTGATAAATCAATCCACTTAACTGTAACCAGTTACTACTTTGCGTTCAAACTGAGCGAGTAGGATGCGAACTAATAGGAGTTAGGAGAAGGCGAGTGGCCAGTAAATAGTAGATTGTATATCTAGATGCGTAATGAGATATAGGTATATTACTGACGAATGGTGACAGTATGTAAAAATGAGCACAATAGCGAGTTTTTACAGTCACACGAGTCATAATAATACCATTACGCACGAGATATATATGGTATTTTTTGCCATACCCACTTCAAAGTAGCTATACTTATCACTTCATTTTCAATAAAATTTTACATTTATAACAGATCGTGAGTATGTGAAAGCAGGCGGATAGAGCGAATAAACATAAGTTGCTATGACAACCGTTTACTTATCGCACTAGTTATGTAGGTATTGAAAACGTTGAGGGCAATATAGCCTAGTAAATAGCGTACTTGGTACCGCAGCCTCTAGACTAGACTGTCGTGGGTTCGAATCTCACCTGCGCTCATGGATGTTTTATGATATAATTTAGTTTTAAGAAAGTTCTTATTTAGTGTAGTTGAAAGACGCTAATGACCTGAGATGTCGACACGTCTATAATCTACAATAAATAAATAAAAAGAAAATGTTTTCGGCACGCCTGCCTGTTAAACGACTCAATACAGGCAGGTATATATGCATGGAAAGTAGCTATTTAGCTATTTTATAGTGGGTATGGCAAAAAAAATTGAAAAACTCGCATGACTACCTTGAAGAGACAGTAAGTCGGAATGATCTGTTTAAACCATGACAGTAGCTGGCATACAGTAATAAGGTCTTGTTAACTCGCACGTTAGCTCGCACTGTGTAAACTCGTCTTTACTTTTACTGCCAGCCAGTTTGTTACAATTATATAAATACTTAAAGACTGAAGAGACAATCTGAACGCAAATAAAAACATTAAACGCGGCGCAGGATACTTAGAAGGTACTTATAACAGCAAGTCGTAACCATAAATAATAATACAATTGTAAATACTTCATACAATTTTTCACACATCTTGGTTTATAGGCAAAACATCAACAATCAAAGTGTTTTCTGAGGTTATTAACAATGCCATTTTACCTTTGATTGATTATTATCATTTTCTCTGTGAATAAGTGCCGGTTTTAACCTTGAAACAGTATAGGGATGATCCATGAGTGTTCAGCTTAGCTTAAGTCCATATATTTAACCTTTTAGTGGAGCTTGGCTCACCAATTAGCTGAAATGAAATAGACAGCACTGTTATATGTGAGTGACTGATAGCATTCACAGTGCATCAGTAGTTACTGTATAATGTATATGTTTTTGAGTATCGACATGCACATTTCAAGAAAAAATAGAAGTTAAATTTATAGTGAAAATATGAAGTTTGAAATTGAGAAAACAGAGAAATTAATGTATTGCATTATCTGACTTGCCCCCGGCCGCACAGCTATGTTAAAGTTAGACGAGTAATAAGGAGTTTGTATAGAGTAATTTAATTATCAATGGCTTATTGACGAATTCACCATAAAAGAAGAACAGAAAAGTTCAAAAATCAATTAAGTTACATTATACAGATAATGATAATCTCCCAATACGGTAATTAACTTTTACTTATTTCTTATTAATAGACTGTTTTTTTCAGCAACAGAGGCTATAGCAGCTGTGTGCAAGGGGGCGTCAATCGGATCATAGGAAGTGGGTGAAAGTTCAAAAGTACGATTTACGCCCGGACGAACCGGGCCGGTCAGTTAGTTACCATAATATTGTTTTGTCACCGGAGCTACACATGTGTGCAAAATTTCAACTCAGTCGGTCGCAAGATTTGTAACAAATATACGGGATCAAGCTAAATAAAACCACCATTTAAAAAACAATGCATCACCTACTTATTTTTGCGTGATGCCAGAACATACGTTTTTATTTGAGAATCAGTTCGGTTGCTTTGCGTGATGCCAGAATATTTTAAAACTCGCAGTCGCATAAGAAGTTATTTACTTGAATAAAAATCATGTAAATCGGATCAGTGGTTCTCGAGTTATAAGCGTACAAAGGGACATACAGACAGAGAATGTCAAATTGTTCGGGAAGGTATGAACGTCGAGAAATTTTGGTCCGATCCCTAGGTCTCGCCATCCGATCGACGTCAATAATTAGTTACACGTCATTTTAACTCAGTAGGCCAGGGTTTTTAAACTTAAATTCAAACATCAGCAGTCAAAAAATTGAATAACTATATTGAAATAATGCAATATAAGACAGAGCATACGCTATCTTCCAATATCCATATCACACTGTGCAACAGACAAGGACAACCGAAACAAGTTCGCGATTTATTAGATAAAGTCGCATTTATTTAGCTTAATCTAATCTTCTAACTAATCTAACTAATATTATAAATGTGAAAGTTTGGATGGATGGATGGATGGATGGATGGATGGATGGATGTTTGTTACTCAATCACGCCAGAACGGCTGAACGGATCTGGATGAAATTTGGTACAGAGATAGATTATAGCCTGGAATAGCACATAGGCTACTTTTTATCCCGGAAAAATGTACGGTTCCCGTGGGATAGTTTTGTTTTTGTTTTTCATTGAGCAAGGGATCGACATGATTTTTTGCATAGTGGTAGTTTAGGGGTCAGAGAATGTTATAGGCTAATTTTTATCCCGGAAAAATGTACGGTTCCCGTGGGATAGATTTGTTTTAGTTTTATCTCTGGAACTACTAAACCGTTTCTAAAAATTCTTTCACTAATAGAAAGCTACGCGGGGGGGGAGAATCTCGAGGGGGGATAACAAATTAGGGGGGAAGATTTTCGCGGGGGGATAATAAATTAGGGGGGAAGATTTTTGCGGGGATAACAAATTACGGGTGGAGAATCTCGCGGGGGGATAACAAATTAGGGGGGAAGATTCTCTCTGGGGGGATAACAAATTAGGGGGGAGATTCTCGCGGTGGGATAAAAAATTAGGGGGGGAGATTCTTGCGCTGGGATAACAAATTAGGTGGGGAGATTCTCGCGGTGGGATAACAAATTAGGGGGGAAGTTTCTCGCGGGGGGATAACAAATTAGGGGGGAAAATTCTCGCGGGGGGTAACAAATTAGGAGGTAAGTTTCTCGCGGGGGGATAACAAGTTAGGGGGGATTCTCGCGGTGGGATAACAAATTAGGGGGAAGGTTCTCGCGGGGGGATAACAAATTTTACACAGGAGATCCTTATATAGGTATCGTAGATGAGCAATAATGTATTAATAAAAACGAGCGAAGCGAGTGAGTAATGTATTATAAATATTCGAGCGAACGAGCGAAGCGAGTGAAAATGTTTTAATAAAATTCGAGCGAACGAGCGAAGCGAGTGAGTAATGTATTAATAACATTCAAGCGAACGAGCGGAGCGAGTGAGTAATATATTAATAATATTCAAGCGAACGAGCGAAGCGAGTGAGTAATGTATTATTAATATTCGAGCGAACGAGCGAAGTGAGTGAGTAATGTATTTATAAAATTCGAGCGTACGAGCAAAGGATAACAAATTAGGGGGGAAGATTCTCGCGGGGGGATAAAAAATTAGGGGGGAAGATTCTCGCGGGAGGATAACAAATTAGTGGGGTGATTATCGCGGGGGATAACAAATTAGGTGGGGACATTCTCGCGGGGGGATAACAAATTAGGGGGGGGAGATTCTCGCGGGGGATAACAAATGTAATGTATTATTAATATTCGAGCGAAGCGAGTGAGTAATGTATTAATAAAATTCGAGCGAACGAGCGAAGAAGGAATTAATAATATTCAAACGAACGAGCGAAGCGAGTGAGTAATGTAGGTATTAATAAAATTTTAAAAAACAGTTTTTTGACGTTATAAAACAGTGTCGTATGGTGAGTAGGCTTTGGAAAAAACAAACTACTTTGTGTCAAAATATTCTGACAGTTAATCGTTTCGGAATAATATTCTGAGAAAATAATACAAAATCAATATCTCACAGTAAGTACTATTTTTATTGATCTCATCCGAGCAAAGCTCGGTCACCCAGATATTTGTAGTTAAGTTAGTTATATTTTTTGTTTTCTTATAGGTTGAAGTAGGTACATTGTATTGTATAATAAATTTTTTTTAAAAACCCTCGATTCCAAGCAATCTCAATCTCGATCGATAAATAAAATTATAAATCGTAAAATACGTGGGCGAAGCCACGGGTAACGGCTAGTAATCATATAAATCTGTATAAAAAAACTGTTTTGACACAATATTATACATGAAATCTATCTAAAATTTTCGTTTAAGACAGGTTTCGAATCGATCTGACTTAAATTGAGCAAACTATAAGCAAAAAACAACGTTTTTTCTAATTTGCTCCCCTCTGGGGCCAAAATTCAAAAATCGGGCGACGTTAGGATCAAATAGACCTCGAGAGGAATCGAACAAAAAAAAGTTTTTTAAAATCGGTTAATCCGTTTGGGCTGTACGACTGACACAAAAAATCCGTTACAGATTCACAGACAAAGCGAGTGTATATAGGCGCTTCTAGCTTCGCTAAGATCGCGCCTAAAAATGAGTTCAATCGTGCATTATTGTCCTCTGGCGGTGCCAGTAGGCTTCGTGCACACAACCTATAAGCATGTATACAGGTAAGTTATAAATATGCTATTATCACACCATACATCCCCTGCTACACTTTCATTTAAACTCTCATATACACTATCAAATTCACTCTCATATTACTGTTATTGCCCGTAATTTTAGGGTTCCGTACCTCCGAATGGAACCCTATTACTAAGCCTAAATTATCCGCCCATCCGTCTGTCACAAGACTTTATCTGACAAATAAATTTTGAAACACTAAAAAGAACAAAATATTAAAATATCAGTAAGAAAACAAGCTTAAATAAATAAATCTGTTAATTTTTTACTCCTATACCTAACTCCTTATTTTTATTATTGTACGGAACCCTCGATGCGCGAGTCTGACTCGCACTTGGCCGTTTTTTTTTACTTACTCCACCCTATAAAATTGTCAAATTTGTCAAAAAAACCTGACATAAAACAAAGTTTTGAATCAAGTGAAACCAAAATATTGTGGTTTTGATGTTTATTTGCCAACTAAAATTTTGATATTCCCAATGATTCTATACGAACATCTAGTATATTGTGGATAATTTATGTTTCGTAGCACGAGATGTATGTTTAGATTTTTTCAAATTTGAGATTTTATTGGCATTCATTAAGGCGCGTACAATTCTAATCAGCGTTCTGATTTATTGCATCCTGACAAAGTATATATTTTATTAATGATAATACAGATGTCAGTTAAGCCGTTGTTTTATAGCGTAAGTGCAAAGAAGGAAAATAAATTACAATGAGCAATAAAAATCGGTTTTAGGTAAAATCGCAGTCTTTGCGTAGCTTCACAAATAGAAATTCGGAAACGTAAATATACATTTTATTTTCATAATTATATAATATTTAAAACATTGGTTGTTTTTTTGATCACTAAGAGCCAATATTAATTTATCGTTGGAATTAATTACTCATTGCTATCTCAAATTTTTTTATTTAAGCTTGAATAAAGAAATTTGAGATAGTATTGAGTAATTATTTCCATCGATAAAAATATTGGCTCTCAGTGATAAAAAAATGTTATAATATATAGAATAGAATAGAAATGATCTTTATTAAAAACCTATAAAAAAGTGTAATAGCGTCATACAGATTAAAAATATATACAATTAATAAATTATATTCAATAAAACTACAGATTTGTCTTAGAATTGCAAGCGGTAATCATACGGACAACTATCTATCAGCAAAATTCTTTACTCTATTTTTGAAAATATATATATGGAGTTTATCATAATTTATAATCTATCTATACAGGGTGTCCCAAAATTGCTGGGACACAGAGCTACCACGTGTAGTAGAGATCAAAATAAGTCGATTGGACCCAATTTATTTATATACCAAAATGTACCGTTTGCCCGTGAGAAGAGTGCAAAGTTTACATAAAAAAACACATTTTTATACGCTGTTCAGAAATGAGTGAAACAAATTAAATAAAATTTGACAAAAGTGCATTTTAGAGGATTACTCTCCTTTCGGTAATCAAAGAAACCCAAAAGAAATTGTAGAAAGGTTAAAACCACCCTCACCCCCTGACATTTTTTCAGAACTTTCTTAGGGGTGGTAATACGGTTCTCAAATTTTTTTAGCTAGAAGACTGATTAATTATCTTTATTTTGTTACTCTTGTAAAAATTTCGTATTCCGCATAGTTCCGAAGGAAAAAAATGTTTTCTTAAATAATGCTAACAGATATTCCTAGTACAAGTTTAATAAAATTGTAATACAAAATTTTATATACAAAATTTTATGTAAACTTTGAACTCTTCTCACGAGCAAACGGTACATTTTGGTATATAAATAAATTGGGTCCAATCAACTTATTTTGACCTCTACTACACGTGGTAGCTCTGTGTCCCAGCAATTTTGGGACACCATGTATATAAATTATATATATTTTTATTATTCAAACTAACTTTTCGTTCTTTTTCTTTTATGCAATTTTCTAAATAAAATTATTTTAAATGATAAATCGATGATTTTACCATAATAAGTATCTACGTATCACCGTAAAAAAATATTTCTTCAAAAACTGTTCTCAATATCTTCAATAATTTTTTAAATTTCACTACTAACGGTTTATATGCCTTTAAAATTTGAACATAAATTTTGGTATACCTAAAAAATTCACACATTTTAATGAAGGTAATTTTTATTATTCGTCTGGGTTTGAGAATTTCCGAGATAAAGAGATTGCTTGCCCTGACAAAAATAAGTACATTGCTGTTCATGAAAGATTCATTGAGTGGAAAAAAGTATTTCAATGTTAAGCACCGAACAATTGGGTTTTTAAGTGAATTTTTTTTTTTATTTAAATGGAAGGACCACATACAAGTTTTATAGCAAAACTGTTTTTATTTAATTTTTTTGCTTACTAATTAAAAAGTTATATTTAAATAAAAATTAATTTTTAAACTCAGTTCCGATAACGCGCCGAAAGAATCCGAACGCGTGTGACGTCATTATGTTATCTATGGTCTTTGTATCCATGGTTACCAAGTTAAAAATTTATTATTTTTGATAGTATGTGTAATACATATGCACAAATACTAACAAATGCAGACACATTTTAACATAACGACGTCACAAACATTCCTGGCGCGTTTTGAAGTCACGTGATATTTTTTAAATTTTTATACATTTTAATTAATTTTTAGTAATTTATCTATAGCTTTAAAAAAATTTTTCTTTTCGATTTTCAATATTATTTATGTTAAATTATTAGAAAAAATTAAAAAATTAATAATTTTTTTTAAACTTAAATACCTAATTGACTAAAAAATTATCGACATTTTCAATAATACAGTGTGTCTATTGATTTATGCCGGGTTTATCGTACATTATTTAACACGCTGTTTTGTTAATTCGCTGTAATTTCTATGGTTACTTCGTATGTTTTATGTGTAAAAATTTAACAGAGATTAACAAAATAGCGTGTTAAATGTACGATAAACCCGGCATCAGTGAATTGTTATATGATATTTATTGTATGTCTATTAGGGTGGGTCAAAAAAATCAATTATTTTTTTTACAAGTGACACGGGAAAATGGGTTGCTAGACACCTTAAAAAAATTCTCACCAAATATGAGCTAGGAAGATCCTCCGCATCACAGTTTTTTATTTTTTTCTCAGTCCAATAGAAAAAAATTCATACCTCAGCATTAATTGATTGTACAGAAAAATGTTTTAAGAGAATTTTGTAGGAAATTTACTGCTCTACAAAAAAGCTATCTTATATTTTTTCCGCAAACCTCACCATTTGAAATATATTGAAGATTTATAATAGTCATTTATTGTCGAGTTATAAAATTCATAAACAAAAATGAAATTTGTTTTAAAATAATCAAACTTAAATCTTCAATATCTTTCAAATGGTGAGGTTTGCGGAAAAAATATGATACCTTTTTTATAGAGCATTAAATTTCCTACAAAATTTTCTTAAAACATTTTTCTGTACAATCAATTAATGATGAGGTATGAATTTTTTTCTATTGGACTGAGAAAAAAATAAAAAACTGTGATGCGGAGGATCTTCCTATTAAAATTAAGAGCTCATATTTGGTGAGAATTTTTTTAAGGTGTCTAGCAACCTATTTTTCCGTGTCACTTGTAAAAAAAAAATAATTGATTTTTTTGATCCACCCTAATGTCTATTATACAAGTTACCAATTTCTAGGTTCTAAAATGAAATTGCTGAAAATAACAATTGCATTTCCAGTTTGATAAAATTTTGATAATACTAGGCTCTTATAACTTTGGTGATTGAAATGAAAAATGCTGCAGCTTAATGAAAACGTTTAACCTTACAATCTGTAAGGTAAACAACATAAATTATAAAAGTTAACAAATAAATATTTACACAGTTCATGCACTTAAGTTAAGCTGTACTTATGCAGGTACCTATAACTTTATTTACATTGTTTACAACTATATTTATGTCTTTTGTGCGCAGCAAAAGAGAATAAAGTAGTTATGGAAAAATAAAAAGACTCTTTAAGTATTATTGGGATTCATAACAAAATACTCAGTAGATAACTTAACATTTATTTGATAATAAACTTGCGAACAACAGAAAAACATAAAATATGAGACCATTACCTATTCTTATTTGTGTTTTTTGACACATGGTGCTGTTTGCTACTCGATAAAGAATATGCTTCCACAAATCATTTTTCACTTATATAAGGAACTCCTGTGCAAAATTTCATGCTTCTAACTTCAAAAATGACGAACTTCTATACGAACTTTCATCCCCTATTTAACCCCTTTAGGGGATAAATTTACAAAAATCTTTTCTTATTATTCACCTATGTTATATAAGGAACTCCTGTTCAAAATGTCATGCTTCTAATTTCAAAAATGACGAACTTCCGTACAAAATTTCTTCCCCTATATGTAACCACCTTCAAGTTTATATCTTCAGCGGTTTGACCTGGGCGTTGTCTGTCAGTCAGTGAATGAGCAACGGAACTGTTTTAAATATATAGATAATGAAATCGTAAATGTCAGTGATTCTTAGGATAAAATTTGTTCAGGCTTTTTCAAGTTGGGAATTTGACATTTGGGCATTGTATTTGAAGATGCTGTGCCTTTATAAACACGTTTACTCTATGGTTTCGGCTATAACTACGGTTGCAAATAAGTTGTTACATTTTATGGCTGATAATTGAGAACATACACGAGGCAAATGCACCTTTTTATGACCGGCGATGATTTAAACATCTACAGTCAACAATCTATAAGATAATTGACTCCTGAAAATTATTACACCACTTGTACATTATACTGTAACTATAATATTATGTACTTAACCAATACGTTTTACATATGGTTTCAATTATTTTATTTTTCGGTTTTCTATGCTAGTTTTTCTTATAAGAATCTGAATTTCTAAATTCTTCTACTTCAAAGATATGAACTTTTGAAAAATAATTTTCTGGTTTGTAAATAATGTCAATTTTTATAGGTTACCTTATTTTTTGAAAAAGGAGTAAGAAAAAAGCTTTTCTAATAAAAATGCTAAGAAATTAATATTTTTTGTCTTTTAATATTACTTGTTCAACACCCGCAAGAAATAAATCATTTCGTGGCCCTGCTGAGCGTGGGCGAAATAATGAGTTCTCTGATTGTTGACGTGCAGAGTGGGCGAAATCCCATTTCGCCCACGCTCATTACGGGGAACGTTTAGGCAAGTGTTGGAGATTTTACGACCCAAAAATCACTTCCACCATAATTGTTCCTGTTCATTAATTGTTCACAATTCGTTTTTTTTACACTGTTTTAATAACCTGAATTTTATTTTATTCATCACCAAAAACAGAGATTCTTCCTTTTAAAAATTTAAGTTCACAATATAGGGGGAGGGGGGTGGCCACCTTTGAACCCACGGTCAGGGGCTTCGCCAGCTGTACCTCGATCAAGGGCTTTACCTCTGGATCCGTCTCTTTTGGACCTGACCCTTAACCTCTTTCAATAACTAGTATTTCATGACAACTCTGAGGGCGATAGTTTCGTCAATCAATCAGGTCACCCATTATTTCGCCCACGCTCAGCAGAGCCACGAAATGACATATTTCTTGCGGTAGTTGAACAATAGTATATTGTGCGACTAGTGGGAGAAAGAGGAGATTCCTTGAGGGTGGATTTTGCCGCATGAGCGTAGCGAGTGCGGTAAAACACACGAGTGGAATCTCCTCTTTCGACCAATAGTCGCACATAATATTTTGTTCAACTACCGCAAGAAATATGTCATTTCGTGGCTCTGCTGAGCGTGGGCGAAATAATGAGTGACCTGATTGATTCACGATACTATCAACGCTTGCGTAAACGTTCCCCGTAATGAGCGTAGTGGGCGAAATGGCATTTCGCTCACTCTGTACGATCAACAGTCAGGGAATTAATTATTTCGCCCACTCTCAGTATAGCCACGAAATTACATATTTCTTACGGGTGTTGAACAAAATATTGTGTGCGACTATTGGTCGAAAGAGGAGATCCACTCGTGTTTTACCGTACTCGCTACGCTCATGCGACAAAATCCACACTCGAGGAATCTCCTCTTTCTCCCACTAGTCGCACAATATACTATTTCACATTAAAAAAATATGATTTTGTTTCTGATATTCATATTCGCAAAATATTTGCATGAGTTTTGCGATTGCGATTGTCAAGAAATATGCGAATATTCGCGAATGCGAATATTTGTTATATAACTAGTATAAATCATTGGATTATCCACGCTTTCACAGGAATATGAATAAGAGCAATGTAAATCCGGCCCTGTAACATAGAATGCACTGAGGCTTGGCTTTGTTTGTGTTTTAACGCGCATCATTGTTTTCATCCTTTACGCAAAACTAAACCTATAATTGATTTGACGTTAAAAACTTTACAGTCCCTCCAGGTTGACAAGAAAACCATAAATCAAATGTTTAACTTTGTATTTTCAACAACGTATAGTTTAGATCCTCATAACTTCATAACCAACTGGCAACGTACCTTTGATTTTTGAACGAGTTGTCGACATTTTTTCAGGACAAAGTATGGATACTAAATATTTGTGATCTGTTATAATTTTACAATAGATTTATAATCGTTTGACAGTTTATTTATTTCTACTGTAAAAAATGCCAGAATTTATTAAAAAACTTAGTTCATAAAAATCGTTGATTCAGATGATGAAGTGTTTTAATTATTTCATATTATTGATGAATACCTGTTATATTTCATAAAAAAATTACCTCATTAAGTGTTGCTTTTCATTCAACACTCAACAGTCAATATTGTTGCAAGAATTATTTTTAAAACTAACTGAACAACATTTATGAATGCATTATAATATGATTTTGAAAGTAAAATTAAGATAAAAATACTTTTAGCACATTTTACATCGTATTACAGTGCAAAAACTACCTCGAAAGTATATTTAATGTTAAAAGTCATACCAGAACCGAAAATTAGTAGTGATGGGAAATATCGACAAAAAAGTTTTCGATAACTATTGATATTTTTGCATCCTTTTTTACAATTTTAATTCTAAGAAGGTTAAGGGTAGGTAATAAAATACTGAAGAAATACGTTTATCCATAGTTCATATAGACAACAAAATGATTCTATAAAGTTTATTTAAATTTAAATAAATTATAATTTAAAAAAACTAAAAAACACGCTTTAATGAACTAAAAAGTAAAAAATAATTAATTTTATTGTAAAAAAGCGTGGGGTGCTTTGTATCATATTTTCATACTACCCCACGCTTTTTTACAATAAAATTAATTATTTTTTACTTTTTAGTTCATTAAAGCGTGTTTTTTAGTTTTTTTAAATTAAAATTTATTTTTGCTTTTTAGTCCTGGAGATCCTGGTCAGGATAATGGGACAAACTTATTGAATTATTGTATTGTCATCGGTCCTTGATAAGTGTGCAAAGTTTCAGTTCAATCTGAAGTTTTTTGCTTTTTTTTTTAGTCCTGGAGATCCTGGTCAGGATAATGGGACAAACTTTTAGAATTATTGCATTGTAATCGGTCCTTGATAAGTGTGCAAAGTTTCAGTTCAATCTGAAGTTTTTTGCTTTTTTTTTTTAGTCCTGGAGATCCTGGTCAGGATAATGGGACAAACTTATTGAATTATTGTATTGTCGTCGGTCCTTGATAAGTCGACAAAGTTTAAACTAAATCTGACCGTTCAAAGTTGGTCAAAATCAAGTTCAAAGAAGTCGGTTACAAACTGACAAACAAGCAAGCAAGCAAGCACGCAAGCACGCAAACATACAGGTGAAGCTAATATAAGCGTGTTAAAAATTCAAAATTTCGCTGCAAAAATATTAACTTTTCCGCAATGTCCGGTTTTAACTGAGAGTGCTATCATAAGTGGCACGCCGCACTATCGTACGACGTGTTTCCAGCAATAAATGTCATTTTAGGAAACACGATTTCAGTTATTTTTATTAAATACTTCGATTTTTTTCTCTGTTGAATACAGAACATCTGAATATCGATATTTATCGATAACGCCAAAAGTTTAAGTTTCCCATCCCTAAAAATTAGTCTTGAAAGTTTCGCATGAAGTAACGAACTGAAGTTTGAATAATAGTAGCGTGGGCGAAATAATGGGTGACCTGATTGATTGACGAAACTATCAACACTTGCGTAAACGTTCCCCGTAATGAGCGTGGGCGAAATGCTATTTCGCCCACTCTCTGCGTCTACAGTCAGAGCATTCATTATTTCCCCCCCTCTCAGTAGAGCCACGAAATTACATATTTCTTGCGTGTGTTGAACAAAAAAATTAACTTTGTAGCAAAATAATATAATAATTTTTAAAAATATATTTGGAATATTTTTTCTTTTCCTATATACCTATATGATTAATCTTTGTTATTTTTAATGCATGTAAAATTTCTACAGAAAATCAGCATAAGTATTAATTCATTTTGTTGCAACCATTAATAAATATTACTATTGTAAAGCGGCAACAACACATATCATTCTGTTATATCAATGTCTGATGGTCGGCGATACCACGGAAGCAAATGATGACGTTATTTATGAGAACTCTGCTTTAATACCGCCATAAAACAATGGGAGAGCGGTCTTAAAATCATGACACTCGTAAAATAAATTATATTCTCAAATCAATCTACAAAAAAAAAAATAAATGACCGATTTTAATGTACCAAACATATATTTATACATAATGACTATTGAGAAAGAAGACATTAAAATATGTAACGCTGTAAAAATATCCGATTGAGGACTGTTACTACAGCTGAACAGAAATGTGTAACAAATTTTTTGTTGTCATCAAATATAACAATGTCACCTGCTTTCATAAAATATTAATTTAAATTAAATGCCATTCCACCCTATTTCCATTATTTTTTCTACCCACGTACGTTCCGCTATTGTTATGCTATGTATAGGATGGTTTGATTTTTTGTTCTCAATTTACAATCTGAAGATTAACTATAATAATATAAGAGAAGAATAAAAGGACTCAATCAAATAAAGACAATGTTTTATTATAATTTATGTTTCACAGATTATTTTCTGCGTTCTTAGGCCTACAATTACAATTTGATAAAATTTAACAAATTAACTGTTTTATTTTATTATTGTTTTCTGAATTCTATAATAATATGACGTGTTCTTATCTTAGTACATTACATAAATCATATGTGAGCTTTAAACATGTTCAGTTTCCGTAGCATAGCTCAAAAACATGAATGCGTTCTGAACTCGCTCGCGCTGTCAAATAGTGGAGAGAGACTCAGAGCTACTGGAGTGTTCGTATCGGTATTGTATTTCTCGAACACAACGCTTAAAATTGCATTAAAATCGGGGCAGTCGTTCTCGAGTACCTAATACCGGTACAGAAAGACACACATTTAGGCATCATACCTACAAAATACTTGAATAATCAGCTAGTAAATGAAAATACGAAAATCAGCTGTCACTAGTATATACTTATTTTATATAATATTATGTATTAGTATTGATTGAAGATTAGTTGGTGAAGTTGAATCTATATTATAATAATTTTTATATTTAAACTTGGCCTTATTATTTGACTTTTTCTATATACTTACCATTAAATATTAGTTAGCTAATTAATTAATTAATATTAATTTCTTAACACATTTTAGTAATAAAATTGTTTACTTTGGAACATTTCTTATTTTGTATTAGGCAAATTTCAATGAAGATTAAATGTGTTTTCGAGCGAATGTGGGAAGAAAGAAAGAGAGGGAGAAGTAGAGAGAGGGGAGGTAGAAAGGGGGATAGAGAGAGAGGAAGATAAAGAGATAGGAAGGTAGAAGAGTGAGAGAGGGCGGGGAGATAAAGAGCGAGGGAGATAGAGAGAGCGATTATTTTTTAAATCAAAATATTACAAACAGTATAACAGTAAATTATATAATAGTTCCATTGGATATTTTTTGGAAAAGGAAGAATCTATACTAATATAATAAAACTGAAGAGTTTGTTTATTTCCTGTGGGATAGTAACAAAACGTAACTCTGAAATTCTTTTGCATTTTAGCGTATAGGCGGAATCCTACCAATATCATAAACACCACCAGCCCGACTTCGCTTCGCAGTAGGAGAATTTCACGCGGGGGGATAATAAATCATAAATTCTTAGTACTAGAGCGAAACCGGACGGGACCGCTATATCTTAATAAATGTGAATCATTTGTATTTTTAACCCTTCTTCAGTTTTATTTTTTTAATCAAATTTGTCCTCCATAATTACATAAAAGCAGCACCCGTTCTTATCAGAGCTATCTATCAAAGTGTATTTGTATTAGCTTTTATACTAGATCATGTCATCTATTCTACACTCTTAATTGTTATACGACATACCATTAGACGTTACTCTGTTTCATTCATGTACGTATGAAACCTGTACTGCTGATAGATCAAAAATCGTGAAGCCAACATAGGTACAGGTGTATATTTCTGTCTTTTTTTATGCGGGCTCAACTGGCTGGTTCCTGATTGGCTACTGTCATAGATAAAGACATTTTGTCCGAAGGAAATAGAGAGATATCTTTAATTTCAACATTGTGTTCAGATGGAACGCCCATACATCGACCAATATCATCGGAATAAATACGGAATTACTTCGTTAAAAGAGATGCAGATATATTTTTGCTCTCTTTGGTAGCTTCATGCTCACCGCACATTGAGTAAATACTAAATAGACAAAGCTTGGTATATATTTTCTAAGTATATGGTTTCATTCAACACCAGAGTCATTTTTACGTCCTTGTTCCGTAAGGAAAAAATATGATTTTATTCGCTATATGGATGACCTTGAGAATAGGACTTGCATCGCTTATGCTGACGAAAAGTGGAGCATTTTGATGGACTTAAAACAATTGACAGATTCTGTTCCTAAAAACACGCAAAAAGGATTTTTAAATTGTGCAAAGTTGTAAAAATATAACTAAAAATTCTTCATCTATTAAATTTAAAAAACAATAATTTATATTTTAAATTTAAATAGACCTGTAAAAGCGGTGGATCGCGCTATTTCGAGTTTATTTAGATTTTTTTTATATTCAGGAAGGATGAACCATCAGGATATAGGGATCTGGACAATGAATGTGCTTCGGACCAAACTCGACGGGTAAAACTAACATGAGGTCAGACCTTAATATTTAGATTTAAAATGTACGTTGGTGAATTAATTTGGTTTGATCCGACGTTTGCGATACTCGTGTAAGAAGGTATCTGCAGTTATATGAGCGGTAGTGATGCATCTTTTAATTTCAGCAAAAAATGGAGAACTAACTGAACGATCTGTGTAATTAAATTCTCATTAATCTTATTTCCTCAAAAATCTGACATAAGTCATTTTGTTTTATGACAGCAGATACGCATCTTAACTTATGTAAATAGAAATAAGATTATTAAGTCATCATTAATCTTACTAAAAATAAAAATAAAAAAGTATTTTTTTATGAGCACAATCTATGTTATATGTTTGAAACATTTAAGCCGTTTTCTTTCTACTTTTTTTAAGCTGAAGCTTTTTATTCGCGGAAAAATGTTTCATCACTATTTTTATTATTATTGTCTTAAATAATAACTAAATTGAAAAAAAGGCTCTTCCCGATCGAAAAATAAATTGTTCAAATTTTCAAGGCGACGTTTAGACACGTCATTTAAATAATTTTTAAATTATTATTATTAAATTAAAAAAAATTAACAATAAATTATTGTTGGATCGGGAAGAGGCTTTTTTATCCATTTAGTAATTCAACGTCACTGATCTTCATTCTTAATTATATTATAAAAAAAAAACTATTCTGAACCCTCCTTTTTAACATGCTTTAATATGAATCGGGTTTCACTGAAACTGCTCCGTATTGTTCGAAGAAATCTAAAAGCGAACAGCCAAACATACATGAAATCATTTAACCACTTGCTCGGAAAAGCCGAAAGCATTCAAATAAAATTAAGGAAAATCGCAGGATAGTGGACAAATATTTGATTTATTAAATTAAATGTACGACGTTTCGTTTATATATTTAAACTTTTTCAAGTACACAAAAATAACAATATTTATGAAAATTAATTATTAATTTTCATAAATATTGTTATTTTTGTGTACTTGAAAAAGTTTAAATATATAAACGAAACGTCGTACATTTAATTTAATAAATCAAATATTTGTCCACTATCCTGCGATTTTCCTTAATTTTATTATAATCACGATGGACACGATTTCTAATATAAACATTCAAATAAACATGTTAAAAAGAAGCGTTCAGATTTGTTTCTTTATAATAACGTAATTTCAATTTCAATTATTTCTTTTATTTCTCCGAATTTCGACTACTTAGTCTAGTTACATTTTAAAACAAACAGAAATAAATAAGACGCGGTCTACAAAGTAGCGGTTGACGCATCTTCATTTGAATTTTTATAATAAAATTACTGGTTCTATTTTTTAGATGTTGATTTAATGGATGGAGATGGTTTTTTTTGAGATTTTTTTCGCTAGTGGATCGGCCGTCGCACGCGTGAAGAGAAATGTGTGTGGCGCAATCGACAGGTGTTTAAAATACTGATGACCCGTGAAGACGCACGTACTTCTTGTATGTACATATTTGTATATATACTGCATTATTTATTTAGATGTAAATTATTATTAAACGTTTAGCCGTCAATAAATTACTTAAGATGGGAATCAATTAATTAGAAAACATTACAGTATAGGTGATTGATTATTTTGGAGGTAAACGTTCCGCAAAGACATTAGAATTATTGAAATTTTTTTATTAGAAGAGCAGCCAATTACATAATTGATTTCTGCAAATATCGGAAAAAATCATTTTGACAACTATAGTCACAGTCAGGACTCTAACCTGAACCTTTCCACTATCGCGGCGGAATGAGCTTACAATTACTCAACCGTTACATGATTACCATTCTAACATTCTCCACATATGCAAAGGAATCAATAGATTTCCTCTACATGTGAGTGATATATTAATTATTATAGCTAGGTTGTAGTCTGTAGATGTGAATCATCGTAGTAGTGCGAGCTATTCATGTTGGTGAAATTATTTCAAACACCCAAAGAATTTAATCAAGAAATTATTAGTCCTATCCGTAAATAAATTCACATATTAGTGAATAACACAATATATCAGACGACATAATATTATCGCCATGATATTTAATAGAAGGCTATAATATAAGAAAAATGTAAATGTCACTATCGGGACTTGAACCCGAAACTCCCAAAGAATTATTATAGCTTCGCACGAGATAAATAAAAAAGATTGTATTGTGTCATTCTTGGTATCGTCTAATTAATAACCTTCTCGTATCGTTCCTTCCGTCTCGTCTCATGTAGTCCCGTTATGATGCATTTAATTTATTTCGACAACATATTAATATCTGTATTTTTATTTTCTTAAATTTTTTCAAAAGTATTGGTTGAATTCTCGTGATAAAAAGACAGTATATTTTTCGATATCGAGTCGATATTTTCAGACAGGTATCGTTTAGTCTCGTCGAAATGACACCGAGAAGTCTTAAATATATTCTCAGTCGGATCTCGTCCCAAAGAGCCACAGAAAGGCTCAGTTTTTACATCAATAAAAATAAAATTGTAACGGAACCTCATTTTTTTGCGGATTTTTCAAGTACATTTTGTATGAGATCTAGACCGGAGAATGCGTTTGTCGGTCTGTTTGTTTGTACCAGCAAATGGCTCGAAAATGAAACGGTAACTATCTATTTTTATAACTTCCCGCTATAGAAAATTGAATATTTTTAAAAATTTGGGAAGTAATTAATTTCAGTCAGATTTTCGAAAATCGAGTTTCCAACAGGTCTCGACTTTTTTGAGGTCCTAGGAAGATATTATGACAATTTTGGGATGGACATCCATGTGTGTGTGTGTGTGTGCATGTATGTAAACATAAGATATCTCTGGAACGAAACGATCGATTTGGACGTTAAAAACGGCGAACGAAAGGGTTTATCAAAACTTAGATCTGATTAAATTTCAAGCCCAATCGCACGAGTGGTTTGAGAGTTATAAATTAAAAACTTAAAAAATTATTTTTTTTTTATATTTTGAATAACTTGAAAACTACTCGTGAGATAGGGCTTAAAATTTAATCAGATCTATAAGTCGTGAATAGCTTTTTCAATTGCCGCAAGATTCATCAAAATACGGTAAATGATATCGCACGACAAAAATTAATACTTTTTTTTAAATTAAATTTTGTTTTTTCCTAATTATTAATAAAGAAAATATTAGTTTTGAGCTCGAAAAGCGCAAAAATAATATTATTTTTTTTACGTTTTTTTATATTATTTTATAATAAAAAAAAAATTAGATTCATATTCAATATTTTTGTGCTCTTCGAGCTCAAAAATATATAAATAATAATGTTTTCGAGCTTATTTAGTTCGAAAACAGCGGGAAGTTTTCGGGTTGGTCCGCAGGATCAACCGGTCTCCAGATTTTTAGTAGTAGTAGTCAAAATCAATATTCATTCCTAAGCAAATTTGCAAGCAAAGTCGATGTTCTCGAAACGGGAAAGATAGTTTTATTATAAAAACCTATGGTTTTTACAAGCTACAGAGTAAATTCGCCATGATTAAATTCTGTACATAGTGTCATAATACGTAGTATGCAGTGTTGTCAAGAAGATATTCTGTAAAAAACCTAGTATACAGGTTGACTGTATAATGTCCGGAAAATTGTGTAGTTTACTTTTTCATTATTTAATTGCTTATGTAAAAAATTTATCAACTCAATACAGACTGGTTGGCGAACAAAGCAAGTAATGTATAACAAAAAGTTGAAAACAAACGTATAAATAATAATGCAATTATTCAATAACTTAATAATTTCTCCGCGATTAAACTTGCGTAAGTTCGCCTTGCAAAATCTTTTTTACAGCTTATTTATTTGTAATGGATGATATAAATAAAATGTAAAGCTACCAATAATTCTTGATTAAATATAACGACTGTCCAGATTTTGGTTAACATTTTAATGATCCACTACTTCTTTTCTACTTATCTGTGTAAAGATATCAAGCATTTACATAGACTTAAGAATTCTCCAATTAACAAAATTGACCTTTAATGGAGATACAGATTTAAATACTACTTTAAAGGTTTCATAAATTAAAAAAAAAACTGGTTTTTTTATAAAGTGGACATTAGTTTTGTTTTTTTAACCAGTTTTAACGCGAATTTTATGAAATTACAAAAATTTATACAAATTGATTTAAAAAAAAATCAAAAAATGTTTTGGAGTTAAAAATCAGAAGAGCAGTTACAAAATGAGAATTAACCATGCATATTGATACCGTCTTTATAAAGGATTCCCAAGAGACGAGATTTTCGGGTATTGTTTAGGTCTCTGTGACAACAAAAAAATAAAAAACATTGATTTATTAAAATTAATTGATTATTTAATTCTAATTCTAATTTGCCAGGATTCATGTCACAACAACACACAATCTGTGAACATTTCAATTAGCTACCACTTACCGTTTGTGAGATACAGCCTTGTGACAGACGGACAGACATCGTAGGCTCAGTTCGGAGGTACGGAACCCTAAAAATGGCAATATAGTCTCCTTAATAGGAATATTGGCCTATTTCGAATCGGTCTCGCCTTGTTAATCCTAAGTTGTTATTTAATTTTTTTTCAGAAACAAAGCCGACATTTTTCAAAAGACAGAATCAAATACACCAAAGTATACTCGCAGAACTCTTATAACGTCAAAGATGAAGTATCGATAGCATATCCGTATGAACTAGTGATGGGCGAATACGAGATGTTTTTACAATCGAAACAATTATAATCGTTAATAATAATCGAGTCCACATCCGACTCGGTGTTTGATTTTACAATCGAAATGTTCGATTGTTCAAGTCGATTATTTGCCACATAGGTTATAGTAATAGCAACGAATTAGAATACATATAATCGCAATTCAGGGTTATATGCTAGTCGACTGACATTCACGCGACTCGTTGATTGTTCACTGTTCACACTGTTCAATCGGTACTCACTACTCTGTGATCTCTTCACTATTGAATTCGTATTACACGATTACTAACAATCGACCATCGACTTGACCACATACTGTTGTTGAGTGATGAACGATTATGTGGCTCTTGACAGTGTACGATACTTAGCGACTCGGTCTCGGTGAACTATGAAACAACAACAATCGAGTGACAAACATCGAGAGTCATCGAGATGTTTGAACAATCGAGACAATCGAGTAAAATATCTCGTATCGCGCGTCACTAGTATGAACTTAATTTTTTAGATACTATGTCGGCTTCGTAGTCTCTCTTTACTAATTAATGATACTTAATTTATCGACCAAAATTTGTAGTTGAAATTTAAATAAAATTAAAAATGTGCAAAAAAACAATGGAAATGATTTTCGATTTCCAAAAATACCTAAAATCTTTAGAAAAATTTAAAGAAAGATACATTTGTAACTAGTTGCGATGATGAAAAATTAACTGGAAGAGAGAACAGTCGGTATAAAGTATAAATTGTAGATTGCATGCATGTAATAAAGAACCTATTTAAATATACGAAACGAGCTCCTTTCGTAGATGATTTAGTTTGTCCCTAATGTCGAATGAACGGATTTATAGCGCACCTCTGATACACGACCGCGCATTATAACTCCTTATTATAATCCCGCCATAACTTAACACAATCGGGAATTCTTATACAACTCCACAATCGAATTCTCTAATATTTCAAATCGAAATGGCATCGAATGTCAACGACGTGGATTCTTTATGACTGCCAGTATGCTTGTCGACAATATACATATAATAACTACGGATTTGTTGTTCTTCTACTACACTTTAATACCGATTTAGGTTCGCTGCACACAAGACGAGTCCTAAGTTTTAACTCAAATACGAGTAATTTAATCAAATAGTTAATGTAGTTATCCAGGTGTGCAAACTTTCACGGTCGGCATTGTTCCTAGTCTTCATGGTTTCCGGGCTTGTAGGCCGTGGTCCGGTGGTATTTCTACCTGACGTTTCGTCTACAACTACGGTAGACATTCTCAAAGGCGATGTGGCAGCGGTCGAAGTGTCCTCCTTGGCGGCTCACAGGTCAGTGTCAGTGTCACTGACCTGTGAGCCGCCAAGGAGGACACTTAAACCGCTGCCACATCGCCTTTGAGAATGTCTACCGCAGTTGTAGACGAAACATCAGGTAGAAATACCACCGGACCACGGCCTACAAGCCCGGAAACCATGAAGACTTGGAGTTAATGTAGTTACTGCATAGTATTAATGTTTATATTTTTAAGGTCAACAACAACTTACTGACATGCTTAGTTGGGTCTAGTACAAATTCATATTTTCAATTTATTATTGGTTTTAACAATAAATTGAAAATATAAATTGTGACTTCCGCCAGTTCTTAGATTAGAATCTGGGAATTGGGGCTTGGGAGTTTGTTACAGACGAGCCATGGAAACGCTATATAAACTTGGCTACCTTTGGCTTCCTTTGGTTGCCGCACACTATTCGCTGAAATACACAGCTGATATATCACGAACGCGCGATTGTCGAAAACACAGCATACTTAGTCGCAGGTTCGCACTATTCCATCCCGTGGATTCCGATGAGGTTGCACTTCTCACACGCAGGTACACGAAATTTGAAATAAACACTAGATCGCTAGATCGAGCAAAAAAGTGATTGAATATTCATGCAGTTGCTAAATCTCGCATTTTTCGATACAAAAAGTAGCATGTGTGCGCTGGCCCTTAACTACGATAGAATCTTGAAGAGGCAAAGTTGAATGGCATTAGTTGTGTAAAGCTCAACACTTATATAGATATTAGAGTGTAAACGACTACTCATCACATCTATTGTGACTAGGCATATAAAGATGATAATTTCAAGGTAAAAATTATTTTTATTGCCGGATTAAAATATGGTCAAGTATTTGTGTTATTATATTGGTTTTAAGTTATTAACTTGAAATGAAGTTATTTAAAAATACAAAATTACAGTCTTATAGGCCGCGATGTCATTTTACACCACATAATTCTCCACTTTCAGAAATTATTGAATATTTTTGATTAAGGTATTATTACAGATAAAATATCGACATACCTACGTAAACAATTTTTTACTTCCCACCTCTACTGTGGTAGGGAAGTAATGGATTTAGTCCGAAAAAAACATTTCGAGATTTTAACCGATTTTCACGTTTTGAGACCCTAGCAATCGTTTAAGATCTTTTTCTGACTGATGTCTGTATGTGTGTGTGTGTGTGTGTGTGTGTGTGTGTGTGTATGTGTGTGTGTGTATGTGTGTGTGTGTGTGTGTGTGTGTATGTGTGTGGTCAATTTTTCGCCTTCGATATCTTAAGAACGGAACAATATACGGGCATGCCGATTGTTCTATTGTGTTTATCAGCCTTTAACTTAGATCTGATTAGATTTTGAGTCAAATAGGTTCAGTGGATCCTGAGATATTCAAAAAAACGTCCTCAATGTCACGTATTAACATAGGTAAAAAAAAATATAAATGAATTCTGGATGTTATAATATGAAAAAAATGTAAATATTTTTTTTCTCTAAAATGTATAGTTTTTGAGAAAAAAAATATTTTACTAAAAAAAATAATAATTGTACGTAAATCAAGGTAACCATGATTTTTACTTCCCACCTCTACTATGGTAGGGAAGTAATGGATTCAGTCCGAAAACAATATTTCGAGATTTTAACAGATTTTCACGTTTTGAGACCCTAGCAATCGTTTAAGATCATTTTCTGACTGATGTCTGTATGTGTGTGTGTATGTGTGTATGTGTGTATGTGTGTATGTGTGTGTGTGTGTGTATGTGGTCAATTTTTCGCCTTCGATATCTTAAGAACGGAACAACATACGGGCGTGCCGATTGTTCTATTGTGTTTATCAGCCTTTAACTTAGATCTGATTAGATTTTGAGTCAAATCGGTTCAGTGGATCCTGAGATATTCAAAAAAACGTCCTCAATGTCACGTATTAACATAGGTAAAAAAAAATATAAATGAATTCTAGATGTTATAATATGAAAAAAATGTAAATATTTTTTTTCTCTAAAATGTATAGTTTTCGAGAAAAAAAATATTTTACTAAAAAAAATAAAAATTGTACGTAAATCAAGGTAACCATGATTTTTGCTATATTAAGCTAGCCATCAATAGATCACCAAACAAAAAAGAGGGCCATGCTTTTTTCAAAGAATAAAAATTAAATTGTGTTTTAAAGACCACCAACAGCTAAGGTTATTTGGGCCTAGTCAAAGAATAAAAAAAAGAGTGTTTATTTTTTGCAAATATTTACTAGGTGGGAAGTATAGGACTGGTCATCAGTCGAATTTTTGCTATACTTGTTAGCCATCAGTAGATCACCAAACAAAAAAGAGGGCCATGCTTTTTTCAAAGAATAAAAATTAAATTGTGTTTTAAAGACCACCAACAGCTAAGGTTATTTGGGCCTAGTCAAAGAATAAAAAAAAAAAGTGTTTATTTTTTGCAAATATTTACTAGGTGGGAAGTATAGGACTGGTCATCAGTCGAATTTTTTTTTAAATATCTTCTGAGGATCTAAAAAACTTTTTTAAGAATTAATAACTTTTGAAGTGAAACATCTAATGGTGCGTTTGGATGGAAGAGAAAACGTTTTGATGGCACGTCACGTCGTACCATTCGGCCAGCCTCGCGTCTCGTCGGCTCTTTCCGACGCATTTCCCACTGTACTACACTACACATTCGCTACTTTACGTGTGTGTTAGTGTGTCGGCACTATACTCGTGAATATTTGTGGATTGGACGAATTTAAACAAGCGGAGCGTCGTTCCGAGCTGTTTTAATACCTTCACAGGGGGAGAAAATCTCGCGGGGGGGGGTAATAAATCATACATTCTTATCTCTGGAACTACTGAACTGATTCTAAAAATTCTTTCACTAATAGAAAGCTTCTGGGTGATATAGGCTATATTTTATTTTGATACATTTCTCGCGGGAGCAATAATTCCTGCGAGATAGTAACAGAACGTAACAATTGTTTCAAGCTATGAAATTGTTTCACATCTGCCAGGTGTCCCAGGACGGCTAACATTTTTATGTATTAATATTTGAAGTAAACTTCCCGATTTGGGGACTAAGGCCGGAAGATTGACGATTTTCTCGTAAAATTTTTAAATATTTTTGTGATTTGTTTTTACTGTTTCCATAACATTAATGAAAAAAATACGGTTTTTAGTAATCTAAGTTTTACTTCGGTTGTGTGTGTCGCGAGACATGTCTTTTTTTGTATTAATGATTTGATCAAAGGCTCACACAAATAAATTTTAGTATTGTGTGAAAAATATCGCCTTTGTTTCTAAAATAAATATTTAAAAGACACGCGCAACTTAATATAACGATGTCTTGACGAGATACAGTTACTATAGACGAGACGAGGTCGAGATGATACTATTAACTACATCCTTTTCTTTTATTAACGGCCGAAACGATATTTTCAAAAATCCCAAACACTTCGTTACATTCTTATTTTTTCGTCCATTACAAGACTTTAGATAGGTAATAGGTAAAACAGAAAATAAAACTAAAGAAAAAAACAAATATCTTCACATGGCGCAGGTGATGTCTTCTGTATACAAATGACATATTAAAAGATATTTTGAAGGGAATAAGTCAACTTATAAAAAAAATGGAGCAGAAAAAAGTGATTTTTATTTATATAGTTAAGAACGACAAGGTGGTGGTTAGTGTAGTTTTTTATGCGTACACATCTCCCCCGTCATAGCTAACGAGCAGCAGTTGTGATCAGAACGTGGTTTTTTTTATTATAATACTTATATGTAAATTTTAATAACCAAAGTACATTAATGAGGCCATTCTTTTAATAAATTAATTTTCAATTTAGTATATTTAATTAACGTTTTATCTTTCTTGTATCATTTAAGTAAAACAGTATAACAGGCACTGGAACACATATAATATATTTTCCTTAGGTACCCTCCATATACGAAGTAATTAGTATACCCGGGAAAGTGGTGTGATCTAGCAAAAAGTTGATTTTGAATTTTTAGCGAATTTACACGTTTCCAAGTCCTCTGAACTCAAAAAGTGGTTTTAAAAAAAGTCTGTCCATAAAGTCCAAACAACTAAATAAATTTTGCATGCGTGTTCAAGACAATATTGCACCTCGAGTTAAAATAAGAAATTTGTTCTCAGTTTAAATGTGGGAGAAGTGGGTTCTTAAAAACTAACCCTGTGGAGAATTTTATCCTATTTACATTTATGCATATTGCATTTACATAATATATGCTTTGATGCGGTTATCTTAAAAAATAATCTAGATACAGACCTGGGGAGTCATATCTGGGGCATCCTGTATAAGCAAGTGGGAAAAGTTACTCCGAGATATTTTTGGTTTTTTGGGAAATGACAAAAATTTTTTTAATATTATGAAGTCAAATAGAGGTTAAAAATATTATTTAACTGAAAATTTTTGATATTAATTTTTTATCAAATAGGTAACATAAAAAGTACTGCTAAATTTTTAAATGTGTTCCAGTTGCATCTAATCAATATTATTGCAAACATTCTTGGACATCTAGTTTTTATTACAAAAAGCCATTATTTGTTTCAATATTGAAAATTTTGAACTCTAAGCTATTATCTTCTATAATTTAATTTGGAAAATTCAGCCATTATGATTTGCGTTAGTTTACAAAAAAAAAATTTTTTGCATAAGCTGTCAAAATTGTCAATTGGAAAATTAAAAGATCTTTTAATTTTCCAATATGACAATTTTGACAACTTATGCAAAAATTTTCTTTTTGTAAACTAACGCAAATCATAATGGCTGAATTTTCCAATTTAAATTACCTAAATACACAGTCGTATCTACTAAATTCAATTTATATTAGGTATCTTCTATATTATTGTAGGTAGGTACTACTCTTCAAATGAATGAATTGTAGATTATAGACGCTCGACAACAGAGGTCATTAGCGTCTAATACTACTCTTCATATCAGAATCCGATAACATTTTCTATTCTTATGCTCGTGTAATTTTTTACATTTTCGTATAGGTACACATTTTTTCTTTCAGATAAAAGAGAGATTTATACAAATTGCATTCCACACATCACGCGCTTGCGTCCCGAACTATATGATGGATACTCTATAACTATCAGGAATGTTGTCAGATTACCGCCGCCCTAGGTGGCAAATTACCCCAATGAATGGATTGCCTCCTTACACCTTCACATATTCATCGGCTACGTACGTCAAACATTCAAACCGTACCTACTGTTCAGATTTCCTACATTATCGGCATTCTTTATGAACGACGCACACGTGTGTAGAATATATCATACATATATGGCTAGCATCGAGCCATGATCTCATGTCAAATATGCGCATATATCTGCGGTTTGCAAATTGGTGGAGAGATTTTATATATATATCTTACTGGATCGGATTTATACACGGCGTAACAGAAAATCGGTTAAACATTCATGGTAGCTTACACAAGGTATTCATACGAAACGAAACAAAATACATAAAAAAATAGGCAAAAAACTATTAAGTTAAACGGTTTTATAAAATTTGTACTAAAAAGAAAAAAATAATATTTAATTTAGGTTCATAAGTATAAAATCGTGGGTCATAAACTCTATGATAATTTATTACAGTCACGTCCCACGATTTTATACTTATGAACCTAAATTAAATATTATTTTTTTCTTTTTAGTACATTTATAAAACCGTTTAACTTAAAAGTTTTTTTACCTATTTTTATTTGTAATTTTTTAGTGTGCTTTATTTGCTTAGTTTGATTTTATTACATTTATCCGATCCACTGAAACGTAACCGGAGCAAGACCTTTTTCCTGTGAAAATTCAAAAATGCGATTTGCATATGGACGGGAGCCGGATCGGTCAGTTAGTTATCATAATATTGTATTGTCACCGGAGCTACATATGTGTGCAAAATTTCAACTCAATCGGATAACGGGAGCTGGGTGAAAAATCGGTCGCAAAATTTGAAAGAAATAAGATATAAACATATAAACAAACAAATATACGGGGTCAAGCTAAATAAAACCGTTTAAAAATATAAGTTAAAAATAGTAGTTTAGGTATACCTTCCGTAAAATTAAGTGTAAGATGCTCGGGGAGTTGGCACACTCGTCTGCGGCTCGCGTGCTGAACTCACCCCTCACGTCTTATACTTAATTTTACGAGATGTATACACTATTTTTTTGTAACACATAGCTATTTGAAATGTACAACATATCCAACTTTAAAGCTTTATTGAAATAATTTCAAACACCGAAATCTCATACTGATAGCTAAAAATATTGGCCTTGACTCTTGAGCCAATATTTATTTACTTCGTCACCATAGCAACTATATATTCCTATATTTCCCGTATGGCACAGTCTATATTTTACGCACGCCTACCTATACTGTCGTATCACATAAAATATTCTATTATATTGTACGCGTGCGATATATTATATTATTTTAAGCAGCCGACTATAGAGGCACGAAATGTGGTATATCTCAAATATGTGTTACAAAAAAACTTTTTAAAGACACATTTTTATTAAAATGTACTAAAAAGGGAAAAAAAATATTTAACAAATTAATTTTACAATTATTATAAAAGCGTGGGTCGTAAACTTTATAATCTGAAGTCTAATCTAATCTGATCTGATAATGATTCTAGATAATTTCAGTTGTCATATAAGATCTAGCAATAAAATGACGAGAATTTCATTACAAATACTTTATTAGTGTATTTGCCATATGGCACATACACTATTGGCGTCGGTCGGATGGCGGGACCTAGGGGTCGGACCAAAATTTCTCGACGTTTCATAGCCTCCTGAACATTTTGGCACCATTTTTGGAAATGTCTATTTATATATGTATATATATATATATATATATATATATATATATATATATATATATATATATATATATATATATATATATATATATGTTTACGGGCTATAACTTTCGAAAGAGTTAATTGATTTTGACGAAATTGGGTAGGCACGTTGCAATCCATAACCGCACGAAGCCTATTTAAAATGGGCCCAATCGGACCATTTTAAGGGTGGTTTTTAGGGGTTGAAAAATGTTTTTGGGCCCAAAAATACCGAAAAAATTGTCAGAATCGTTTCAAAATTGAAATTTAACTCTTTAGTAAAGATTAAAATGTGCTGCTAAAATTTTAATAAAATCGCCCCGACAGGTCCGGACTTACAAATTTTATGAAAACACTAGTTTGCGGATAGTGATTTACTTACTGAAGGGTGTATTTAATTTGGTACAGAGGTTGCATTGATAATAATACTGAAATTAAGAAAAAAAATATTATTTTAAGGGATGTATTAAGGGGTTAAATTTTTTAGTTTGTCCAAAAACCAACTTATGTTCACATAATAACAGCACAATGCCTGTATTAGCAAATACACTATATTGTCGGCAGGGTTTTGGCACTGCGACCCGAGTTTTTAAATCTTTGTACATAAAATTATGCCTTCATGTGAATCACCAAGCAATTTAGAACACTAACGCATTCTTTCATGCCTTGAAAATATTGGCGAAAATCTAGTTCTTTCAAACCTTTCAGTACCTCTGCCTTAGGTTTTTTAATTTTTTCCATCAAATAATGGGTTCTTTCATTTTTTAAAAAGATGATGGATGTTGAATTTTTGAATTTTGGCACCTGATATAACTATGACGGTTAAAAAAAATGCTAGAAAGAAAATTGGCTGATTTACATCAATATAAATTTGTTCACACATTGTGGGACCCTCAATCCAATCTTAAATTTTTACACTAAAGAAGTTAATCTAAAATATATTAAATTTTTAAAATTCGCAATGTTTTTCATGACAAATCTTCATCATGATACACAGATTTTCAGATTTATAACTAACAGATATTCGATTTAAAATTTTTTATTTTTTTCAGGAAAAATTTAAGTAATAATAATTTATATATTATGCCGATTATATTTGTAGTGACTGATGTATTATAGATGATAGGTTATTGGTAAGAGTCTACTTATCATATATTATTATATAATATATTATTGTTCCCCTCGTGTAAAATCCAATATAATATACCTCCACATACGATAGGTGCTTGTTTAATATTCAGAGTCAACTTGATATGAATGGTTGGACATTTTTCATGACTTATCAAATGTCGTATATTTTAACCTATGCAGATACACATTGAAGCTGTGTATTCATTCAGAATCTTTAATGTGATTGAAATTATTAAAGACAGGTTAATAAAAAGTGTTTTTATGATAACAATTTATTTACTTATTTATTTATTTATTTACTTAGGTACCGAAATTTAAGATTTTTAATAAACAGAATTGGTGACAGATGCATTTTTAAATGAGAATTTATATTGTTTTCAATATATTTTTGTCTTTAACTTGTCGTATAGGTACTACTAGTGTACCCGTGCAAAACTTTTTTGCGACGACTTAACACTGTCTTCAAAGAACAATGGTTTAGTAAAGGCTATCGCCAAAAAAAAAAATGTTTGCCAACACAAACCTTTTTTCTGTGTAAATAATAAGAATCACTTTATTAAGAAAACAATAAGAAATATATATTTCAAGCTTTCTCAATATCATTGTGTATACGAACGCGTGAGTAAAACACATAACCTAGCTTTTAACGATATGTTTTTGATAAATATTTTTGATTCAAACATAACTTTAAAGTGTACGTAAAATAGTAGTTTTTTAGAAGCTATAGAACGTATCTATCAGTGTAATACTTACGTACGAATGATCTTCAGAAAAAAATCGATGAGTTTGTCGGTATTTGAGAAACATCGGTTTTTCTTCCAAGTTGCCAATCACTTTCTTCGTATTTCAGCTTATATTATAAGGCACGAATATGAATACCTTTTTTCAGGTGTAGTTATAGAAGTATTGCAACACTGAGGTAACCTCCCTTCATTATAATGTCATTGTCAATGGACGTTTTGTCAATATAAAAAACTATTAATAATGTGTCTAAACTAAGTACTATATTTAAAAGAGAAAAAAAATTTGCACATACATATACATCTTTATTGTTTAATTTTAAATACTTTTGGAAATTTTGTCAATATAACCCTATTAAAATCTGGGCTCTAAAAATTAAAATGTACAACTGTCAAGTTGTTTCATTGTTTATTGTTTGCATAGCCTATCCACGACATGCGTACATATTTGCATTTCTCTCACACTCATGTATCGTGAACGCCGATGGATTTTCTCTGTTTACGTTTCTCTTCACCCCACTGCCCCCCTCGTCATTTTTACTATTATCGCTTGAAATCACCCCTTTTAAAGAAATTTCACCAAAAAAAAATAGCGATAACATATCTGTGGACTAAAGGCCTCAGTTTAAAAAAAAAATTATGTCAATCGGTTGAGCAGGGGTTGCTGGCGGATTGTCTAGAAAAATAGGGCTTGTGTTTTAAATATATAGATAATATGTTTTTTGCAACAAAAGTACAATTTTAGATGACTGTGTACCGTTTCAAAAGTGATTCTTTATCGAAGCTTCTACTGCATTCGAACGGTAGTGTTTAAAGTAAATTTTAACGCATTCCGTTCTATAAAGTAATGCTGTTTTGTTTTACTTTATAACACACGTGCGTAATAAAGTACTTTATAGATTACTTTGCTATAATGTCACTAATAAAGTATTTATCCAAATTGTGTTTTATTTGCTTAAAATTGAACTTTTGAAGCAGTTGTTGCAAAAAATATTGTATGTAAAGCGTGTCTAAAGTGACGAATCTGACAGTCGCGATTTTACAATACTCTCTTAAGGTTATGTTGCATTTATACCAGAACTTGTGTGATTACCGCACTTGTTCTGGTATAAATGCAACATAACCTTAGGCTCGTATCGCAAAATCGCTTCAATGTGTCATATAATCCGTCACTTAAGCCACTAGTTGCATAAATTACTATTACAACATATGACGTAATAAAAAAATTATAGTTTCAAAAAATCTAAAAAACACGCTTATATCAACGCACTAAAAAGTTGAAAATTTATTTCTTTCTCTTCTATAACGTTTGGAGCGTCGGACACACGATGAATTAAGTAAAATATTATTTTTTTCTTTTTAGTGCGTTGATATTAGTGTGTTTTTAGATTTTTTGAAATTATAAATTTTATTTTTTAGCTTTTTATAGTCTTTGATAAATTTCAACTCTTGCGGCACTAGAATATTTGATAATGGAGGAGGTAACTCTTTCATTAGATATCTGTACGAACTGAGACACGTTTTGCCACCATCAATACCGCCACCGCCACCACATGTTTCTTTTGTTTCTATTTTTAAGTTGTTATACAGGGTGTATCACAGAAAACCGAACATAGGGAAAACTCCATTGTGCAAATTAGTTAGGATCAACGATTCTTTGGTCACATATGAGAATGGGTACCATGGTAACGCTGACTAACCATTATTTAATAACAATAATAGCTAATTTATATTAGAATATATTTTTTTTTAATTTTTTTAACTAATAATTAAACAAAACAAACAGTTAAAATAAAAAATTAAAGCAAATGTTCAAATAAACCTCCATTTTGAATTAAGCAGTGGCTTAATCGGTTACATAAACTTTGTCTCACTTTATCTAACATTACAGGAGTCATATTGAAACATACTTCGACGACTTTGTCTTTAAGTTCATCCAGATTTTGCCAAATTTTGTCAAATGAACAGCAAAATGCATTTGTTACTTGTATACGTACACCATGGTAACCATGGTAACGACCTCTGAATAGAGGGCAAAGCAATCTCTGATCTTAACTAATTTGTACTGTGTACTTTTCCCTATGTTCGGTTTCCTGTGATACACCCTGTATAAATATTATTATAGCCAAAATATCAGAATATTGTATTATCATCAAAACTACATACCTACGACTGCAAAGTTTCACGTCAATTTATTGGACATTTGAAAGAGGGTGAAAATCGAGTTGCAAGATTTTTTTACATACAACAACTGTATTATTATTGTAGATTATAGACGCGTCGACAAGTCAGGTCATTAGCGTCTTCAATACAACAATTAATAATCCATTTGTGTATTAGAATCTGCCAGCCGGCATACACAAACCGACTGGTACGAGCTCGGGCTCCTGGGAACGCCAATCCCCAAAGAACATTGGAATGCAATTGCGAGAACAACTACAATTCAATGTTCCCCTGGGGGGTACATACAACAACGACAACATACAAGTGAAGTTAATATAAGCGCGTTAAAAATTGTAGAGTTTCGGAGGTTAAAAAAAGATGGTGAGTCCCCAGTACTCTCAAGAAATCTATAAATATTTGAATACGAGAGCTGATCATAGGTAGTTGAATTAGTCTGCAATAGTGGAGCTTTGCGTCATTTTCGCGACACACGAAGACACTTCCGTGACATTTCAGTAAAGTGGTTTCAAAATAAAATCGAAAAGTTAGCTTCGACCTTTAGGCATAGTGTAGTATTATTTATTAAAATATATATTGATAGATATGTTTATTCATTCTGATTGATATAATTACTTTTTTGCATAGAGACGGTTAGTAGGTGGGTCATAATTAAACTGTCTATCAAAATGCTATGAAACAAAATGGCCTTGAAAATGAATTGACTTATTATTTTGTTTTCAAGAACAAAACATAATACCTACTTATTAAAAAAATGTGTATTTTTCATTCATAAAACCCAATGTAATTTGTAACGTATATATTGTAATTTCTTAGAACTTTACATTCAAAAATCTTTTTAATTTTTTTGAACTTAGTTTATTTTATTGCTTATAACTATTTTTAGAAAGGAGTTACCTACTTAAAAATGTATTTGAAAAAAATGTTAATCCTATGATATTTTCTATTAAAAGTTATCTTCCAACATCGTATACATATTTTTTTTAAATGTGAAAATTTTGTAATACAAATTTTATATATTATTACAATAAAGTATTTTGAACAAATTTAACGTAAGGCAAAATTTTAAAGGCTTTATTGTCAAAAAATGGCAAGACACCGAGTTGATATTTTTTTAATCCTGAGTCCTGAAAAAAGGGGTGTTATGTGTTTGGGTGGTATGTTTGGAAGTGTAACTATCTGTCCGTCTGTGACATCATGGTTCTTCAATGGATGTTCAGTTCCTGTGGTTCTAATCTGATAACTGTTTAAAGTATCAAGAGTGAAATGTAATATTTATTAAAAATGTGTATTAAATACCAACTTACTGAAGTTTCTTTGCTTTTGCTAAATGTGTGTTAGTAATAAAAAAACAATTTTTTTAAAAGTGTTTAATATGTAATTATATAATTTACACATTTATCTTAATTATAACTTTGCAAAGTAACTGAGTGATAAGTATAAAAATATTGAGATAGATGTCGACCTTAAATAATGCAATACTGGATAATCTACTTAGGTATAATGTGTTTGCATATTGCATGACAAAAGTGTAGCATTTATTGTCAATAATGAGTGTATACAGACCGTCCAATAAGTTCTTTGAGACTATAAATTATTAGCACTCAACTAATATTTAAGGTAGTGATTCCATAGCCTTGTATAGTGATGGGCGATTACGAGATGTTCATAATAACAATCGAGTCCACAATCGACTCGAAGATTGATTTTACAATCGAAATGTTCGGTTATTCAAGTCGATTATTTGCCACATAGGTTATAGCAAAAGCAGCGAATGAAAATACATATAATCGCGATTCAAGGTTATATGCTAGTCGACTGACATTAACGCGACTCGTTGATTGTTCACTGTTCAGTCGGTACTCACTACTTTGTGATTTCTTCACTATTGAATTCGTATTACACGATTACTGCACAATCGACCATCGACTCGACCACAGACTGTTGTTGAGTGATGAACGATTATGTGGCTCTCAACAGTGTACGATTCAGTACTATTCGACTCGGTCTCGGTGAACTATGAAACAACAACAATCGAGTTCAAGTGGCAAGCATCGAGAGTCATCGAGATGTCTGAACAATCGAGACAATCGAGTAAAATATCTCGTATCGCGCATCACTTGTATGAACTTAATTTCTTAGATACTATGTCGGCTTCGTAGTCTCGTCTTTACCAATTAAATTTTAAGTGATACTTAATTTATCGACCAAAATTTGTAGTTGAAATTTAAATAAAATTAAAAATGTTAAAAAAAAAACAGTGCAAACGGTTTTCGATTTCCAAAAGAAAGAATTAGATTATAAGCCTTATCTGAAGTTTCCATTCTAATTTTGTGAACATTAATGCCTGTCTTGAAGAATATGTATTTGAACGATGTTCACATACAAAACCCATTTTTAATCGCTATCAACTATCCATATTAGAATACAGAGTTCACTAGTTAGTTGTTACGTTCGTTTAGGTGTGTCTGTGTGTGTCAAACGACATCAAGATAGGATATTTGCCAATCAGAATGGACCCTGACTACACGACCTAGTCGCTTGTAGAAAAACAACTATAAAATATTAAACCATGTAATAGTTCTTTTCTCGACGTACGTTTCACTAACCATTTTAGCATATCTTAAACCTTTTATTTTTATAAACACACTAGCGGCCCCGTCCGGCTTCGCCCGGGTGCTAAGAAAGCCTGGGTGCAATACACTATTCACTCGCTTCGCTCGTTCGCTATATATATAAACCTTCCATTAAAAAAATTATCTAACTGGTGGTGAAAACCACATCAAAATCCGTTGCGTGGTTTAGGAATTACATTACTCACGCGCTACGCTCGTTCGCTATATATTTAAACCTTCAGGGAACAATTCCGTCATACATGATTTTTGCGTAACTTTAACCGTTTACGCAGCGCACGCAACGGAAGCTCTCAAAGGGAATAATTTTTTCCATTTTTGCAACATTGATGCTCCACTCCTATTGGTCGTAGCGTGATAATATATAGCCTATAGCCTTCCTCGATAAATGGGCTATCTAACAAAAATTTTTTTTTCAAATCGGACTGGTAGTTCCTGAGATTAGCGCGTTCAATCAAACAAATAGATATAGATAGATTGAAATTTGAAAAACAGGAAAAAAATTATGAAAACGGAAAATTCGCTCTTCTAGTCCTTATAACTTTACAATTACACACTAAGTTACGATTTAGTTTATTTTTATTAAAGTTATTAACTTCTGTATAAATCATTAAAAACATGACTCTCTCATGATGTGGATTTTGTAGGTGCGTTACTATATATACGAACACATCGATCGATACCCAGTAGTGCTTCTGTTGTACAAAGTGCAGAATTTACCAGTTTTATAATATTAGTTTAGATAGATTTCACCATAAGATGTAATTTGAAAATACACACCCATTTGTTTGTTATCAGTGGGAATATGCAACATCGACGACTACCGCGATTTTGAATACAATATCTGGATGACCGAGCCTTGCTCGGATGAGTTCAAAAAAAATAGTTCCCATTTCATCAAAATCGTTAGTCGTTTTTAAGAAAAAAATTTACATTCCTATAAGTAGATAATATTATTATACGTCATACTACATAACGTATGTACGTACATATTTTATATAGGTAATATAAAAGTAATATACCTATTTATTTAAATATTAGTTAAAAAAATAACAACAATAAAATCTAAACATAATTATGTAAGTATAATTATGTTTAGATTTTATTGTTGTTATTTTTTTACTTTTCAAATAAATACTGATTATTTTAATAAGTTAAAGATTGACTGTCAGAGTAATTTGACATAAATAATGAAAATAGTTTGTTTTTTCCAAAGCCTACTCACCATACGACACTGTTTTATAACGTTAAAAAAACTGATTTTTAAAATGATAAAATCGATAAGAAAACGAATTTTTCCAGGGATGAGATCTAGCTAGATCGATTTTTTGCTCCCCCGAAACCCCTTTTCGGTAAATTTGATCAAAATCGTTAGAGCCATTTTCGAGAAAATATTTATATAGGTACATATATACAAGATTTGCTCGTTTAATAATATAGGGATTCAGGGTACGAACAATTTAGAATGTAACAGTCTGTATGTTAAGTGGATGTAAGCAATCGATAATAGCGATACAGACAGTTCTTGGAGTGTACGTATAAGTAATAAACAACTTGTAATTAAATTTTTACACAGAAGTGATGCCCCATAATAAGGGAAACCTTGCTTATGTATGAAGATAATGATCATAGCAATACCTATCAGGCCAGTATTTCCCATGTAACCGAGAGCTTTCATGTTCGCTTAGAGCGCTTTGTCTTCAGGGGATGTCGTCTACTAGAAAAACTAGGAAACGGATGGTTGGCGTGACATGAATCTATTAAATTGTTTAGCAAGAACGGATTACGAGGCATTTGATAAACAAATGGTTTATAACACTCTTGTTTTATTGTATGGCAATTTATATTAGATGGAACTTTTTTCTTATTTGTGTTGTTATAGGTCCTTACGGATAAAAATCAGTAGACCTTGCTCCGTTCGTATATTTAAGGAGTAAAGACGAGTTGTCTCCCAAATAGGCATGTATTTATTTTATTTTTATTTATTGTAGATTATAGACGCGTCGACAACTTAGGTCATTAGCGTCTTAAATTACATTAAATAACAACTAACTTAAAACTAAATAACAACAAAACATCCATGAGCGCAGGTGGGATTCGAACCCACGACAGTCTAATCTAGAGACCTGTACCAAGTACGCTATCCACTAGGCTATACTGTCCTCAAGTAGGTATGTAAATTTTTAGATAGTCCGAGTTGTATCCCGGGTAGGGCGCAGTTGTATCCTATCTCGGAACAGACGCTAATGACCCTTGTTGTCGAGCGTCTATAATTCACAATTCATTCATTCATTCCTATCTCGGACATGCATGGTACAACCAAATCCAAAAACTTCTTTCGCAAGAATACTTAAAAAAGGAAGAAGTAGCAACCGATGTTACACACTGCCTAAACTACTTTTACATCCAGAAAATGTTGCGGGAACTGCTTTGGAAAGGATTTCTCTGCTATCCAACCAAATGGAGATTCAATCGGTAGATTCGCTGACTATTTAGTCGAAAATTACATCGCTGAAAATGCCCGATTCCATCCCGCCATTCGTCATTTTTGCGACGAACCACGAACGCTTGCGAAACGTCCCATCGGGAGACAACTGCGCCCTGACCTTTTTCGTGTTTGGGTAAAATCATCAATCAGGGATACAACCCGATCTCGTTCTATATTTAAATTTCGGGAATTTGACGTTTCACCAACGTGTCACACAGCATGCTAGGATGTGCTCGGTGGAGGCTCGGTGCTGTTTTCACGTTTCTCTCAATTTATTATTACAATAATCATTGATCCAAAATTTGGGATAAAACAACAAAGGATTATTTTCTTGTTTTCTCATCATTTTCGGTATTTATGAAACTTTGAATCACTTCAACCCCCGAGGAGACGTTTGATATATAGTAAAACTGTACATCGTTCGGTTCAGGTTCAAAGAGTATTTCTATCAAAATTGATTTATGCATTTGGAGTTTGGACATCGTCATGGTAGAAACAGATAGGTAGACAAACAAAAAAAGGAAAACTCAAAGGGTCGAATTAAAATGGCATTTGTTACATTCATTCGTTCAAAAAAATATATATTGGTATTTTTATAATAGAATCCCCTTTATTATTAGGTAAAATTGGATAAAATTATTAGGTACATTAAAAAGCGCAGGAAAAATACGTATTACGACATTAAAATTCTTTTCTGCATTACATTGAAATAAAAATATACATTGTTGTGATGAAAATGGTCATACTTTTTTTACCAATATTTTTTTGAATGTGCTCTCCATCATCTAAGATTTACCTTCTTCAAGTACGTCTCTGTATTTTCCATATGTAATGACTGCAGTGGCGGTAATTATTGTAAAAATACTGGACTAGTTCACACGCAAATCTGTTTACGCTGTCATGGTTTAACTAGCTCGTTGCGGCAGCACCATTTATCATTAACTATATTGCTTTTATAGTTCATGAGCACGAAATTTGTAAAGGATATTTATACATATCAAACAGTTCCGTGACTGACTGACAGACAACGCACAGTCTAAGCCACTAAAAATAGAAAAGTGAAATTTAGAAAATTTGTTCGCTACAGGATGTAGAGGTGTACTAAGAAAGATTTTTTTGGAAATCAACCCCTAAAGGATGAAAATGTACAGAAAATCGTATTCCCTGCGTGTTTAAACTTGAAACTTGGTATAAATACTCTTCAAAACACGTATTTTAGGATTTTTTAAAACAACCTCTATAAGGAGGTGTGCAACGGGGTGTTGAAGTTTGTTACTGGGCATAAAAAAATCGAAGTCACGGTTAACCGCTAGTATGCAAATAATGTGAAGAAAAAACCAATTGATTTAAAAAACAAGCCGTGAGGTGGGTCGTTTATTAGGACTAAAGTGCGACCCTTGAGGTCCACACGACGAACTTCCCAGTTTGATAAATATTTAATAATAATAATTAAATTAGATATTACACAGAAAAGTAATCATTTTAATCATTAAAACATCAATAATTAAAAAAAAAAAAAAAAACGGCTGAACCGATTTTTATAAAATTTATGTCGGATCAAAATGACGTTAACACGCCTCGATTGACACCCTTACGAAGTCGATATAATTTTTTATTCGCGAGATATTGTGTAAAATCTACTTTTTTGGAGGTTATTTGGTTAAGAAAAAAGAACGGCTGAACCGATTTTGAAAAAATTTCTTTCAGATCATATTTACGTTAATACGCGTCGATTGGCACCCTAACGTAGTCGATATCATTTTTCATTCTCGAGATTTCGTCTTAGAAAGAAATGGACACATACGTAGAACGTACGTACGTACACACACACACACACACACACACACACACACACATCTTTCTAAAAGTAGTGTAAAAATAGTGTAGTGACCTTGAAATATAAAAATTTTTTTTCCTTTTTGATTTCGATTTTCGGACCCATTACAATAACTTCCAGTGGGAAGTTAAAAATTTATAATTAATATTCAGGGTTAAGTAAATGACTGCTCAATCTGCTGCGATTGTGGAAAAGTTCGGGTTTGAATCCCGATTGTGACAACGGTTGATAAAAATAATTTTTTTTTATTGTAAATTATAGACGCGTCGACAACTTAGGTCATTAGCGTCTTGATTACATAACAATTCTCACTTAAAACTAAATGACATCACAAAACATCCATGAGCGGAGGCGGGATTCGAACCCACGACAGTCTGATCCAGAGGTCGCGACGCTAACCACTGGAACACACTGTCGCCCGAGACAGTCGACGGTGATAATCCACGAACTAGTGAAATAATAACATAAGCTTCTTTATAATTGTTATGTAAGAATTTATTATGTCAACCATACAAAGTGGTCGATGTTAGGAGACTGGTTGGGAACTAGTTACTTTTACCCTATTTATTTTGAAAAATAAAAGGTAAAAACTGACAATACAACTGAAGGAATATTTCGAACAGTTCGGGTGAAATTTTGTACTGCCTTGAAAAATTTCCTATAGAACAGGTATTAATTATTATTATTACATGTATTTTTTAGGGACATTCGGTATTCGTTAGTGGTATTCGTGTGTAATAATTTTTTTTCCTAATAGAGCAGAATCCATTATGTAATTTGGCTGAACCACCAATATAAATTTACTTATATTAATACTAGCGGACCCGTCCCGGTTTCGCTCGGGTGGTATGAAATTATGATTTAATAGCGGTCACCCATTACTCCGCTCACGTATATTTAGTATAGCTGATCCGGCAAACGTTGTTAATAATTTCTAGGAATAATTACATTACTCACTCGCTTCGCTCGTTCGTTTGAATTTTATTAATACAGTACTCACTCGCTTCGCTCGTTCGCTTGAATATTATAAATACACTACTCACTCGCTTGGCTCGTTCGCTTGAATATTATAATTACATTACTAACTCGCTTCGCTCGTTCGTTTGAATTTTATTAATACACTACTCACTCGCTTCGCTCGTTCGCTTGAATATTTTCGCCTACTCACTCGCTTAGCTCGTTCGCTTGAATATTATAAATACACTACTCACTCGCTTCGCTCGTTCGCCATATATGTATTTTTTAAAGCTTAATATAAAAATCGCGATTAAAAATCAGGGGTTGATCGTATAAGGGTGAAAATTTAGAGTTGTATGTATTTTTCAATGCTGAATCATGAAAAAATTAAAACAAAAAATTTTGTCAAAAAAATAAAAAAAAATTTTTTGGGGTGGACCACCCTTAACATTAAGGGGGATGAAAAATAGATGTTGTCCGATTCTCCACCCTACCCGATAAGCACACAAAATTTCATCAAAATCGGTCTAGCCGTTTCGGAGGAGTTCAATAACGTACACCGCGACACGAGAATTTTATATATAAGATTTAAAGTTAGTGACGAATTGTAACATAAAATCGGATTACTGTAGGTATACAAGATTTAATACCATGGGGGATCCCGTTGTTCGTTGTAGCCAGGGGGTCCGTCTCATAATATGGGCCCTGCCTAAGGGGATGAAAAAGAGGATTGAAAAAGTAGGCTTTTCCAAAACCGCTTGAGTTCGGAACGTGACATTTGACACAAGTCTCCTTTGTCAAAAAGAGATACGTGCTCGAAACAATTTTCGATATGTGCGTACTTAGGGGTGGAAACGGAGGTCCAAGTTTTATTAAAGGTACGCGAGACGCATATCTCTGATATTGCTTAAGCTAGAAACGTGAATTCCTTCTTAAAAATAAGAGATACATTTTCGACAGTTTTTCGAAAAAAAATATATTGGAGTAGGTGAATGATAAGAGGTTGAGTTTTTTGAGATACTAGGTATAGCTAGAGATGGTATCTCAAAAAACTCAATCTGTTATTGCAGCGTTTCCCTCATTCTCTCAATTTTAAACCGGACGAAGCCGGGTAGAAAAGTTAGCGTTATATAAAATATGTACAATGTTCTGTTTAAAACAATACTTATTTTAAAATGCATTTTAAATTCAATGGACAATATTTCTCCGATATAAAACTAGTAATTTACATAATAAGCGGAATTGATTTATTTAGCCGCGACAACAGTAATAATTTATACCTCGTAATAAGTGTACTACCAATGGTGAGATAAGCAAATGACGTTAATACACTCTGTACACAGAATTCATTATGATTACCATTAAAAAATGATACATTTTTCAAATTATGGCATCGCTGTAGCACAATTTGATAAATATTTAAGAAGAAAACAGTTTGCGGAAGTGAGTATACCAACAACAAATTTACTTTATTCAATAAATATTCCAACTTTTTTGAAAATCTGTTACCTGAACATGCAATTTTAAAAGATATTAAAAAGCGCATGACCTTGAAGTTTGCAAACAATTGAAAATGAAAAACTTTGTCAAGTCTACACATCCATAAAAATGATCGGATTTTGATTTATTTAGCGTCGATTTGTTCGCGTCTTGATGAGAGCTAAAACAATTCAGAAAAAAGTTACGGCGGAATCAAGGAACGAGATAGGATTTTTTTCATCTGAAATTAATCTATAGATGTATAGGGTCATAGGTGTATAGGGTCATAAAATGCGCATGAAATCGGCCGATTTTGTGTCGGTTCATGCGCGCTTTTTGGAAGCGTTTATTTAGTTTGTTTAAATCTTTCAGGTCAATTTTGAACGATTTCCACATTTCTGATCGATTTGAAATTTTGTACACATATGTATTCCCGATGACACTATGTATATGAATCCATCGTTTTTAGAATTAATTAATCAATTAATTTGATTAAATAACGTTTTAATAGTAAAAATGTTGAAAGATTAAAAAGAACAAAATGAAATATCAGTAAAAAAACTTTTTAAAGAGAATTTTTTTTTAAATGGACTAAAATAAAAAGAAAAAAAATATTTTTAATAATTTAGATTCATAAATTATTATAAAAGCGTAGGTCGTGACTAATAGATTATCATAGAGTTTACAACCCACGATTTTATAATAATTATGAACCTAAACTCTTCAAAATTATTTTTTTCCCTTTTAAGTACCTACATTTCAATATAAGCTTGTCTTTAAAAAAGTTTTTATGTGAAACATTTTATGCCGCGGGTGTGATTACGTTTGAATGGAGCGACGCGTCTTTACATATCTATATGAATATTGTTACACAGTTTACGTGTGTGTGTGTAGCTATTAAGTGTGTGTGTGAATTGCTAGGGTATTTTCAGCCATTTCGGGGGGTAATAAATACAAGATACTCGCTATTTTACGTCTCGCTGTGTTACGTGTGTGTGTGTGTGTGTAAACATCTGTGTACCTACTGCTGTTTCAATACTTTCAAAGAGTGAGAGTTTCCCGCGGGGCAGGGAGTTATAAATAAAAAATTCTTATCATTGGAACTACTGAACCGATTCTAAAAATTCTTTCAATAATTATCTTTGTAGGGGAAGAATTTCCCGCGGGGGGGGGTAATAAATCATAAATTCTTATCTCTGGAACTACTGAACCGATTCCAAAAATTCTTTCACTATTTATCTTCGCAGGGGGAAAATTTCCCGCGGGGGGGGGGGGGTATAAATCATAAATTCTTATCTCTGGAACTACTGAACCGATTCTAAAAATTCTTTCACTAATTATCTTCGCAGGGGGGAATTTCTCGCGGGGGAGGGGGGTAATAGATCATAAATTCTTATCTCTGGGACTACTGAACCGATTCTAAAAATCCTGTCACTAATTGTCTTCGCAGGGGGAGAGCTACGAAAATGTTTCACATCTGCCAGGCGTCCCACGACGGCTCACATTTTTTTTACTTTTTTTTAATTTAATGCCGTTGTTATTACTATTCGCGCGTCTATAGTCTGTAAACTGTTTTTTCTTTTAAATATTGATGTCAGCGTTTCCGTTAATTTATTTTCCAGACTACCTAAATTGTAATATTTAAGTAGGTACAGTAACTTGATTCTGAAATCATTTGAGATTCGTTCCATCTGGTTCATTAAAATCTAAAGTCAAGTTGATTTTGACAGAACAAGCATATTTTCTATGAGTAATATTTTTTACTCTATAGTACTTTTCACCTGTAAATATTGGCACCTGTTCGCGAACGTGATGGTTTAAAAACATTGATCTACTATTGATTAATACAGCAGGTATATCAGAGGTACATTAAAACAGGTGCCAACTAACACCACCTGTAAGATCACGTTACGTATTACCTGGCGCACCTGGATAACTGTTGTGCGATAATTCTAGTGAACGGTTACATGCTGGTTTGTATCCACAATTGCTGCGTTGTTGTATGACACGAACGCTAGATGACGTAACTTACATCGCGATTCGCGGAATGGATTCTTATATAAAGTTTTAAGCACCCGTGGTTTTAAGATACGGCTAACACTCTGTACGAAAGTATACTGAAATTATAATGTAACACAGTTCACAACTATGCGTCTAAGAATTAGCTAAGGCGAACAATCATCTCTAATGAAAATTTTTCGTTGGAAAGCAGCCAATAATATAATTGATTCGAAATATATTGGAAAAAATCATTTTACCAACCATAGTCACAGTCAGGACTCTAACCTGTGACTATGGTTGGTAAAATGATTTTTTCCAATATGTTTCGAATCAATTATATAATTGGCTGCTTTCCAACGAAAAATTTTCAATTGCAATTCAGCCGTATAAATCTATTAATTTATCATCTCTAATATTTATAAAATTGCAGCGTATGTAGCGAGAATCGGTGGATCGATTTAAACGAGACTTTCACTAAACGATTGGAAATTTTATCAGTTTAAACATGGGCTATATTTAATTACAATCGATGTATCGATTCATTAATAAATAATTTTACAACGGTCTACTGTAGAGCTGAAGATACTACCTACCATTTTCTAAATTTAAAAGAGAGCTTAAGTCGATACTAACTGAAGCGTGTTTATACTCAGTTAATAAATCCTGTTCACTGCTGTATTGGACAATAAATTTATTCTATTCTATATCAATAAAAACAAGCCGTGAGGCAGGTCGTTTATTAGGACTAAAGTTACTTTTAACTGGGACTCACAAGTGCGACCCTTGATGTCCACACGACGAACTTCCCAGTTTGATGAATATTGAATATTAATAATTAAATTAGAAATTACACCGAAAAGTAGTCACTTTAGTCATTAAAACATAATTACGAAAAAAACGAAGTTGACAACATTTTTTTGGGCGAGATTTCGTATAAGACAGTGCCGGATTTATATTTTTTATGAGTGTAGGCCACTTTATTTCCGCCGCCCCATGTACATACCTTTCTAAAATAATAATTTTCCATTTGTAGTAAAGAGGCCTCCTTTACTACAAATGGAAAATTATTATTTAAATAAACGAATGAATTAGTCATTAAGAAAGAGAGCGTAAAAAAGAAACAAGGTATACAATTTTTTACGGGTCTTTTTAATAGCAAAATCATCTGTAATATCATCATAGTTTATGGTGTTCATTATCTCTGCTTCTATTTATTGAAAGTATAAAAAACCATGAGAAAACCAGTGGACGTGTTTGACTTTTATCCTCTGAAATCAAGTGACCGTCCTCTAAAATCTGCCGCCCCTAGGACGCTGCCGTCCCTAGGCCGCGGCCTATACGGCCTATTTATAAATCCAGGACTGGTATAAGATCTACTTTTTTGCAGTCGTTTTATTTAAACAAAAAAAAAAACGGCTTGATCGATTTTGATAAAATTTCTTTCGGGTCTTGTTGATGTTAATATGCTTCTACTTGCACCCTAACAAAGTCGATATCAATTTTTATTCGCGAGATTTCGTGTAAAATCCACTTTGGGCAGTCTTTTTCTTAAAAAAAAAACGGTTGGGCCGATTTTGATAAAATTTCTTTTGGATCAAAATGACGTTAACACGCCTCGATTGACACCCTTACGAAGTCGATATAATTTTTTTTTCGTGAGATATTGTGTAAAATCTACTTTTTTTTCTCGATATTTCGTTTTAGAAAGAAATGACTACCTACGTACGTACGTCCACACCCACACATACATACACACAGAGAGACATATTTTCAAAAATAGTGCAAAAATAGTGTAGTGACCTTGAAACATAAAAATTTGTTAAACATTTTGATTTCGATTTTCGGACTACAATAACTTCCCAATGTACTGGGAAGTTAATGATAGGTAGATAGATAGATATTTATTTTATTTATAGACTCCAAATGGGAGTATAAATACGTCACACAAAACGGTAAAATTACATATTAAAAATTAAAATCATATAGACATTTTTCAACAAAATAGTCCTTTAGACTTTATATTAGAAATCGTGTCCATCGTGATTATAATAAAATTAAGCAAAAAATCAGGATAGTGGACAATATAATTTGATTTATTAAATTAAATGTACGACGTTTCGTCTATAGATTTAGACTTTTTCAAGTACATACATAAAAATAACAATATTTTTATGTATGTACTTGAAAAAGTCTAAATCTATAGACGAAACGTCGTACATTTAATTTAATAAATCAAATTATATTGTCCACTATCCTGCGATTTTGCTTAAGTCCTTTAGAAGTTTTTTAAGACTGTTAATAGTGTCCACATTCTTTATTTCTGCTGGAAGCTTATTGTAAAGCTGGCTGCCTTTGCACAATAGGCTATTGTTGTAATTAGTAGCTCGATAATTTTTAATGTAAATATCACTGCTTGTTTTTGTGTTGTGATCATGTATTTCACTATTTAAAGTAGTCAAATTACTATGCTGTCTGATATAAGTGAGTAGTTCGAGAATGTAGACACTTTAAAAAGTTAAAATTTTATATTGCTTAAAAATTGGCTTACGGCTATCCGTAAATTTAACTCCGAATATAGTTCGTATGATTCGCTTTTGGGCTTTGAACACCCGATGGCATTCAGAGGAATGACTCCATAGTATGACACAGTACTTCATGCTGCTATAGCAGAAACTGTAACACACTGCAATAACTGTATAATACTGTATTACCCTGTAATAATAAATAAGTATAGATAAAGACAATAGTTATTAACAAATTCAACAATCTGCATAAAAATATCTTCGCTCGGGTGCTATGAATTGACGATTAGTTACACGTTTTTAGCTTGAGCAATTTCTGAGATACAGCGTGTTCTTCATGAAAGTTTCCACCCCCGTTTTCAACCCTTAGGATACGGATTTCGACAATTTGTCGAGCACCGATCTCTTCGATTTTAACAAAGAATACTATGGTCAAAATTCGATATTCTAGCTCGAGCAGTTTCGGAAAAAGATTATTTTTTATAATAGGTACTCCTTTTTGCTCTCTTAAGGATTAAATAAAAAAAAGTAATGAGGTCTCATGGGACATCCGACAGAAGCTATGCTTTTAACGCATTGTCTATAAAACCGAATTTATCAAAGCTATAACAATACAATTGAAAAGTTATTATTTGATCGGCATTTTGAAATCTGACGCAATTTTTTTTTTGTGTCCTATAAAACTCTTAAATATCAATTTTCAAAACGATCGGATAATTTTTACAAAAGTACATATAGCCGCCATTTTGAAATCTGTCGCCATTTTATTTTTTTGTGTTCTATGAAACTCTCAAATATCAATTTTCAAAAGGATCGGATAAATTTTACAAAAAAGTACATATGGCCGCCATTTTGAAATCTGACAACATTTTATTTTTTTGTGTCCCTTGAAACTCTCAAATATCAATTTTCAAAAGGATCGGGAAATTTTTACAAAAAGTACATCTGGCCGCCATTTTGAATTTTGATGCCATTTTATTATTTTGTGTTCTATAAAACTCTCAAATATCAATTTTCAAAAGAATCAGATAATTTTTACAAAAAAGTACATATGGTCGCCATTTTGAAATCTGACGTCATTTTATTTTTTTGTGTCCTATAAAAGAGTCAGATATTAATTTTAAAAAGGATCGGAGTATTTTAGCTATAGGTAGATATATTTTTAACATGAGCATGTCCGTGACGCATGTCGGTGACGCGAACCTATAAATTTTTCCCCTTCGAGAAATCGTCTAACGCGCCTATAGAAGCATAGCTTCAAAAAATCTACACCTCCGTTTTACCTTAGGGGTTGAATTTAAAAAAATGCTCGAATATGGGTTTGCTTTTTTTTAAAGAAGTGTTAGTATGTTGAATTCAATATCTCTCACCTTATGATTTGTGAGATATGAACATTTTGTCAAAAAACTCTACACCCCCTTTTGACTCTCTTAGGGGTTGACTTTCGAAAAATTCTTTTTTAGCGGATGGTTACGTTCTATAAGAAACCTATTTGCCAAATTTCATGTTTGTAGAGTTTATAGTTCCTGAGATTTCGTGATGAATCAGTCAGTCAGTCAGTGAGTGAATGGTATTTCGCATTTATATAAGATGTCTGCATTAATAGTGTAGGTAATTAGGTCATCAAGCATTTCTGATTGAATTCTCTATTAATTCACCTCAACCTATTCGGTCCATATTGGAACAATATTAGATTACGGCTTGCCATAATTATTAATTAATCAACGTGGTCTTGAGATAATAACCTATTGTGTCAGCTATAATTATTGCCAACATAAAATACTAAACAGGCAACTACGCGAAAACGGCATTCATTTTTCAAAACAAATTAAAAATATTTTATAATACGATTGAATTTATATAGAAGTATGTCGATGTCGATGTAATATATTAAATGTATTTTTTGTCCTACCCCCTATAAAATAGCTATGATTTTCATGCATGTACCTACACGCGGTCGTAAAATGACCAAATTCAGGCCGGTAACAAGCCGGGCGCTAATGTAGCTTTACCATCAGCTTATACGGCTTATAACGAGCTCTAAAAAAATTTTTTTTGCAATTTATTATTTTTAATAATAAATAAAAGTAAAATGCAACGATGCTTATAGTGAATTGAATAATTACTTTTAGTTTAGAGTCTTAAGCTTGATTCGAATTTTAGTGTACTAGAACTTTATGGCGCTTCCGAAACGAAAACAAAAAATTGAACACAGACTTTTATCACAGGATTGAGGACATAGAAAATAAATGAGCGCAACAGGAAAGACATAAACAAAATGGGTAGCGTGACAAAGATAGAATACACATGGTTAACTCAACTAAATTAATTATCATGGTTTTAAGCATGAAAAAGGGCACAGCAATCACTGATCCTAATGCACAATGGAGTTTTCCCTATGTTCGGTTTTCTGTGGTACACCCTGTATAATTGTTTTCAAAAATCAGATAAACGTATTTTTAATCAATGTGCAATGTCAAATATTCAGCATGCCAATGTTTAATAATTCCACAGCCTGTATGTTGGCAATCTGTGGTATTTATTAACCATGTAACTGATGTTTGTGGAACCCTTCAACTCCACTATATGATATTTACAGTGGTGGGATCTCAGGTCATACCACCTACAAGTACAGTACATTTGTACTTATTTGCTTACCTCTGTACATCGTCTATTTGCTGACTACTCCAGTCGCCATGTATTTCTCTAAATGCTTCAATTCAGTTGGCCCTACGAGACACCGATATTTGTTGCCGCAGTCCGCCTGTTGTGGTGCGCGGATCCTTGTGACTCGGTGTGTCTTTTAGGCCTGTGAAACAAAGAATTATATCAGTTATAAGTATAACCGCTGTAGATGTAAACCTTTCATTTTATTAGCCCCCGACAAAAAAAGGGATGTTATAAGTTTAACGTGTCTGTTTGTGGCATCGTAGCTCCCAAACGGATCACCCGATTTAAAAGCGGTTTTGTTTGTTTGAAAGATGGTATTTGCGAGATTGTTCTTAGTCATGCTTGATTGAAATCGGTTCAGCCGTTTCCAAGATTTTCAGCTTTCATCACAATTTGCAATGTCTGTGGCATCGCAGCTCCCAAACGGATGGACCGATTTCAATGCGGTTTTGTTTGTTTGAAAGATGTTACTTGCGAGATGGTGCTTAGCCATGTTTGATTGAAATCTGTTCAGTCGTTTCCAAGATTTTCAGCTTTCATCGCAATTAGTAATGTCTGTGGCATCGCAGCTCCCAAACGGATGGACCGATTTCATTGCGGTTTTGTTTGTTTCAAAGATGTTATTTGCGAGATGATTCTTAGCCATGTTTGATTGAAATCGGTTCAGCCGTTTGTACACACACACACTTTTTTTATAAGTAATAATATTGTGCAAGAGTTTTAAGTGAAAAATTACATTTTCAAAGCAGAAAATTAATTGATTAGTTAGTTTGAAAAGTATGAAATAAAATTAAATTAAAAATTTAAAAAACCCTCGACGCAAAAAAGTAAACCTTTAAAAAGTGAGAAATAATTAATATCTATTATATCTAGCCCGATGCACCGTCTATTTCTTCGTTTAGATGAAATATTTTATTCGTAAATGCGTCGAGGACCACTAAGACATTGGAATTTTTGTCATTTTACAGTCATGGTCCCCGACGCATTTACGAATAAAATATTTCATCTAAACGAAGAAATAGACAGTGCATCGGGCCAGATATAGTAGATATTAATTATTTCTCACTTTTTAAAGGTTTACTTTTTTTTATTTATTGTAGATTATAGACGCGTCGATAACTCGGTCATTAGCGTCTTAAATTACATTAAATAACAACTAACTTAAAACTAAATAACATCACAAAACATTCGTGAGCGCAGATGAGATTCGAATCCACGACAGTCTAGTTTAGAGGCGGGTATCAAGTACGCTATCCACTAGGCTACAATGTTCTCTGTAAACCTTTCAGTCATGGGCGCACCCAAGGGGAAGCAGGGGAGGGCAGCTGTTCTGGCTCCTGGTATATGGAATAAAGTGTGAAAATTCATGAAGCTTACTTCATACTAATCCCTTTCATTTCTCGTTACAGAACTTTAGCGTCTGAAAATGCCTCGAGTTGCACTTAGAGCGTTTGGATTATATTAATCTATTTAGAAAAAAAAATATTTTCGTAATCTTTAGCACTTCCTGTAAAAGCTACCTAAAACACCCGAAAATTTCTCGGCCCCATTTCAACGAAATCTATCCACATATTGAGTCGATAGCGAGATATCAAGACCTTTGTCATTACGATATGTCCGTCGATTATACTTTTGGAAAAGTATAACAAAAAAATTTACTGGAATTAATTTATGCTAAGAATTTAATTTGTTTTTTTTTTTTTGAGTTTACTCCTTAAGAATTGATATTCATATAAGGCGCCCGTTATGGGAATTATATGAGGAGTGAAATTTACACAAGCGTTAACTTAGTCTAAGAACTAAGTATCGTCAAAAGAATCTAAGTGTAGGTATATGACTCAACAAATTTTTCTTTATTGTTAACAATTTGGCAATTTCTTTATAAAATAATTTTGTGAAAGCTATGCCTTCGCATGAGACAAGACGAGATGAGATTTTTAGAAATTTGTCTCGGCCGACATTGATAAAGAAAAAGAACAGTATTATTTTGATATCATCTTAATATTGTAAGATGATATCAAAATAATACTGTTCTTTTTCTTTATCAATGCCGGCCGAGACAAATTTTTAAAAATCTCATCTCGTCTTGTCTCATGCGAAGGCATAGCTTTCACAAAATTATTTTATAAAGAAATTGCCAAATTGTTAACTATAAAGAAAAATTTGTTGAATCATATACACTTAGATTCTTTTGTCCAAATTTTGGAGATGTTTTATTGCTGCATTTGAATGATTAATTACCACTAACTCTCTGAAATTATTTTAAAATTGCGTAAATAAATGCATAAATATTACACATTTTCATAACAATTAGGAATTGTTGTAGGAATTAATTTAAATAATCGGCAGTACCTAATGTGTATTGTTATTACTTCAAAACAAATGATATTTAAAGTAAGCCCTAGTCTTGTGAAAATTGCTTTGAAACTATATTAATTAGAATTGGAAATTGCTGTTCGTTTTATTCCACAACACTGTTTCTACTAGTTTTTTGTCCTGTTCCGACCTTATTCTAAAATGTACGCAGCAGAGTGAGACAAAAGTTCTTAATGCATAGACAGAAGAGAGAATTGAGAATAAGTAATAATACATTAATAAATAGATGAATACAATATTCGCTATACATATATTTCTATTACTTAGAAGTGTTATTAAGAAGATTCTATGCAAGATAGCGAACGTAACAGTTGTTCCAGAAGTAACTTGGTGCTTTTGTGATTTATGGTGGAAGTGAAGTGCTGTGGTGGGAGGACGGGTATAAAAATAGTTTAACGCGAGTTTAACGTATCTTGAAAAGATATTGTCAATAAGTTCTTCTGTACCACTTTTGGCTTAGAAGTTTAGAGACGTTTAAAGTGTCTCACAAACTAAAAAGATCGTGAACGCCCATAGCTTTCACACCAAAAAAAATACAGAAGTTTTTCTTTGTTTATTGTAATCAGTGCGTCTTTGTCTGTGCATATGGCAGGTAAATTTAAAAAGGAGCTAAAAAAGTTTTTTCATCATTTTTTGAGTCCTCCGAAAAAAAAATGATAGATGTTATTCAAATAAATCATGAAAAAATATGCTAGTTTCAATCATAAGTACTTCTGTGAGTCACAGAAGTACAACCATAGCTTTTAAAACAGAAGAGTCACAGACTGTGATTCTTCTATTTTAAAACTATGGTTGTTTAAAGTTTCTCGCAACTTAAAAAAATTGTTTTAACTCTTTTTGTGCGATAAACTTGAACAATGTAAAAAACGTTTTTTTTTATATTCTTTTAGAAAAAATGGTATTTTTAACGAAATAAAAAATATCTCATATTTTTTAAATTAATTGTGCTTGTAAAAAAAGTATAGAAGCTACTCGAATTTAAAGTTTCTCACAAATAAAAGAAAAATTGGACACCCTTAGATTTTAAACTAAAAGTGATACAGAAAATAAGATTTCAATTTGCATCATTTTATTTCACCTGTCAATGTTACTCAAGGTCACATAGCGAATAGTTCTGCTATTTGAAAGTTAATTGGAGTATTATGAAGTATTAGAAATACCTTGTATTTTTTTATGTCCGTCTTGTAACTTCCTGTGTTTTAACACGACGCGTTACAGCAACGAGTTACTATCTTCAGGTGTGGTTAAATTTTTTCAAAAATTACACATTGAGTATCCGTAACACGTAATGGATTGTGGAGTACTGATTTAAATTTCGAAATTTTATGATGTAATTTTTAAAAAAATTTAACCACACCTGAAGATAGCAACTCGTTCCTAAAACGCGTCGTGTTAAAACACAGGAAGTCAGAAGACGGACATAAAAAAATTCGACTGATGACCAGTCCTATACTTCCCACCTAGTAAATATTTGCAAAAAATAAACACTCTTTTTTTTTTTATTCTTTGACTAGGCCCAAATAACCTTAGCTGTTGGTGGTCTTTAAAACACAATTTAATTTTTATTCTTTGAAAAAAGCATGGCCCTCTTTTTTGTTTGGTGATCTACTGATGGCTAGCTTAATATAGCAAAAATCATGGTTACCTTGATTTACGTACAATTTTTATTTTTTTTAGTAAAATATTTTTTTTCTCGAAAACTATACATTTTAGAGAAAAAAAATATTTACATTTTTTTCATATTATAACATCTAGAATTCATTTATATTTTTTTTTACCTATGTTAATACATGACATTGAGGACGTTTTTTTGAATATCTCAGGATCCACTGAACCGATTTGACTCAAAATCTAATCAGATCTAAGTTAAAGGCTGATAAACACAATAGAACAATCGGCATGCCCGTATGTTGTTCCGTTCTTAAGATATCGAAGGCGAAAACTTGACCACATACACACACACACACATACACACACACACATACAGACATGAGTCAGAAAATGATCTTAAACGATTGCTAAGGTCTCAAAACGTGAAAATCTGTTAAAATCTCGAAATATTGTTTTCGGACTGAATCCATTACTTCCCTACCATAGTAGAGGTGGGAAGTAAAAATACAAGGTATTTCTAATACTTTATAATATTCATATAGCGACTTGGAGACCCAACACTCTAAAAATGTATCATTAATTGGAGTATCGGACAGTTTATATGAGGTTTTATGCCGCTGTCATCGTATTTGAATCTGAATGTTTATACAGCTCGTGAGAGTACCGACACTATTTTTAAAGTTCCGTACCTCCGACCGGAACCGTCTTACTGAACCTGCGATGTACGTCTGTCAGTGGCGGTTCGTCTTTAAGTGCGCTTGTGCACCGCACTGCCAGTTGAAATGCAACGCAACGCAAAATTAAAAAAAAATAAATTTATGAATTTACTTATTGATAAACGATGACACGTCATACACCTATACACAGAATCAAATATTATAATCGGTTAATCATGTTTCATTGAACAAATCTGCTGATCTGTTGTATTTCACCCAAGGCAGAGCGTTTTTATTAGCGCACGAAACAACTAGCATTGTCCCAATGTTAAATTACACAAGGATAGTAAAACCGTGAGACAGATATATTTACGTAGTTTTATATAGACGCTCTTCGTGCGCCGATCCAATACAGCCGAAAGACACCGAAACAACTTCGGTTAAGTTCGGTACAGTTTTTATATTATTATCAGTAGATCGGTAGACCGTAAAGTTAACAGTCCAGTTTATTTCATTTTTCAATGAAAATTTCCGGTTTTTTAAATTAAATTCTGTTTTGTAATTTGTAAAAAAATGTTTCGTGGTGAATTATGGTTATCGGCATTAAAATAATCAAACTGTAATAATATAATGATTATAATTTAATTCATATTTGATTTTCTTCAACAATAAACTTGAAATTTCAACAATTAATTTTATAAAAATAATAATTAATTCACGCGTTCTTTTAAAAAAGAATTGTATGGTGCATCATGGTTGTGTGGATGTGATACACTTATTATTTTTTTTCTGCTTTCTGTGTGAAGCTAACTCAAAAAGGCGTTAATGATTCGACCCATTTGAAATGGTAAAAAAACCGTTCATATTAAACTATTTGCAAAATTTACATAATATTATAGGTATAAAGATTGTCCGAAAGACTAATCTGAACAAAAAAAAATTAATGAGAGTAAAAAAGAGATGTAGATAATTAATGAGCGCAACAAAGAGATCATATTTTTGGGTTAGGTATTTTTCGCATTACCACACTTTTTGACCACCGGCCGCCACTGACGTCTGTCCGTCTCTCACAAGGCTCTATCTCACAAACACTAAGAGGCAGCTAGTTGAAATTTTCACAGATTATGTGTTGTTGTGGCATGAATACTGGCAAATAATAGTTTGAAAGAAATAATTAATTAATTTTAATTAATTAATGTTTTTTGTATTTTACTACAACTCTGACTTCTGCAGCCTTATTTCTATACTGTACTATAGAGCGTGTAACATCATTGTTCGACTGGCTCAGTTGGTAGAGCGTTCGACTGAAGATCTAAAGGTTCCTGGTTCGATACCGGGTTTCGGATCGCAATATTTTTGTTCTTTTTTTCCATCAAATATTCTGTTAATCTTTTTTTTACTTTAAAAATTAATTTGATTAAATATTATCTGGAACATTTTGAAACACTAATAAGAACAAAATAAAATATAAGTAAAAAATTAACTTTTTAAAAACAAGTTTAAATAAATAAATCTATTATTTTTTTACCTCTACCTAAATCTTTATTTTTAGTATTGTACAGACCTTCGGTGCGCGAGTCTCACTCGCATTTGGCCGGTTTTTAAACGATTTTATTTAGCTTGACCCCGTATATTTGTTTGTTTCAAATCTTGCGACAGCTTTTCCAACTACTTCTACTTAACCGATTCTTATGAAACTTTGCACACATATTGAGTTCCCGTGACAATACAATATTATGATAATTTCAACTTGCTAGCGAGGGTCTGATGATGGAATCAGGAGATGGACATTTCAAAGGATGAGGAGTTTGCATAATGATACGTGCCAGAAATCAAACTAAAAACTAGATAATAAAAATAGGTAAAAAACTTTTAAGTTAAACGGTTTTATTTTAAATCATCAGCTGTACCAAAAACTAGAAAATAAGTAGGACACAAACCAAAGGGCATTTTGTGTCGCTGCGCCAGCGGAATAAGTAATAAAATCGCGGGGCGCATAACGACTGTATAATTATTAAATAAGAATAGCTTGTCTAGAAAAATGTGTTTTCAAGCCCACCAACAGAAATATTTTAAATGCGCCCTACGTTTTTATTAGTTATTCCGCTGACGCAGCGACACGCAAAGTGTCCCTTAGTTTGTGTCTTAATTATTTTCTAGTTTTTGGTACAACTGATGATTTAAAATAAAACCGTTTAACTTAAAATTTTTTAACCTATTGTAACAAAACTGTTTTCTGAGTTGGCGGAATAAATATTTATTGACAATAATTAAAAACAATTAACTATAAGTATACAATAATAATAACGCAACAACGGAAAGTCAATTCTAACAATAAAAAAAACTTAAACGGTAATTATTGAACTAAACGAGCCACTTATATAACACTTAATTATATATACAATTAACTACGCTAATATTTATATTGTCAGGTGAATTTATATCAGAATTATTTATTTGTTCAACACTGTCACAGTACAATCTATCCTGCCTGATTACCGTTGACTGATCAATATTTATTTCATTGCATGACACCGTCGACTGATCCTCTGACTCGCTCGTACTTCGCTTATATAGGTCGCGCAACCCCGCCTAGTACGTTCTCGCGCTCTCCAGAATATTCCGGCAGGTACTTCTTGTAAGCAGACACCGCTTCTTGATTTTTCTATTGGAGGCAGTGGCGTAACATCTTGGGGTTTGCTACACTATTTTTTACAAGTAGGCTGTGCCTGGCTTGCGAGACCGCGACGGTTGTTAATGCTAGTTAATGAACCAAAGGATTGGACGGCAAGTGTACGATATAAAGAGAGTTGCATTACTTTTCGAACACCATTGTGCTGTTTTTGTGTGTAAGTATGTATAGGTTAGTGTAGGCATTGTACACATTTCCACAACACAAACTAATCTCGTTTATCCGTATTAACTTTTCTCTGAACAAGTAAACTTTGAACCACAATACGAATGAACAGAGAAATAAATGGGTGAGATTCCTGTGTTCGATCTATTTAAACTCTTCCCGCGTTTCGTTCATCTGTTCTGGGAATGCTTATATTTATTTCTATACAAAATGGTACAAATTATTCGCTTTGTTCCATCATCGGCAGGCGTGTAATTTTTTCATTTTTGAAGCTATGCTTCTATAGGCGCGTTAGACGATTTCTGGCAGGAGGAAGACTTATAGGTTCACGTCACGGTAAAACCGTCACGCTCATGTTATTAAAAGTATACTACTATAGCTATGGCCAGCGGTGAAAGTAATATACTGGCGCACGCGCAGTGACCTATTTAAAATTAACATCTGAGAGTTTTATAAGACACAAAAAAATCAAATGGCGTCAGATTTCAAAATGGCCGCCATATGTACTTTTGTAAAAATTATCAGATCTTTTTGAAAATTGATATTTAAGAGTTTTATAGGACACAAAAAATAAAATGGCGTTAGATTTCAAAATGGCGGCCATATATTGTACTTTTGTAAAAATTATCCGATCTTTTCGAAAATTGATATTTAAGAGTTTTATAGGACACAAAAAAGTAAAATGGCGGCCATATGTACTTTTTGAAAAAATTATCCGATCTTTTTGAAAATTGATATTTAAGAGTTTTATAGGACACAAAAAAATAAAATTGCATCAGATTTCAAAATGGCGGTCAAGTAATAACTTTTCAATTGTATTGTCTATAGCTTTGATAAATTTAGTATTATATACAATGCGTATAAAAAGCGTAGATTCTGTCCCATGACACCTCTTGACTTGTTTTTATCGGTAATTACTGAATTACGTATTTATTAAAAATTAGCTTAATGAATAGAAAGTAGATCAATATAGTAATGTTGGACAATTATTACTGGTCCCTATAATGAGCTTAGTTGTCGTACATATATAATCTCTCTCCTTCTCATTCTCTTTCTACAACACTGGAATTAAATTTTTTTTATTTGGATATTATTGCATAACCATCTTAAAGAAATTACGTTAAAAAAGTCCTAAATGAAAACAGTAATAATAGAAAAAAGTGTATGTTATTGTAAGAGAATTTTGAAAAAAAATCGGGTAGATTGTGTTGTAGACACAAACCGCAGTTTTGACCTGAATACATTGCTCTGATGTTGGATTGTAGAATGAAATAAGTAGGCTGAGTAAGTTTAAGATGCTTGTTGCCCAATAATCTAAATGTAGCGTATAGTTCGTTACAGTGGCGGCTCCTCTATAAGAGCTGCGGAGCTGCCACACTGCCAGAAAATAACGCACAATTAAAAAAAAAATTGTATTATAAATCTGCATAATATGTTTTAAAATTTCATAATTATGAAGTCATCACATAGCATTATTATAAATGACGGCATGCCGCAGGGCCTATATTCTATAAACAGTCCTCAGCCGTAGTAAATTCACTACGCACGTGACGCGTGCTGCATTATATTTTGCATCAAAATTAGTGTGTTAGAGAGAGCGAAAACAGTAAAGAATGAGACAGATTTGTACGCGTTAAGAGATATTCTGGGTGCACAGAACGTAGGTATAGGTAGTATAGATAGTAGTGTAGTAAAAGCGGCATATCCGGGCATATCCGAACGTTTCTATAGCATAGCTTATTAATGTTATTCCAAACTGAAAACGCTCTTGTCACATAGTGACTGGTGATATCTATCTGTTGGCACACACACACACACACACACTGGCTGGTGCGTACAGTCTAATATTATGTTTGTGTTGATGGCTATATAATTCGTTTTCAATTGTAGTTAAAATTTCAAACAATGAATGTTATAGATAACCTCACGCGTGTGAAACGTTTTTCAAATTACAAATTTGAAGAAAAACTAAAATTGAAGGCACAAGGTCGCCCTTTGCCAGATATTTTCATAGAAAAACAGTGCTCTAGCCGTGGAAAAACTTATAAGCGGCAATTCAACAAAGAACTATATTTTAAAAATAATTGGATATGCGGTTGCAATATTAAAAACGCTCTTTTCTGTTTTCCGTGTGTTTTATTTGGTGGTGACAAATGGTGGACGGAAATTGGTGTAACAGACTTAACAGATCAACAAATACACTTAAAAATTGCATCAAATGTATTTTTGATTTTTTTTTCTCGAGGTCCTCGCATAATGGGGGGGGGGTGCTACTCCAGTCTCCAGGTTGACTCTGCAGAACACCCATTTAAAATGTTCACGCGCCGCCACTGGTTCGTTAGCATTTTGATTGACATCACTTTTGTAGTCACGTACATAAAGCTAGCAGGGCCAAAACGTCGTTTGACAAAATTCATGGTATGAGAATTAAGGGTTATTTAAAGGCTAATTTAATGCCCCTATTTTAAATTTATGGCTTTTACCCTAAAAGGCAAAATCTGTGGCGTTGCTAGCTTTAGTAAAAATTAGCAGCGCCAAATTGTCGGAAGACGAAATTGATGGTATGAGAATTAAGGATTATTTAATGACTAATTTAATGCCCCTAATAGAAATTTAGGGTTTTAGCCTTTTTCGTCAAAATCTGTGATTATTGTTCATACGGTGGGAACATCTATATGGTAATTAATGGTATGAAATTTAAGGGCTTGTAAGGCCTAATTTAATGCCCCTAATAGAAATTAGGGCTTTTGCCTTTTTCGTCAAAATCTATGATTATCTTTCATACGGTGGAAGTACGAGTTACGTATGGTGGAAGGAACGGCTCACATATGTTGGAAACATTCATACAACATGATAAATAATGATATGAGATTTAAGGGCTCTTTAAAACCTAATTTTATGCCCCTAATAGAAATTTAGAGCTCTTGCCTTTTTTGTCAAAATCTATGAATATCTTTCGTACGGTGGAAGTACGGGTTACGTATGGTGGGAGGAACGGCTCACAAATGATGGAAACACTGTTAAGGTAATGTTAATTTGGTTACTTTAACGCCCAAATACTTTGAATAACCTTAAGGTCTCAGCACACAATGGTTTGAATTGTTCTGGATATTTTTTAAAAAATTTATATCACTGTAAATTTAGAAAAGTTCTATCTACTTGAAATAATTAAACGTTTAACATTAAACTAATTTTATTAAACACACGTAACATACATAAAAAATACATATCTAATATAAAAAAAAATAATCGAAGTATTGAACCGATTTAAGTAAATTTTATATGGGACTACCATAAAGGTATGCCATTGATCTATTAAATAAGATAACAATCATCAAAATCGGTTTAAAAATGCTGAAGGAATCGGTCTACATACATAAAAATAAAATAGGCGCTAGTAAATACAATTCTTATTACTAAATATTATATATTATATTACTTATTGTTCCTCATTTTTGATTTAATTCAACTTTGTTATTATAATAAGTCGATTTATAATTTTTTTCGTTTTATTCCTTTATTTTACAATTTATAGTACTACCAGCTGTTAATTTTTTTCGACCCATAGACATAATAAATATTTGATTTAATCATTCTGTGCGTATAGACTTATTGGTTATTACTATTCTTTGAAAAAGTATTATACAATATGTATTTTTACTTATTGAAAAATTACCTCATACAAATAAATTTCGAAATTTATCCATTCTCACAACACGTGTTTCCGCTCGCTTTCCTCGGAGCTCAGAGAGCTTGCTCGATTTCCTCTAGATTTTAAATCTGAATTAAGGATAGAGATCTTTCAGAGCATTTATATCAAATAATGTTAAACTGAAACGCATTAGAGCATTCGGATTGATTTGAGCGCAAAACCGAACTTATCAATGATTACTCAGCCTCATAAAGGGTTAAAGTAATTCAAAGTATTTGAACGTTAAAGTAACAAATTTAATATTACCTTAACAGTATGTTTCCATCATATGTGAGCCATTCCTCCCACCATACGTAACCCGTACTTCCACCGTATAAAAGATATTACAGATTTTGACAAAAAAGGCAAGAGCCCTAAATTTCTATTAGGGGCATTAAATTAGGTTCTGAAAAGCCCTTAAATCTCATACCATTATAAACATGTTGTATGAATGTTTCCACCATATGTGAGCCGAATTCCTCCCACCATACGTAACCCATACTTCCACCATATGAAAGATATTCATAGATTTTTACGAAAAGGGTAAGAGACCTAAATTTCTGTTAGGGGCATTAAATGAGCCCTCAAATAGCCCTTAATTCACATACCATCAATTTCGTCATCCGACAATTTGGCGCTGCTAGCTTTTACTAAAGCTAGCAATGCCACAGAGTTAGCCTTTAAGGATAAGAGCCCTAAAATTAAAATAGGGACATTTAATTAGGCCTTAATTCTCATACCATCAATTTCGTCATATACGACGTTTTGGCCCTGCTACCTTTATGTACGTTTCGTCGTCCTCACTCGACGCAAGGTCACCTCAGATCCAGACATTATTTGGCTAGTCGACGCTTTATTTATCGTTTGGACTTGGATGTTTCTTTTAGTTTCGAAATCAAAACGTAACGCTCGATTTTTTGTGCATATGTCCCGAGTACTGTTATAATTTGTAAAAGTCTTCAGACTATTCCACTATTACGGCATTACGTATCAGTGTTATTCTTAAGAGATTTTTTGAACATACTGAAATCAGCTTTACTAATGTCTGAGAAATTGAATAAAAATGTTTGTCACAAATTGTGCTGAAAACTCTTCAAAAACAAAATTGTACTGAAATTTGTTCAAATTTTATAAAGCTGTAATACTTAATAGTGGTTTATACAACTAGTACAATAATCAGTAAGTATAAGACGCGAGTGGTGAAGTTGGTAAGCGAACCGCAGGCGAAAGTACCAACACCCCGAGCGTCTTATACATAATTTTGCGAGTTGTATACACTATTTTTTGTAACAATATATGAAATGTACAACATTTTTAACTTTAGAGCTTTATTGAATTAATTTCAAACACCGAAATCTCACGGACAGCTAATAATAGGTGCGTTTGGTATCAAGGTGTAGTGTAGTGTAGTGTAGATAATTTTTCACTGAAAAGTGTAAAAAGTTCACCAAAAGTGTAAACTAAATGTGCACTTGTAACAAACGGGTTAGTGTACATTCTGAGTAAATTGTACATGCGCATTACAAAATAAATTAATGACAAATTGGCTGAGTTCATTATTTCTAGTTTTTACAGTTTTTTTTGGTCGTAAAAATGTTAAACTCACTGCCATATTTATCTTGTACGATTACATTTTGAAGCTCATTCATTTTTAAGAGACAAAAAATGTAAAAAATTGAGTTCGTAAAAAGTATCAAATCTGTCAAAGCGATTGTCAATTCAGACATATATCACGTGACCTACACTACACTACGTGCACCTGCTCAAAAGTCAGGACTAATAGTTGTTACACTTTTAGTCCCACACTGAAATAACAAACAGATCAGTTATTTTACACTTTTGCATAACAAACGTAATAGTGTCTAATATTGGCCTTAATCCAATATTTATTTAGTACTTTTTTACCATAGCAACTATATTCCTATATTATGAAGTATTGAAATACCTTGTATTTTTTGATGTCCATCTTATGACTTCCTGTGTTTTAACACGACGCGTTTCAGCAACGAGTTGCTATCTTCAGGTGTGGTTAAATATTTTTTTTAACCACATCTGAAGATAGCAACTCGTTGCTGAAACGCGTCGTGTTAAAACACAGGAAGTCACAAGACGGACATCAAAAAATACAAGGTATTTCTAATACTTCATAATATTCATATATAGTGACTTGGAGCTTCAACTCTCTAAAAATGTATTATATTCCTATATTTCTCGTATGGCATAAAATATGTATTATTGCACGCTGACGCCACAGTCTATATTTTAACCACGCCTGGCTATGTTTTCGTATAACATAAAATATGTATTATTGTACACGTGCTTTATATATTATTTTAAGCAGCCGACTAGAGACACGAAATGTTGCACATTTCATATATGTGTTACAAAAAACTGTTTTATTGTGTTGATTGCATAATACAGTTGTACCGGCAAGAGCAAATCTGATTATTGCCACAAATATCCGCACTTTTGGGTCAATTTGTATATATGAATCATTTCCGCGTCCCGTTCATCTATTTTAGGGAATGAAACGTGTTTATATATTCGGTATGTATACACCTTTACTCACACACAAACACACACACACACAAGAGGGTTATACGTTACAACGACGCCAGCACTAGATATGGAGACAGGGGGGTTTGCTGCCACACACATATAGCTGTGTTGCGGTGATGCGGCAACTCACTAGGGACCTATCCTCTTCGATTGGTGACTGAAAGATATTCAGTACGACGACTTGCAGTTCACGCCATCGGTGTTAACATCGTCCCTCTTACCCTAACCACTTACCCCTTTTACCTCACACCAAACGGAGGACATATTCTTTTTTCTTATGTCCTTATCACATCGTTCACTGTTGATGTAAGGTAGAGTACCCGTAGGTGAACGCTAGAAATGAAAAATGCGATCTAAAGCCTTGTCCACATTTATAAATATTTGTGTTGTGTATTAAATTTGGCATAAACACATTTATAGGAACGTAGACGTGTGTGCCGCATATAAACGCATACACATTTTCATAACACAGTCCATTTAATGACCGCGGTTTTTTCATCAAGTTCAAAGCAATGTTTCGGTCTTGCCGAGACTAAAACGAGACTAAGCAGGTATCGGTCTTGTTCTCGCTAGTCTCGCAGTTTTGATGGTCTCGTCTCGGTCCCGCTAGGAAGGTCTCAGTATCGGTCTCGTTTCATACGCGTTTTGTGTTCGCGTATTTTTTGACTTGACATCTTGTAGTATTTTTACCCAGTTAAGCTTGAATTAAGACATTGTTCTCGTCAAAATCGATGTTAACGTGAGCAAATCTGCAAGAAAAATGAGCGTTCGCGCGAGCAAAATGTGCAGGTAAAGCTAGTCTAAATGTAAAAAAAAGTCAAGAGGTGTCATGGGACATCCGACAGAAGCTATGCTTTTTACGCACTGTAGATATATAAAACCATCAAAGCTATAGACAATATAATTGAAAAGTTATTATTTGACTACCATTTTGAAATCTGATGCAATTTTATTTTTTTGTGTCCTATAAATCTCTTAAATGTCATTTTTCAAAAAGATCGGATAATTTTTACAAAAGTACATATGGCCGCCATTTTGAAATCTGACGCCATTTTATTTTTTTGTGTTCTATAAAACTCTCAAATATTAATTTTCAAAAAGATCGGATAATTTTTACAAAAGTAAGTACCTACATATGGCCGCCATTTTGAAACCTGCGCCATTTTATTTTTTGTGTCCTATAAAACTCTCAGATATTAATTTTACATAGGCCACTGCGCATGGGCCAGTATATTACTTTCACCGCTGGCAATTATCTATAGATATCTTTTAATAACATGAGCGTGACGATTTCACCGTGTTAGTAACATCACCGTGACGCGAATCTAAAAGTTTATTCCCTGCCAGAAATCGTCTAACGCGTCTATAGAAGCATAGCTTCAAAAATCTAAACATTTGTCATGTAGTGTGAAGCATGGTCCAACCCAAAAATGTATTTTTAAGAGCGGCTTAAGGTCACATCTTAGTATAGAGACACCATACTAGAAAGACATCCAGACGTCATCACTCGACAACGGCTATTGTTCCGGTCTCCGCCTACTTGAACTCAGTGGTGTAGTGTGCAAAGGGTTACTAAAAAAACAGAGAGCGCAGAGGAGAGGGTAATGGTTGTCAAGCAGACAGTCCGTTGCTAAAGGCAGTAGGTACTTTATTGCCAATGGGCTGATGATATCACTGTGGCATTCTAAGAGTTAGTTTGTTTGCCACTGCTCGTACATTACATAATTGCATTCGTGAATATTCGCAAAGTACCTATCTATATGCGGTTGGCTTTATTGAAATAATTAATTAATATAATGCATCCATTATCGATTTATTAGAAATAAAATATTTGATTGTAAAATGCGCATTACACAGGTATAAGGTATGCTATTTACGTTATAGCAACAATGGGAATGTCGTTCTTGAATAAAACAAAGTCGCATCAGATGTCACAGCTAGATCCGATCAGACTGGTGAGCAAAAAGAGATTGACGTGCGGTTGTTCTTTATTTTGCCTGTCAGCTTCACTTCTATAAAGCAGGACTTTTTCACATTTTTATAGTAGACTTGCAGCGGTGAGATGGCTACCCATATTACAAATTGAAAATATTAACCGGTAAAAAGGCCAAGCATCTCTTTAGGGTGGTTTTAAATCAACAAATATATACAGAATTCCTCACTATTCTGTCTGTGCGTCTGTCACAGTCTTCTAGCTCCTAAACTTCCTGAATTATAAGTTTAGGTATAAGAACTCTGAAAATGCATGCAAAATTTGAGCAAAATCGATTCAGTAGTTTAGGCTCTTATAGCACCGACCACAGGCAGACATAAAAAAATGCACACACTTTTTTGTGTTCAGGGGATTTGAAAACATGACGCAAATTTACCAAAAACTCAAAACCACATTTTTGCACGATCGCAAGACGTCGCATGTGCTTAGTGAAATTTCTGGACTACATTATCTACCTAATCATAGATGGCAACAAAACGCATTATGTAGTTCATAAATAGTGCGTCAGTTGTTGATTGTGCTCTGTTTTATCGCTTCACGAAATTACTCTCACTATATATAGTGTGCTGAATTGTTTTGCGGGTAATAAGGATTTAACCCGTAAAGTCAAACTTTCGCGATATCCTGCTTCCCTAATTATTTTAGGAAAAATATCTTCAAATAAAAGTTTTCGAACATAAAATTCTGCATCTAAACCATTAAACAAAATTAATTTTGCATGCTTTGTAACGGCAGAAATTTGATATGAAAATGTCAAAATTACCTCAAAAACAGATAGCGATAGCCACGGAACTTGAACAAAATGATTAGAAATTATTCTGACAGCTAAAACGTCATCATTTTGTTCAAGTTCCATGGCTATCGCTATCTGTTTTTAAGGTAATTTTGACATTTTTATATCAAATTTCTGCCGTTACAAAGCATGCCAAATTAATTTTGTTTAATGATTTAGATGGAGAATTTTATTTTCTAAAACTTTTATTCGAAGATATTTTTTCTAAAATAATTAGGGATGCAGGAAATCGCAAAAGTTTGATTTTACGGGTTAAATCCCTATTACCCGCAAATCAATTCAGCACCCTGTAGAAGTTTCCCTTCAAAGAAAAAGAATGTCAAATACCTACTGTTATACGTGTCTATAATATCAATGCTGGGTAGTAGAAAGAGAAACATGAGTGTCCAATAAAAATATGCGTCAGATTGTACTGGTCTTTAATTACGTTGGATTGTCTACATCTGTTTAAAATCAGCTTCCTTGTTTGTGTGACGCGTCGTATAGAAATATAGTCTTTGGTCGTATTTTATATTTATGTAATTTATATTTTCTGTATTTTTATTTATAAAAATGTTAAACAGATTTCTGTAATTCGGGAAGTCACTGCGTGAATATAATCTATGTCTGTAACACGATATATAACTTTTTGAAAAGTAAAACTTCATAGCTTAATAAACAAATATAAATTATTAAATTATTTTATCAAATTTGAGTACGACACAATGTCGAACATTTTTTATTCATCTTATATTGGATAGTTTTGGGTATGAAACTTTTGTAAATTCTTTAAGAACCATTTGTTTTTTCTGTGTGACATATTTGTTTAATATTATATTTTGGCCTGATGATGGCATATTGTGCCGAAACATGTCAAGTGTCGACGTTACTAAATTTTTTGTTATTTGAAACAGGCGCTTAGCTTCAAAGGCTATATGCGCGAGTAGGAGTGTATGAGTATGTAGCGCATCAAAGAATGCAATGGATGCGCATACTTATGCATACGCTAGTGCATACACATAACGTTACTGAATTAATTAATAAAAATTCAACTATATTTTATCTTATGTGGATTCATTTTGTATATATCGTCTGATTTATTCATAAAACACAAGTGGCAAAGAAGTATTTTATTCATTAAAAAAATATGTTTACCTGTATTTTATTCCTTTTATTTTCAAGTAGGATTCTGGTCTGGGTTGACCCAAGTAAATTTTGATTTAGCAGCGAAATAATCTAGGGCAACCAATCTCTCATATATCAATAATTTATTGTAGGTATCTCTTATAGTTTAGTTAGTGCACACCAATTAAAGCTCAGAAATCGCGTGCGGATCCCTGATTTGCTTAACATTTTCGCTCACTGCTCATCCCCCTTTCGCCGTAGCGTAATAATATAGGAATAATCTGTGTGTCACTTGGGAAGAAGTAGGTTTTTAAACCGTGAAATTTTTTTTAATCGGTTAAGCAGTTTCTGCGACTTTTCCTCTTTATAATATTAGTATCTATAGATTTATATTATTACTATGTTAAACTGCAGCTTATTAAAAGTACAACTTCTAACCTAGTCTTCCAGCCTCATTAGTCACATTAGATCAAAAAAACTAACGGGACTCATATTATAAGCCAGATCAAAACGCTGAGTGGATCGTAAGTGGCTCATGTCTATAAATCCTATTTTTAAACGGTTTTATTTAGCTTGACCCCATATATTTGTTTCAAATCTTGCGACCGATTTTTCACCCAGTTCCCGTTATCCGATAGAGTTGAAATTTTGCACACATGTGTAGCTCCGGTGACAATACAATATTATGGTAACTAGCTGACCGGCCCGGATTTCGTCCGGGTGTAAATCGTATTTTTGAATTTTCACCCACTTCCCGTGATCCGATTGAGTTGAAATTTTGCACACATGACGTGTATCTCCGGTGACAATACAATATTATAGTAACTAGCTGACCGACCCGGCTCCCGTCCGGGTGCAAATCGAATTTTTGAATTTTCACAGGCAAAAGGTCTTGCTCCGGTTACGTTTCAGTGGATCGGATAAATGTAATAAAATCAGACTAAGCAAAAATAAGCACACTAAAAAATTAAAAATAAAAATAAGTAAAAAAACTTTTAAGTTAAACGGTTTTATAAATGTACTAAAAAGAAGAAAATAATATTTAATTTAGGTTCATAAGTATAAAAGCGTGGGTCGTGATTGTAATAAATTATCATAGAGTTTACGACCCACGCTTTTATACTTATGAACTGTAGCATGTGCTATTCCTCAACCTGACCCGAATTTAATCGGTTGCGCGGCTAGCTACCGACGGCGCGGGGTCATGGGTCGGAAAACAAAAATTACTAGCTTGTGAAATAATCTCACTTGTTTTTGAGACGCAGCCTCAAAATTCAAACACAAGAAAAGCCCTTAATGGGCAATAAAAAACCCAACCACCTACCACTCGACACTTAGGACAACACAAAAAGTGGACGCACACCATAAATCGTGCACCATAATAATTTAATTTAAATCTGAAATCACCTCTACACTCAGGATCACCTAACTATAGCCGAACACTCGACTGATAATAAATTAGTGGGCCAGATACCGACCGAGAGATCGAAGGGCGCCAGAACTTATAGGGCCACACTGTGTAAGTCTCAGGTCGTCCAAACTGAGACAGAGAGAGTGGCCACAGTTAGGGATAATTCGTTGAAGATAACCACGTTGGCCAAAAGAGATCCGAAAAAATATTCCGGAACAGAGTCCAGAACCACAATCACAGTTATATTAATCCCAGGCCTAACGCGGTTACTTCCTTAGCAAGATAAACGGAAAAAAATCCGAGGTGATTTTAAAGGCCAAAACCACACGATAACTTAACCTAAACTACGCGAAATTCTCAACATAAAATCTTCATAAATAATGAAGCGATACGGAACGATAACAAAATTCACATAATTAATTTTTAACAATTATTTCACACTTAATCCGGGCCTGTACGGAAATTCCTGAGCCTGAAAAGAAAATACATAGCATAGGACTAGACATAAACACTTTAAAATCGCGAGACCGGCGACGAGGAATTCAAACTTAATTCGTAATAAAATTCAAAATATTCTGGAAAATTCCCAATGTAGTGCAAGAAATCCTACAGGAATACAATCGACGCAACATTAATCATTTTAATTCTGACGTAAATATCTAAAATTTACCCAGTACTACTCAAAGTGGTCGACATTCAGAAATGTAAAATGTTTATAAAATATTAGATTTGATCCTTTAATATTTTTGGGATATATTGTAGTACCATATCTATCCCACCGGGATAAACACTTGATAATATTCTGGGATACTTTATGCGTCGTCACTTATGTTAGCGAATATTAAAAATTTCGGAATAATTGCACAATCTTCAAAATTTCTGGAATAAATTAAATTATTCCCGTATTCCAGAATCAACACAACCACACGGAAATCCAAAAGCAGCAACTTATAATCCCTACTAGGAGAAGCGCTTGGCGCCTTTATGGTTAATGTTGCACGGTAAGCTAACTAAATCGAAAACAATAATCCAACAATGGAAATACGGAAAATAAATCAATTTTCGGGAATTAGGAAAACTAGGAAGGTCGATCAATACAGGAATCGAAGCAGGAAACAACGCAGAATCCAAACTCCAAACCAAAAACAATATAGCTCCAAAACGAAACGCACAAATCCAACTCCAAAATCCCAAAATAAAAAGTATTTTATTTCGCCAGATATTCAATCATTTCATTTTGATTGTTTCACAGAACGATGTCTATGACACGGTCCCCGTACCTAGTCTGTCGACGTACAAAAGTGTACCAAAAAATCAGAATCTTTCTTCGCAGAACTATTTGCGTTCCCTCTTTTATACATCAAAAAATACACTCTCATCTCACGCACTTATAGAGATCATATCCACAGAGTCTTGTTAATTTCTGTTCAAGTTTGTAAGACTCGTGTCCTCAGTTGCTGGTCAGTATGCCTTGACGTCATCTATCGTCGCAAAGGTCTACATGTTAAAATCCTATAAATGAAATAATACTCCATAGGCTCGAAATAATTTTATTTTTAGGGGCAAGCAATAGCAAATTGCTACAGAACATAAATTAAATATTATTTTTTTCTTTTTAGTACATTTATAAAACCGTTTAACTTAAAAGTTTTTTTATTTATTTTTATTTCATTTAGGTATAATATATGTCAATAAATAAGCGAATTTACTGCAATCGGTGTATAAAAAATACCGAAGTGAAATTATTAATTAAATAAATGTTTGTAAAAGACTATAAGTACGTTTTTTTATTTCCATAAGAAGTGCTTTTAAAGTCTAAAATAATAACCTTTTCCATTGATTGAATTAAGTCGATTTGTTTTCAAACAATGCAATTTCTCTTCAATGTACTTTCAAATTGCAGACAAGAAATACATCTGTAATAGTTGGATGTCGTTAAAGGAGTATAATTATCATAAATGTGTTTCTGGTATACACAGGAAACGATGAGAAGAACTAGAAAGAGAGATAGGATCAGAAACTGCGTTAAATAAGCTATGTATATCGATGAAGGTTATAAAACGTTACAATTGTCACCTACATATATAGAATTCAGTTTCAACTGTTCAATTCGGATACATTTCTCCCGCTGAAACTTTGATACAAATCTGAAGAAACCTGACGTAAAGACGGTAAGGTTGTCAGAATTTGTCTTGAATACCAATATATTTATTATACTAATAAATTGTATGGCTTCATCCTTATGGCTTCACCGCATACTGACATGCTCAATTTTTTAGTTTTTTTGATATTCAAGACGAAAAAAATTTTTGTTTCAAAATTTTCATCGAACTACGATTTAGAGATATTTCGAAATAAAGGGTGTGGGTCTCGGGACACCCGACAGATGTGAAACATCAAAGAAAACGTTATTGAACTCGGTGGTATTCTCTATGTAGTAGTATATATTTTTTCAAAAGCAGCAACTAACTGTTATGCTGACGTAATCCTATATACTGCACTGTAACACCGCGTGTGTTACAGAGCACGCCTAAACCAAGAGAGAGAGAGAGAGTGCTGCAGTGGTATAGTAGCGTCATTTGAGTTTAGGGTTGGACAGTTCTGTTTAACAAGGGGTGGTCAATGGTGCGTCTTAACTAGCGACGAATAACTAAATGACCATATTCATACGATTACCCTTTTTATTATAAAACATAGACCCGTGCGACCCGAAACTCGTTTGTGTGCAGAAATAACACTACCATCTTCTCTAAACGATACTGCTCTGTAACGATAGCACCACAGCATCGTCACTAGTGCGAACGGTGTTAGCTGAACGCGGGATCACTATGAGTTATAGACAAGGGGTACGCCCCTCCGGTATAGTACCGTTGTATATTATATTTTCCTGTTTATAAACAGAGTTTTTGATTTTGTATCGAGTCATACCATTGCTCCGTAAAGTAGGGGTTTATTTTATTTAGAGTCATTTAGACACTCCGGTCTCATTTAACATATATGTACATATTCTGTGTTTCTTTTTGTAAAGGGTACTTTTATTTTTATCTTTCTTTCTAAATAAATATTATTATAGAAAATACGCTGGTTATTCATTTCATAGACAGTATTCCGTTTCCACTGGCTTCGTAGTTCGTACCCTGGATTCCGGCGAGCCATCCGGCCCGACGCAAACCAGTGAACCTGTGCGACACATGTGCGCGAACATCTAAAAAGCTACGACATTGCAGCTCTACAGTTTAAAACCTGTATTAGCGCGTAATAGAACATAGTTCTGATTCGAGCAGCACCAGGAATGTCTGCATTCTCTCTTTATTTTTTCAGATCGGCACAGCGACACACGTAGTCTCACGGCATTGGGGGAACGGAGAAGAGTGATGCCGAAGGTGAGTAGGTGAAGCACCCGGGAGGACATAAAAGAGATGTGCCGGGGATATAAAGCTAAATAGACAACTGATGAAAGTATAAAACGGTAAACTGCCCCCGGAAAGTGCCAGAAAAGAACACTACTAAAATAGATAAGTACCAATGAAAGAGGTATTTCTTTTCCTTTTTTCTATCCATGTTATGACTTTTGCGAAATACTTCTGTTCTAAATATTTGTATTTTATGTGTTTGCAAATCTACATAAAATAGAAAGATCTAGCCAACATTCATTTAATCAACTGGATAAACTATTTGACGTACTGACAAATATCTGTAACCGAAAAGCAAAACCGCTTATGACAATTTTTTCAAAAATTATCTCTTTATATACAGGGTGTCCAAGACTTGCGTTGTCGGCCGATATATTGATTTTGGGTGAAGATAGAAAAAAAGTTTAAATACAAAAGTTGTATAAATTTTAATGTTGTATAACCTAAAAATATTTTCAATTATACAGCCTGTCCCATTTAAGCGTGGCAGATCAAAGCTATGTTTTTTTTAACCTAGCACCCTGTTTTTATTTGTTTTTTCAATTCTGCACCTAAATGTGAATAGAAATTGTAAGGGAAGCCGTGCTCGAAAATTCAGTAATTTTTTAGTTATTCAAGTTTTTCAGAAATTTTTAACACATGCAGACCTTTACCTAAAATTCGACATAGCCAAAACAGAAACCTTTATCAAACTGAAATTTTGAGGATCATTTGATCGTAGACGGACAAATCAATGTCTGTCGTAAAAAATGAATTTATTATACAGGGTGTTCAAAATAATGTACTTCTTTTACCTAACTTCAATCCCGTGTAACTTTTGATTTTTAAATACAATGAGGTTATTTTTTTGCTGGAATTGTATTCTTTAGGATATTTCCTAACACTGTTATTAAGGGTTGTCCATACCTAAACCTAATATTTTCGTAATTAAATATTTGGTTGGTAGAGCGTTCGACTGAAGATATAGGTACTTATAGTTTCCAACCGCAGTATGCTCTTTGCCTCAAACCTATTAATTAGAATCATGGAGCTTTGATCTACAATTAAAATGATTCGATTTTGCAAAGACAACTCTGTTTTACGGATCTTATGCGGCGACTCAATGTAATTAAATGACATGCAATACGTTATGTTGCGTTGGCTTTGAGACACGCTGCAAACCAAACATAACTCACAAGCTACATGACATTCTACATATGTATAGTGTGTTTGTGTGGAATGGTAGGGTATAAAATGGGAGGTGGGGTACATCGGCCGAGGGTTTCCTGGTGACAGACCGCTGATATCAGTGGATTGCTACTAGCTCCGTCTGACAAGCCAATATCGATGAGGGTAGTTACCTATAGATACCGCCACATTATTCATTGAAGCTCTGCACAACTCTCCTCTCTGCGGTTACAGAACTGGAGGGGCATTATACAGGGTGAGATTGAAAGTTGATATATCTCTTAAGGACTGATAAACTTCAGTTGGATGTAATTACCGACTAATTACAGAACCAAATGCCGAACGGAGCCTCACAATTTGCTCGTTCATTCGAAAGAAATGTGACAATTTGTGAATAAAATATAATAAAAATCTGCCAACTATAAAATGAATACAAATTTAACAAAATATATTAAAAATATATCTATAGAGTTTAGTTTCCTATTTAATCTTAATTGATATTAATTATGAGAGATACCAACTGAACGGGTATTTAATATAAAAAAAAAAATAATTCCCGTTTACAAGCTAAAATCCTCTCACAGACAGACAGAGTTGCGCCACAACAATAGGGTGAATATGAAACCCTAAAAATGTAGGTCCATAATTCTATTTATCTAAATTTTGTTTTCGTATAAGTATTATTTTTACTATGAGAGATAGAGATTTGGTTAAATGAACTGCCTATTCCTTAGGTAAAGTTTATCAAATCACATAAATAAAGTTGAGATATTTTGCGTAGTTTAGGCGCTATAATAAAAGAAATGAATTTTCGATTTGTTTATTTTTGCCGATGGCTGATTTATTTTAACAGGCAAGTCAAATTTAGTTTGCACTTTCTTAAGCCAGTTTTTTGCTACCAATTTCGTGGTGTATTCAAATATTTGAAAAATCAGCAAAAATAAAAAAATCGAAAATTCACTTTTTTTAATATAGCGCCAAAACTACGTAAAATATCTAAACTTTAATCATGTGATTTGATATCAATTTACCTAAGGAATGCTTAATTTCATTTAACCAAATCTTTATCTCTCATAATAACGGATATCCCTATATTGAGAATGAGTTTGTGGACACACTTTAAACTATATCATGATACATTTAGAATGTTTGAGAATTGAGGGACATTGGCAAAAATATCAATACTAGAGACAAGAAAAATCATTACTGTTTTTAAGGAAATTTCGATTTAGATTCATCTTGCTATTTTCAGAATTTTTGTCTGGCTGTCTATTTGCCAGTTTGTTTGTTCCGGGTTAACTCAAAAACTATTTTGTTCATAGGATAGACAATATATTATTATTATTATCATCATTGCGCTTCTACTAAAGGGGGTGACTGTTGAGTAGTAGCCAAAAAAAAACCACAATAATGCGAAGCCGCGAATAAAGGACAGTTGTAGTGTATAAAATATTGATTCTGAATAAGCAGTAGAAAATAATCCCATGTCGTTTCAAATACGAGTCAAGCACTCTTACAGCTTGTTTATTTTTTCTTCAGATATTACAAAGAAAAAGTTTTTGTTTACTCGAACTTTCATCATTAATCAGTTAAAAATAATTATTTTTATGAAGTTTTAAGATGATGTGCAATCCAACTTATAACCTTAATATGTTTCTATAAATTTTTGAAGTAGATAAAAGTATTTTATAAATTTTATATAAAAGTGTTTTATAAGCATTTTTTAATAATCAATATACTTTATATTATAAATTGCAAAAAAATATTCACAAACATTTATTGTAGACGTGTTTGCAATTACATTAGTATTTTTGTAATACGTGCAATGAAAGTGCATCATTACGTACTTGTTTTCGAGGATGAAAGTTGGCTTTTGCATGCCAATGACTGAAAATAAAAGTCACGCATGTGCAGATCGAATAAATAAAGTGTTTTCGTCACTCGGGAAATTCTTTTCGGGTCGAAAGTAAGCGAAAGCGGCGCCATCCTATCATCAGTTCTTCTAATCTACAATATATCCATTTACGGCGTTTTTGTTTGTAATGTCGTTCTTTCAATGCAAAATTTTAACCAAAGTTACAAGAAAAAATGTTGAAATTTCGAGGGTTAAAAACGTATTTAAAAGATAAGCTAGAGATTGGCGATTATATGTCAGGGTGGATCAAGGGGTGAGCCAAGACAGTTTAAGGTGGGCCCGAGGGGTAAATATCTGCCCAAAATTGTGTACACCATAAATCCTTTTTGGCAAATAAATCCTTATAATTCCATATAAATCCCCAATAAATCCTCATAAATCCTTATAAATCCTCGTAAATCCTCATAAATCCTCATAAATCCTCGTAAATCCTCATAAATCCTCGTAAATCCTCATAAATCCTCGTAAATCCTCATAAATCCCCATAACTCATTGAATGTATAAACAATAACAAACCTGTGTTTACCTTATTAATCCAGTCAAATGGTACTTTTAAATTGCGTTAATAAGAAGTTTGATGAAATTTTCCACAAGGGGTGGCCGCCATCTTGAATTTAAGGGATGAAATCATGTATCTTGGTAAATACTGCTTGTACGTTAAAAATTACTATTACAAAAATTGTTAAGGAGGATCTATCCAACAACTTTTGTTTAATTTTTTTTTGAAATTTCTTATTATTCAAAAGTTATAAATTCTCAAAAATGACACTGTTGGGGGTGGAAACGGTTTTTTCGATTTTACAACAAAACGGTCAATTGGGGCGAAAAATGGTTATAACAAAAGTTGTAGGTTTTGAGTTTCTCTACAATATACATGTGTTCAACATTTTTTTTGCTTGCTTGGTGCGAATATAGAGGGCGCCAAAAGTCGACCGGCGCCAATATTTTTGAAAGTTTTTGAATTTTGCACATAAAAAATTAATTCAAGTCATCGCATTTTCACCAAATACACGAGTAGGGGGTTTTAGGGGTCGCTGATTAAGAATCCGTTATCAAATTTTCAAAAAACAAAATGGCGGATGATGAATTTGGTGAAAATGCGATGAATTTAAATGGGAGACGTCCGCCATATTGGATTCGCCATTTTGTTTTTGGAAAATTTGATAATGGTTTCCTAATCAGCGACCCCGAAAACCCCCTAATGAGTATTTGGTGAAAATTCGATGACTTGAATTAATTTGTTGCGTGCAAAATTAAAAAAATTTCAAAAATATTGGCGCCGGTCGACTTTTGGCGCCCTCTATATTCGCACCAAGCAAGCAAAAAAAATGTTGAACACATTTATATTGTAGAAACACTTAAAAGCTACAACTTTTGTCGTATCCATTTTTCGCCACGATTGACCGTTTTGTTGTAAAATCGAAAAAACCGTTTCCACCCCCAACAGTGTCATTTTTGAGAAATTATTACTTTTGAATAAGAAATTTCAAAAAATTTTCCAAACAGAAGTTGTTGGATACATCCTCCTTAATAATTTTTGTAATAGTAATTTTTCACGTACAAGCAATATTTACCAAGATAAATGATTTCATCCCTTAAAATCAAGATGGCGGCCACCCCTTGCGGAATCCGAGGGGGGAAACTTGGCTGGAGTGTTCTAGTGGCACCCCCTATCTACAATTAAAATTTCATCAAACTTCTAATTAACGCAATTTCAGACCTATTTTTTCGACAATTTGATTGGACTATATATGTTACCGGCAATCTGTATAATACAGGCATTGTATACAATGCCTAGGCTATGTATAGAATGCCTTGAGCCGGTAGGCAATGTATGAAATATTATGAATATTAATATCTATTATATGCTTTGCCTAGGCATTGTATATAATGCCTCGGCATTGTATAGAATGTCTGCTGGTCCACCGGCAATGTGTGAAATAAATTGATATTGGTCTATATTTATGAGTATTATGTAATTACCTACCTCCTTAGTATAGGGACACATCTGCCGAACGTTCGGCGGCGGATAGTTCAGTAGCGCAAAATTACCAATGATATGACAGCGGATAGTTCAGCCTAGTGTGTCATACGTAACTCACTCGTAAAATACAGTACACGCGTGTCACAGATGTGTCCCTACACTTACATACAAAATGACGAACCAATAAAACACCATATAATATCAGATTGCTCAAAATCAACTTTATTAAATGATAATGTTAGAGAACTTCTCTTTTTTGCAATAGAATTGTTACATTCAAACGTATTTTTTAATATTATAAACTTACTTTTGAGTTATATATCAAAAAAATATTCATTGCAAATTTGCAACACTCATGAAAAAGGAACTTAGTACCTATCTATAACTTAACTAAGTAAATCAGAATAAAATTTAAGTGAAACTTTAACTTTAAATAATTTGGGTCAGCAACAGTCTCATTTGGTTAAAAATAATCAGGTCATATAATTAATAAAAAAAGGAACTTATAGTACCTTCCTATAATATTAGTAATATCACAATAAAATTAACATTAAACCTTTTTTATTAAAATTATTTGGCTCAACTACAATCAGTCTCATTTGCTTAAAAGTAAGTAGGCACTTTTGTATGAAAATGCCACAACGCTTCCGCGCCCTTGTCACTTCTTTTTCATACAAAAGTGCTCGTCGGGCGACGGATCCTTGTTCTGTGTGTTCCGCGTCTGAGTAGTTAAGGTAGTACACTCATGAACCAGCTTTTCTTAGGAATTTAATAAAATTGAAGTATAAGGTTAATACAAGTGCTGGCTGGCTGGCTGCCCGAACGCTCGCGTCGCGCCTCGCACGTCCCCCCCCCCCCCCGACGCGGCTCTCGTCTAATTAACACATTGCCGGCTGCTCATTCGGCATTGTACCTACACAATGCCTATGCCAAGTGTGAAATAAATAATATTTCATACATTGCCTGGATGTTTTAGGCATTCTATACGTAGCCTAGGCATTGTATACAATGCCGGATTATACAGATTTCCGTTAACATATATATTATAACAATAAAGCTGAAGAGTTTGTTTGTTTGTTTGTGTGTTGGTTTAGTCAAATACCCTATTGTATGTGGTACAATAATGCCAACACGAGATAAATATTATAATAAACTTACCTTGGAACTCACACAAACTTGCATGACACCACCAAAAACAAATTTTATTCACAATGCCGCCGGTTTATGCGGTCGGGCAAATTAAAAAATGTTATGCGCATGCGCATAACATAAGCAGCTGAGTTAATTCTTCTGTAAATCTTCGATAAATCCTCAATAAATCCTCAATAAATCCCCATAAATCCCCATAAATCCCCATAAATCCTCATAATTCCTCATAAATCCTCATAAATCCTCATAAATCCTCATAAATCCTCATAAATCCTTATAAATCCTCATAAATCCTCGTAATTCCTTCACGCTGTACACCATAAATCCTCAGATATTTACCCCTCGGGTGGGCCATAGCCCACCCGGCTCATTCTTTGGCGCCGCCACTGCTATTAGCAAATGATTTTAGTTTTTGAAGCTATGCTTCTATAGGCGCGTTAGACGATTTCTGGGAGGGGAAAAACGTATGGTTTCGCGTCACGTCACCGACATGCTCATGTTAAAAGTATATCTACTGTCCGATCCTTTTGAAAATTAATATCTGAGACTTTTATAGGACACAAAAAAATAAAATGGCGTTAGATTTCAAAATGGCGGCCATATGTACTTTTGTAAAAATTATCCGATCTTTTTGAAAATTGATATTTAAGAGTTTTATAGGACACAAAAAAATAAAATGGCGTCAGATTTCAAAATGGCGGCCATATGTACTTTTGTAAATTTTATCCGATCTTTTTAAAAATTGATATTTAAGAGTTTTATTGGACACAAAAAAATAAAATGGCGTCAGATTTCAAAATGGGGACCATATGTACTTTTGAAAAAATTATTCGATCTTTTTGAAAATTGATATCTAAGAGTTTTATTGGACACAAAAAAATAAAATGGCGTCTGATTTCAAAATGGCGGTCATATGTACTTTTGTAAAAATTATCCGATCTTTTTGAAAATTGATATTTACGAGTTTTATAGGACTTAAAAAAATAAAATTGCATCAGATTTCAAAATGGCGGTCAAATAATAACTTTTCAATTGTACTGTCTATAGCTTTGATAAATTCGGTTTTATATACAAGGCGTAAAAAGCATAGCTTCGGTCGGGTGTCACATGACACCTCTTGACTTTTTTTTCTTAAAAGATTGTGAGAAAGCTTTTCAAAAATTACTCGTTTTATAATTTCACCAGAATTATTACAAGTGGCGAATTAAATAAGATAAATATATATTTTATACTACAAGTGACCAGGTGCTATAGAGTCATTGTCCATATTGAATCGTTAAGAAGTTAAGAGTTGCACCATTTCTGTTTTAGTAACATTATTCCAAACAAATCAGTTAAACACGTAACAAAATTATGCAATTATCTAGTTTTAATAACAACAATAGGTAGAGAATATGCATGTAGGTACAATGAAATTGTTAAACACAGATATTTTCCGGTGAAATGAATGCAAAATGTTTTTTATGAGGTATGTAGGTAACGTTTTTCATCAACAATATCATAATATCGATAGGTTTGTACACAATGCAGTGAGTTATTTCGCTTTGTAATCAGAGTCTCCAATGTTAACATTGCGTCAGCACTCTGCGTTATGGAACTAAACTCTCTCTCTATGTTTGTTGATAGTGAATCGATGCAATTATATAAAAAGCTACAACCATATTGAAACAAAAAAGACTAAAATAAAATCCCACAATTCTCTTTTCCAATACATAATATTTAGGGTTCCAAGAAATTATTGTTACAGTCTGCGTCGTTGCTGTTAGAAAAGAAATCGTTGACTTAACGGGAGGCCATTCTTTTATTTTTTTCAATTTTTGCGTGTGCCTACCCTCCAGATACTTCAGAGTTAAGTTTAATTATATAGGGTGTCAGTGGCAATAGTTGGAAAATGCGTAACTTTAACTTACCTTAAGTCAATTTTTTAAGTAGCACACCCTTTATATCTTTAGGTATGTGAATACAGCTAGCTTTCCTCTACACATCTTAGAAAAAAACATAAAGGGTGTACTACGAGGTGTACTACATAATTTTTTTTAAGTAGCACACCGTGTATATTTTTAAGTATAAAATGTGTAGAGGAAAGCGAGCTCTATTTATGTACCTAAAGATATACAGGGTGTACTACTTAAAATAAAAATATTTTTTGCCACACTATAAAATAGCAGCTCTTCACTAATTTTCTGTATTTTCAAAAAATTTTGACAGTTCATTTTGTGTCGCCAACTTCACTTCGATAGTAGAGCGAGAGTAGCTGTCAGTAGATAATAGCGGGTGGATCAGAGCGAATAAACATAAACTACTACGGAAATGATTTGCTTTTTCACACTAGTGTGGGAAAGATTCGTTCATGCATGTTAAGCGGCTATTTTACAGTGGGTATGGCAAAATAGCAATTTATGCAACTAGTGGCTTAAGTGACGGATTATATTTTGCGATACGAGTTTAAGGTTATGTTGCATTTATACCAGAACGAGTGTGTGTTTACCCCGCGAGCCAAACATAACCTTAAGAGAGTAATGTAAAATCGTGATTGTCAGATTCGTCACTTTAGACACGCGTTACATACAATATTTTTTGCAACAACTGCTTCAAAAGTTCAATTTTTAGCAAATAAAACACAATTTGGATAAATATTTTCTTAGTGACATTATAGCAAAGTAATTTATAAAGTACTTTTTTTCGCACGTGTGTTATATAAAGTAAAACAAAACAGTATTTCTGTATAGAACGGAGTGCGAATGCAGTAGAAGCTCCCATAAAGAACCATATTTCAAAATCTAAAATTGTACTTTTGATACAAATGTTGCAAAAAGTATTTTATGCTTCACATTATCATTTCAGATTAGGTGAAGACCCTGTAGGCGGGAAGTATGTATGTTGTGATAACGATAGATATGTTGAGGGGGTGCGCGGACGGAGGTTGCAGTGTGGCAGCCAGCGAGGGATTTAATATTTGTCTCTGTGATGGAGCAATCGTGAACATATTATTGTAGTTCGTTTTAGTGCCGCTGGCTTTGGAACACGATTGGCAGTGCTGTTTGGCAAAAGCTCAACAAGCTCGTTCAGAAATGATCCATTGGTCGCCTTAATAACTCATTAAACGAGTTATCGATCATTTCGAACAGACTACAACCGACGCAATTTTATTATTCAAGTATTATTCTACATGCATTGCAAATTATTTTTATCATTTCTATATTGAAAATTATGATTGTTTTTTGTTAGTTTATTAAAACAATGCTTTATTTTCATTAAATGCATTTAAAAAAAACTTTTTAACAAAAAAAAGCATCCATTAAAAAAGCCACTAAAAAAAGAAAAATAATAAAATTTTGAGGTCGGCACCAATTTAAAAAACTCGGGTCGCAGTGCCAAACCCTGCCGACAATATAGTGTATTTGCTAATACAGACATTATTATGTGAACATAAGTTTGTTTTTTGACAAAATAAAAAATTTAACCCCTTAATACATCCCTTAAAATAATTAAAATTTTCTAAATTTCAATATTAGACATGGATTTTATCAGTACAACATCTGCACCAAATTAAATATACCCTTCCATAAGTAAATCCGTATCAATAAACTAGTGTTTTCATAAAATTTAAAAGTCCGGTCCTGTCGGGCCGATTTTATTAAAATTTTAGCAGCACATTTTAATCTTTACTAAAGAGTTAAATTTCAATTTTGAAAAGATTCTGACACATTTTTCGCTATTTTTGGGCCCAAAAACTTTTTGGAACACCTAAATACAACCCTGAAAATGGTCCGATCGGGCCCATTTTAAATAGGCTTCGTGCGGTGATGGGTTCCAATGTGTGTACCAAATTTCGTTTAAATCGATTAAGTCTGTCGAGAGTTATCGTGTACACACATATATATATATATAAATATATATATTATAGCAAGTGCTTTTTCTCCTAAAGACCCGAATTCAATCGGTTGCGCGGCTAGCTACCGACGGCGCGGGGTCATGGGTCGGAGAACAAAAATTATTTCTAGCGATACTATCGCTCTTGTTTTTATGAAAGCAGCCCTAAAATTTACGTACAGGAAAAGCCCTTAATGGGCAATAAAAAACCCAACCACCTACCACTCGACACTTAGGACAACACAAAAAGTGAACGCACACAATGAATCGTGCGTCAAAATAATTTAATTTAAATTTAAAGTCACCTCTACACTAGTATCACCTAACCAGAGACGGACCTCGTTGGAAGATTACTTAGTGGGCCAGATACCGACCGAGAGATCAAAGGGCGCCAGAACTTATAGGGCCACACTGCGTAAGTCTCAGGTCGTCCAAGCTGAGACGCGAGAGTGGTCACAGTTAGGGATAATTCAAAAAAGGATAACCACGTTGGCCAAAAGAGATCCGAAAAATATTCCGGAACAGAATCCAGAACCACAATCACAGTTATATTAAATCCCAGGCCTAACGCTGTTACTTTCTTAGCAAGATAAACAGAAAAAAATCAGAGGTGATTTCAATGGCCAAAACCACACGATAACTTAACATAAAATACTAACAAAACAATAGATTCCGAACACAATATCGGGACACACGGTATTCGAGATACAAAAAAATAAAAGCGGCACTGTAATCACAGGCCTCACGGAACTTCCAACATTCGAGACAAAAATCCTAATTCAATAGGCCTCGAAGCCTCACAACAACCTACTTATTCAATCGCAAAACGTAGCGTGACGTTAGCGAGCGATAGTGAAACGATAACCTAACAATAGCGAAATTCTCAACAAAAACTCTTCATAAATAATGAATCGATACGGAACGATAACGAATTTCACATAATTAATTTTTAACCATTATTTCACACTTAATCCGGGCCTGTACAGAAATTCCGGAACCTGAAAAGAAAATACATAGCATACGAGAGACATAAACACTTTAAAATCGCGAGACTAGCGACGTGGAATTCAAACTTAATTCGTAATAAGATTCAAAATATTCCATAAAATTCCCAATGTAGTGCAAGAAATCCTACAGGAATACAATCGACGCAACATTAATCATTTTAATTCTGACGTAAATATCTAAAATTTACCCAGTACTACGCAAAGTGGTCGACATTCAGAAATGTAAAATGTTCATAAAATATTAGATTTGATCCTTTAATATTTTCGGGATATATTGTAGTACCATATCTATCCCACTGAAATAAACACTTGATAATATTCTGGGATACTTTATGCGTCGTCACTTATGGTAGCGAATATTAAAAATTTCGGAATAATTGCACAATCTTCAAAATTTCTGGAATAAATTAAATTATTCCCGTATTCCAGAATCAACACAACCACACGGAAATCCAAAAGCAGCAACTTATAATCCCTACTAGGAGAAGCGCTTGGCTCCTTTATGGTTTATGGTTTGCACGGTGAGCTAACTATATCCAATAACAACAATCCAACAATGGAAATACGGAAGATAAATCAATTTTCGGGAATTAGGAAAACTAGGAAGGTCGACCAATACAGGAATCGAAGCAGGAAACAACGCAGAATCCAAACTCCAAACCAAAAACAATATAGCTCCAAAACGAAAAGCACAAATCCAACTCCAAAATCCCAAAATAAAAAGTCTTTTATTCGCTAGAATATTCAATCATTTTATTTTAATTGTTTTAACAGGTCGATGTGCCTGATACGGTCGCCAGACCTCGTCTGTCGACGTGCGAGTCTTATCCGTTCACGACGAACCACAACATCAACGAGCTCACTTTTATCTCAACTCAAAACATCTATTCGTCTCCCGCACTTATAGAGATGATAGGTCGCCAATCATGTATATTTCTGTTTGGTTTCGCCTGCCTCGTTCGCAGTCGCTGACTAGTCTGCTATGACGTCACGTCGTTTTTATCGCAGTACCTTTTTAAAGGCGGATTCACACTAGACAAGCAAGATTTTCGAAAAGTCGTTACTGTGTTTCGGGGTTTTTCTAAAACTTCTCGGGAGCATTCCAGGATGCTTTACCCCGCTTTTACGTCGAATTTGGACATGGCACAATATATATATATATATACATACATATACAGTGTGTCCACAGACTCATCCTCAACATGGGGATCTCCGTTGTTATGGGAGATAGAGATTTGGTTAAATGAGACAAAATGTGCAGAATCTCCAGTACTACTACCCTGCGTAGTCAAACTTTCCATATTTTGCTTGGTTCGCGACCGACAGTTGAAAAACGAGATTTACCCATTTTCGTTTTTTGTTTATAACTCGCTTATTAAGTAAGTTAGAAAAAAAATATTTTCACTTTCTTAAGGCCGTTTTTTATGAAGATTTCAAATCTCTTTTCATATTTTTATTTACTTTTATAGTTTTAGAGATACTTGTATTAACTTTGTTTTTTTAAATACACGTCAAAGATGGCTATGACACCATTCGAAAGAGATTGTTTTTCTCTTTAATTTGATATGAGGGTTGATGGATTTATTTTCAAAAATAACAGAGTTATACGTAAAACACTGATTTTTAGTAGTAGGCTATGCAAAATTAATTGATAAAACAACAGAAGGCTTAGCAAACAGTTGAAATTCGCGTTGGTTTAGTAAACAGCTGTTTTGTTTTAGCTGTCAAAGTGTAGTTTGTTGCTAATTTGTCAGTTTACTAAGTGATTTATTAAATTTACTTTTGTTATCATGGAACCATTTTGTAACAATGTTACATTGTTACATTCTATGTCACAAAAATTCGACCAGAGCTGCAGAAATGTACTTCGATCAGTATCCAGAATGAAGACAACCTCATTCGTCTATTTACAGAAACTTACGAGTAAATTTAATAAATTATGGATCATTTAAAAAGCCGTTTACTAAGTCAACGAGAATAAGTCAAGAAGACAAAACTACTGTTTTACGATCAATTGTTGAAAATCGCTTATTTTTAATTGTTACAAAATGGTTCCATGATAACAAAAGTAAATTTAATAAATCACTTAGTAAACTCAAATTAGCAACAAACTACACTTTGACAGCTAAAACAAAACAGCTGTTTATACTAAGCCAACGCGAATTTCAACTGTTTGCTAAGCCTTCTGTTGTTTTATCAATTAATTTAGCATAGCCTACTATTAAAAATCAGTGTTTTACGTATAACTCTGTTATTTTTGAAAATAAATCCATCAACCCTCATATCAAATTAAAGAGAAAAAAATACTCTTTCGAATGGTGTCATGGCCATCTTTGACGTGTATTTAAAAAAACAAAGTTAATACAAGTATCTCTAAAACTATAAAAGTAAATAAAAATAGGAAAAGAGATTTGAAATCTTCATAAAAAACGGCCTTAAGAAAGTAAAAATATTTTTTTTCTAACTTACTTAATAAGCGAGTTATAAACAAAAAACGAAAATGGGTAAATCTCGTTTTTCAACTGTCGGTCGCGAACCAAGCAAAATATGGAAAGTTTGACTACGCAGGGTAGTAGTACTGGAGATTATGCACGTTTTGTCTCATTTAACCAAATCTCTATCTCCCATAACAACGGAGATCCCCATGTTGAGGATGAGTCTGTGGACACACTGTATACATAAACATTTTCAAAAATGGTGGCAAACTGTTCAGGGGGGTATGAAACGTCGAGAAATTTTGGTCCGACCCCTAGGTCCCGCCATCCGACCGACGCCAATAGTGTATGTGCCATATGGCAAATACACTAAAAATATGAAGTCGGTTAAAAAGTATAGTATAGTAATTAATATCTACTTTTTAACCGACTTCATTGATATTTTTTTAAATTGGCGCCGACCTCAAACTTTCATTATTTTCCTGTTTTTAGTGGCTTTTTTGAAGGAGGTTTTTTTTTGTTAAATAGTTTCTTATTTTATACTTTTTAGTGGCATTGAAATTGAAATTGTGTTTTAAAGACCACCAACAGCTAAGGTTATTTGGGCCTAGCAGCAATTCATATTTTCAATTCATTATTTTTTTTTTTAATAATAAATTGAAAATCCAATTGACACTTTTACCAGATCTCGGGCTAGAACCCTGGAACTGGGGACTTGTAATATTTGACATTTACCTTAATGGTGTTCGTTGCTCACTTTTTATTAAAATCAGTTTAATTACTGAACCGATTTAAGTAAAATTTATATGGGACTACCCCTAAAGTATGCCCTATTAAACAAAACAATAATCATCAAAATCGGTTCACAAATATAGATACAAGAGAAATCGATGAACATGCATAAAAAAATTCGACTGATGACCAGTCCTATACTTCCCACCTAGTAAATATTTGCAAAAAATAAACACTCTTTTTTTTTTTATTCTTTGACTAGGCCCAAATAACCTTAGCTATTGGTGGTCTTTAAAACACAATTTAATTTTTATTCTTTGAAAAAAGCATGGCCCTCTTTTTTGTTTGGTGATCTACTGATGGCTAACTTAATATAGCAAAAATCATGGTTACCTTGATTTACGTACAATTTTTATTTTTTTTAGTAAAATATTTTTTTTCTCGAAAACTATACATTTTAGAGAAAAAAAATATTTACATTTTTTTCATATTATAACATCTAGAATTCATTTATATTTTTTTTACCTATGTTAATACGTGACATTGAGAACGTTTTTTTGAATATCTCAGGATCCACTGAACCGATTTGACTCAAAATCTAATCAGATCTAAGTTAAAGGCTGATAAACACAATAGAACAATCGGCATGCCCGTATGTTGTTCCGTTCTTAAGATATCGAAGGCGAAAAATTGACCACATACACACACACATACACACACACATACACACACATACAGACATCAGTCTGAAAATGATCTTAAACGATTGCTAGGGTCTCAAAACGTGAAGATTTGTTAAAATCTCGAAATATTTTTTTCGGACTAAATCCATTACTTCCCTACCATAGTAGAGGTGGGAAGTAAAAAACATAGGTCCCGAATATAGAACCGCCTTCTTTTTTGAAGTCGGTTAAAAATTATTTATACCTACCTTAAATTGAAATCTATTAAATACATTTTAAACAAAAGTTGTATGAATTGATACTTTCACCGGTTATCATATCTAATGAACTGCAGGAGGTATATCCAAACTAATATTATAAATGCGAAAGTGTGTTTATCTGTCTGTTTGTTACCTCTTCACGGCTTAACTACTGAACCGATTCCGACGAAAATTGGCAAAGTGATTTCTTGAAACCCGACAAAAGGCATAGGCTACTTTTTATCCTGGAAAACTGTTCCCGACGGAGAGCATTCAAGGCTCAACCTATGCATTCACACTTTCAAACTATCCACACTAATGTGCAGTGGGCATACCTATGGTGTTGGAAAGACAGGAGGTCATAAATAATATGATGCGCAGAAGCGGATCCAGGATTTTGGTTTGGGAGGGGCTTGACCCAGCTGAGGATAGGCTTTATCAAGGTAAACACTAAAAAAAGAGTGTGTGTGTACTTATATACGCACGTCAGAAGTTATACTTCTTTGGCGTAACAAAACAAAAATAACGCCAAAAATTTTATCCCGCGTGCCAGTACTAAACGTTTGTAAAAAATACGATAAAATAATAAAATAAAGATATTAAATAAATTAATTTAATTTAATAAATTATTAATTTATTAAATATATTTATTTATTATATTTATGTCTAATTATTTATAAAAAAAGCATGTTTGTGTTGAGATTCGAACCCGGAACCTATTGCGTATGACGCGGCGGTGCTATCCATTACGCTACGTACATCTTACTTAGCAGTGCTATATAATAGGGTATCATGAACTTCCGACTAACTTCATGGTGTTACATTTTCGTGACGCGATGCGCGCGCATCGTGAAAATTCACTCTCATCATTTTTCCATAACACGCCAAAAGAAGTATAACTTCAAAAAGCACACAAAATTTTATTTTGCTCATTTACCGCATAGTGCAGTACTAAGAAAGTATGGTAATATCGAGTTTAATTTGAGATTTGTCAGGGGTAGACCCAGATGCTTTTAGGGGGGAGGGGTTTGAGCCCTCTAGGTCCGCTACTGATGATACGTTTATAGGTTTCTATAGTTACGCATAATATATTAGTGTATATTTTGGAAAACAAATTATTGCATTTTTAACTGTCAAAATAGGCATTAAATTCATAGCACCCGGGCGAAGTCGGACCAGGCAGCTAGTATAATATAAAGTATAATATAAATGAGCAATGGAAAACCCGTATAAACAGCGGCATCTCTACTATTTCAGTTATTCTTTCTAAGTCCCCTTGAAATTTTTTTTGTAGATGTGATGGGAAATTAATTAATAATTAATTAACTAGAATATAACAACTAGATAAACTGAATTCACTAGAATCCAAACTACCGTATAGAAAGGGTGCGACCCTGTTGAAATAAAACGCTGCCAAATGTACGTTTTTCAATTAATATTTGCGAATTATATTTGAATAAAAATTATGAATCAAAGGTTATGTGTTCGAAACAATATGTAAATAAACAAACATATGGCTAAATGTATTTTTATATAGAGCTAATAGTCACCAATTTGTAGCTTTTTCTTCTTACTTATTTGTTTTTTTACGTTAAATATATTTTATTTGTTCTTTGAAAGTAGTAGACCATTTTGAAAAATTAATAAAATGGCATTGTTCTTTATTATGAATATCGCTACAGGATTGCACAATTTCTGGCTAAAATTCTGTAGCTTTCGGAATCCATCGAGAATAGAGTCCCAATTAACATAAAAATACTAAAAAAAACTTTCAACAACATTTAGGGGTTTCAGGGGGTGTAGATACTCAAATCTAATACCTAAATTCGATATAAACTCATATACATTACCTGTATATAATTGAAATTAAGTTAAATTGTTCGCAAGATTAAAGTATATCAATTTTTAATATATACAAATTGATGTTTAAGTTAGCATTAGTGTTTAGAAACTCGGCCACCGCCATACTGGAAGTTTCAGGTTAGAGTTCCGACGGTGAAGTAGGTTTGAAAATGAGTTTTTCCAGCGTTACATCGTAATATAGTTACGTCACATTTTCGATGGGTGTTTCTAAACACTAAAAAAAAAACAAGCCGTGAGGGGGTCGTTTATTAGGACTAAAGTTACTTTTGATTGGGACTCTACAAATGCGACCCTTGAGGTCCACACGACGAACTTCCCAGTTTGATGAATTATTGAATATTAATAATTAAATTAGAAATTACACAGAAAAGTAAGCATTTTAATCATTAAAACATAATTATTATTTATTTTTAACAATAAATAAAAAAAAACGGCTGGACCGATTTTTATAAAATTTATGTCGAATCATGGTGACGTTAACATGTTTTGATAGACATCTCAACGGAGTTGATAACATTTTTTTGGGCGAGATTTCGTATAAAATCTACTTTTTTGCAGGCGTTTTGTTTAAAAAAAAAGAACGGCTTGATCGATTTTGATAAAAAAAATTTTGGGTTTTGTTGATGTCAATATGCTTCTATTTGCACCCTAACAAAGTCGATATCATTTTTTATTCGTGAGATTTCGTGTAAAACCCACTTTTTGCAGTCTTTTGCTGTAAACAAAAAACGGTTGGACCGATTTTGATAAAAAAATTTCGGGTCAAAATGACCTTAACACGCCTCGATTGACACCTTTACGAAGTCGATATAATTTTTAATTCGCGAGACATTGTGTAAAATCTACTTTTTTGGAGTCTATTTGGTTAAGGAAAAAGAACGGCTGGACCAATTTTGAAAACATTTCTTTAAGATCATAATTACGTTAATACGCGTCGATTGGCATCCTAATATAGTCGATATCATTGTTCAATCTTGAGATTTCGTTTTAGAAAGAAATGATCACAACGTACACACACACACACACACACAGGCAGACATCTTTTCAAAAATAGTGTAGTGATCTTAAAACATAAAAATTTGTTAAAAATTTTGATTTCGATTTTCGGACCCATTTCAATAACTTCCAATGGGAAGTTAATAAAATAATTTCATGAAAACATTTTCTAAATGACTTGTGTAAAATAATTAGTGGGGATAAAATGAATCAAAATCCAAAACATTCTTAAAATTCCTCCTCAGAGTTTCCGTTTTGGATGTCTCTTCTGAAGACGATGTCGCTGTGGAAAAAAAGGGGACAAAAACGGGCAAGAAATTTACCTGAAAATAGATACAATAAACCTTTAGCTACATTTCCGTGAAAAAATTAAAGCTGGAAGAAGTCTTATTTCAACTCAAGTTGAAATTTGAAATTTTATTTTTTGCTGAGTGATTTAACATGTTAAGTTTAGCGGGTGATTTCAACACAACGAAATGACCAAATCGTTTAAAATTGTTTGCCAAAATGAAGTATTTACTTTGAATAAAATCCTCCATATCAAACTTTTTCAGTCAATTCAACATAAAGTCTGTAAAAAATGTTTAAATCGGTCACAATTTTGCTCACGATCTGACGCTAGAACAAGTTGCCACTTCCAGTGCCTGATAAGTACTGCTAATAGGGTAAAACCTTACAATAAATTCAGATGTTCATACTATGACTAATTTGCAAGGAATTTTAAAGAATTTAAATTTTGCTATTTTGGCTACGTTTAAAGGAATCGGACCGATTCCTTTAAACGTAGCCAAAATAGCAAAATTTAAAGTCTTTAAAATTCCTTGCAAATCCCTCTGCGGATTTCAAGGGTAGTAAATTATATTATCTTGAGATATTTTTACGTATTTTTGTAATGTTTCAAAAAGTGAACTAGTTCCGGTCATATTGAAAGAACGGATTCGTTTCAACCATCGCAAACTTCAGACCGGATGTAGCGAACATTGCGACGTCAGCTTGTAATCGACCAGTAACAATTGGTTCATTACAAACAAAAGCTAGAGCGCAATGCGTTTATATCTCTCTGTATCTATATGTGTATCTGCATACAGTGAGTCCACAATTATATGGAGCAACACCACAGATTGTAGAAAAACAATTTATGAATAATAATATATACCATTTAAATAGTACCGTTGCTTATAATTTTTCGGGTAGTTTATTTAAGTAACTAAGCCTTGTCCCACTTCAGTTGGTCCACTTACCAAAAAACTCCATTATTGGTCCCCAATTGGGTTTTTAAATGATTTTTTTTTTACTTAAATGGAAGGACCACATACAAGTTTTATAGCAAAACTTGTTTTTTTTAATTTTTTTGATTACTAATTAAAAAGATATATTTAAATAAAAATTAATTTTTAAACTCAGTTCCGATAACGCGCCGAAAGAATCCGAACGCGTGTTACGTCATTATGTTATCTATGGTCTTTGTATCCATGGTTACCAAGTTAAAAATTTATTATTTTTGATAGTATGTGTAATACATATACACAAATACCAACAAATGCAGACACATTTTAACATAACTACGTCACAAACATTCCTGGCGCATTTTGAAGTCACGTGAAATTTTTTAAATTTTTATACATTTTAATTAATTTTTAGTAATTTATCTATAGCTTTAAAAAATTTTTTCTTTTCGATTTTCAATATTATTTATGTTAAATTATTAGAAAAAATTAAAAAATTAATATTTTTTTTTAAACTTAAATACCTAATTAAACGAAATACAAAATAAGAGTTTAATATAGGTAATTTTTTTTTTATTTAGAAAAATAACAAAACAACATAAAGAAAAATGAATATAAACTTATCGTTATTAGCACTTACAGTAAGTAATAATACAATAATATGATATGATATTTTATTTTATTTTGTACATTTTACAGATTTTTGTCATAACCTAAGCCTACTAAGATAATGTATTCCTACTAAGATAATAAATTAAATAGAAAAACGAAAAAATGTACAATTGGAGAAACTTAAACTCGAAATGTATTTCAACTTAGTTAATACTATGCCTCGAAGAATAATGGACGTTATAACCAATAAAGGTGATGTTACCCAATGGTAACTTTTGAAATATGTTTGGAGTTTTAGTTTCTCTGATAGCATATTTTTTTCGTTTTCTATTTAATTTATTGTCTTAGTAGGAATACATTATCTTAGTAGGCTTAGGTTATGACAAAAAGTCTGTAAAATTTATATTAGAAATCGTGTCCATCGTGATTATAATAAAATTAAGCAAAATCGCAGGATAGTGGACAATATAATTTGATTTATTAAATTAAATGTACGACGTTTCGTTTATAGATTTAGACTTTTTCAAGTACATACATAAAAATAACAATATTTATGAAAATTAATATTAATTACTAACCATAGCAATTTAAGTAGTCAGTACAATTATATTATGAAATTATGCTAACTTTTGTATTATTATTATTATTATTATTGATTGTTAAAATTTATAGTCAACATAATTTGTTACCATGTTTTTGTCTTATGTACCCTATCTTATGTTAATTGCTATGGTTAGTAATTAATATTAATTTTCATAAATATTGTTATTTTTATGTATGTACTTGAAAAAGTCTAAATCTATAGACGAAACGTCGTACATTTAATTTAATAAATCAAATTATATTGTCCACTATCCTGCGATTTTGCTTAATTTTAGTCTGTAAAATGTTTGGTACAAAATAAAAAATACCTATATTTCACTATTGTTTCGATTTCTGTTAATTGAGGACTGATAATTGAATTTTTTGGTAAGTGGGCCAACTGAAGTGGGACGGGGCTCGTACATGTGAGAATGTTTGTCTGTCTCTTTGTGTCGATATCAAATGGCTTAACTGATTTTCATGACATTTGACAACTACGTAGGTATACTATCAACTTGTACCCAAACTTAAAGTAGGTATAGCCATTATACAGGCTATGTACTTAATAAATACCTAATTAAATCATAACGATTTTTGTTCCCTTATGTCCACATCATATTCACAGCAATTAAGTAGTGAATAATATCAGGCAGCGCTGCGGCTGCCCTGATTGGTTGGCTATAAGTATCTAAGAAAAAATCAAATGTCCCAAAAGTGGCATTTGATTTTTTCTTTATATAAGATATTGATTTCTAGTTCCCTCAGGGGAAACATTGGAATGTAGTGCTTGAGTAATCTGTCTACCTATAAGTTTCAAATGTATGACATGAATTTACGAACTAACGAATGAACGAACGAAACTGGAAAGATAAAAAGTGACATGTGCTTAATTAATGAAAAAATTGAAAAGTAAAAATATCTTGGTGGTAAAGTAAAATATTAACTTTACTAAATTGTATGTTCAATATATTTTATGATTATAAAATTGACTTTAGTGTAAAAAATATTTTAGGTAGGTACGTAAACTATATGTTAGATTATTGTAGGTTATAAAACAAATTTATTAAATTTATTAATTATTGTTACAGAGCCTTGAGAAAGACTTGATTTAAGTCGAAACGTTGACAAATAAAATGTATTAAATAAATACACTGCATTACATAGTCTATTGTTCCCGAAAACCAATTTTCTAAATTGGAATGTAGTTTGCATTCCAATGTTTTGTGGGAATTAGCGCTCCCCGCAGAGACCCCAGCTCGTACCAGTCGGTTTATGTATGCCGGCTGGCGGATTCTAATACACAAATGAATTATTTGTTGTGTTGAAGACGCTAATGACTTGAGTTGTTGACGCGTCTATAATCTACAATAAATTAAATTAAATTGATTTCTAGTTCAAATATAAAAAATATATCAGAAATAATTTAGTCCATTGATATGATTTCATTACTCAACATTCAACTGTAAGTTGAATGTTGAGTATTTACACCATAAAGACAACAATGAATTTAAAACGAATATACAAAGTGCGAGATTAAAAAAGATATCACGTTTTGCTTGACATAAAAAGAAAAGTTTATAAAACATATTCAGTTTACCAGACAATTCCGCACAAACAGACACACAAACAAATTTCATGGACAAATAGAGTTGTATAAGTGTTGAAATTAGCTGTGAGTGTAGAAGAAAAAGAATGTTTTAGTACATGGTAGTATATAGGTAAGTACCTAGAGGTAGTACCAACTGGCTGCTGTAGTACAAAGGTATATCTAGTGTGGAAAGTGGCGCGTGAAAGTTTTTACGAGGGACACAGATGTTGGGGCTTTTTTCTGATAGTGACAAAGTTTCTTTTTGTTGTTCGTTTATACGACGCCGTTGTCTGTGTTGTCATAATAGGGACGATACATCCAAACGATCCGTGATTATAACACCGACATCAAATTACTGTTGCAACTGTTTCAACTTTAACCCTTAACTCATCGTCATTGCATATCTATGGCCACAAGCCAAAACCGCTTATATTGATTTTTTTGTTTATACATTCTCGTAAATTTTTTTATGAACGTATCACGTATGGCCAATATTAATAACAACACTAGTGTACCCGTGCAAAACTTTTTTGCGACGACTTAACACTGTCTTCAAAGAACAATGGTTTAGTAAAGGCTATCGCCAAAAAAAATGTTTGCCAACACAAACCTTTTTTATATGTAATATGAATCACTTTATTAAGAAAACAATAAGAAATATATATTTCAAGCTTTCTCAATATCATTGTGTATACGAACGCGTGAGTAAAACACATAACCTAGCTTTTAACGATATGTTTTTAATATAATTTTTGATAAATATTTTTGATTCAAACATAACTTTAAAGTGTACGTAAAATAGTAGTTTTTTAGAAGCTATAGAACGTATCTATCAGTGTAATACTTACGTACGAATGATCTTCAGAAAAAAATCGATGAGTTTGTCGGTATTTGAGAAACTAAGTACTATATTTAAAAGAGAAAAAAAATTTGCACGTACATATACATCAAATATCAATTTTCAAAAGGATCGGATAGTTTTTACAAAAGAGTTCATATGGCCGCCATTTTGAAAAATCTGACGTCATTTTATTTTTTTGTGTCCTATGAAACTCTCAAATATCAATTTTCAAAAGGATCGGATAATTTTTACAAAAAATTACATATGGCCGCCATTTTGAAAAATCTGACATCATCTTATTTTTTTGTGTCCTATGAAACTCTCAAATATCAATTTTCAAAAGGATCGGGTAATTTTTACAAAAAAGTACATGTGGCCGCCATTTTGAAAAATCTGACGTCATTTTATTTTTTTGTGTCCTATGAAACTCTCAAATATCAATTTTCAAAAGGATCGGATAATTTTTACAGAAGAGTCCATATGGCCGCCATTTTGAAAAATATGACGTCATTTTATTTTTTTGTGTCCTATGAAACCCTCAAATATTAATTTTCAAAAGGATCGGATGATTTTTACAACAGAGTACATATGGCCGCCATTTTGAAAAATCTGACGTCATTTTATTTTTTTTTGTTCTATGAAACTCTCAAATATCAATTTTCAAAAGGACCGGATGATTTATATAACAGAGTACATATGGCCGCCATTTTGAAAAATCTGACGTCATTTTATTTTTTTGTGTCCTATGAAATTGTCAAATATCAATTTTCAAAGGGATCGGATAATTTTTACAAAAAAAATTTCAAATGGCCGCCATTTTGAAATCTGACGTCATTTTATTTTTTTGTGTCCTATAAAACTCTCAAATATCAATTTTCAAAAGAATCGGTTAATTTTTACAAACGTACCTAGTTAAGAGTCGGCCAATCCATATTCCTTCAGTACGGGGCTCTGCCCCCTACACATGCTAATTTCTTGACATGATTAGTACTTTTATTTTTCTTATAACCGATCTCTATGATTATACTATCGGAAAAGAACATGTAATCTGTCAAAAATAATGTAGCTTTAATTTTGAAAAAACTGGGCAGTGCCGTCTCTACACTTTTCGCAGACCCCCAATTAAACGCCTATTTGACTAAAAACATGTAAAAAATATATTTTTGTCTGTATATGTTAGGTTAGAATTTGAAATGTCAAATTGGAATTCTCGACTGTACTCCTTATCTATTAACGTCAGATTGAACTGTAAATTTTTTCGTGATCTCTGACCAAATTTTATACAAAAAACAGTTTTCATAAAATATGAAAATGCTATTTTCGCTTTAAATGAACGTAAATTTACACTTTTGTTAATTATTTTTTATATAAAATAAGATTTTTATACCTAACGATTATTTTGAATTTTAGCGCTAATTAAACTAATAATTCGATCATATTTTGTTTCCAACTGACAGTTCGAGAGCCGGATATATCTATGGACATCCCGTATATTTGCATCTTCGTCTTACTCATTGAGACATATCTGTGCTCTTGGCCGTTTTTAAAATCAAATATCCAAGCAAATATCGCAGGCTCCGTCTCATACATAGGTTCTAATAGAATCTAATATTAACATTTTACATAAATTTGACAAAAAGTACCGGTCCTAAACCCAAACTGAAGCTAATTTGTCATTTGCAGTAACAAAGTGACAGCTATTAAATGTTTAACATTTTGAACATCTTTTGTTTTATAATTTTAGAAATGACAATATCGAGATGTCAAATATGCAACATGACTTTTATATGCATTTCTGTCTTTTCTCTGTCGCACTCATTAAGCAAACGGCGGCTCTTGGCGAAATTGAAAATTGGATTTTATAATCTTAAATTATGGCTATCGGTTCGAGGGTACATTTAAAAAGAATCTATAATTCACAATTTATCTAATATTGACAAAAAGTACCCGCCCTAAATCCGTTTTTATGTCCGATTTTCATCTTTAGTTTTAAAGTGACAGCCGATATTGAGTGATATATTCGCGGTGCATTTGTCTTGGATTTTAAACAGTTGACTTAAAGAATGACATACGTCGTTCAGACACACTATTTACTTGCGTCTCAGACACACCGATATTTTCACCACATTTGCACATTTGCATTTCTCTCACACTCATGTATCGTGAACGCCGATGGATTTTCTCTGTTTACGTTTCTCTTCACCCCACTGCCCCCCCTCGTCATTTTTACTATTATCGCTTGAAATCACCCCTTTTAAAGAAATTTCACCAAAAAAAAATAGCGATAACATATCTGTGGACTAAAGGCCTCATTTAAAAAAAAAATTATGTCAATCGGTTGAGCAGGGGTTGCTGGCGGATTGTCTAGAGAAATAGGGCTTGTGTTTTAAATATATAGATTGTAAACGGAGGTTGTGTGTCTACTTGTCTGTTCCGACCTAACTCTTAAAACCCTAATCCGATTTCAATGAAATTTAGTACACGTATATACAAGGTGTTTCAAAAATATCTGCCAAAATTTCTAGGACGTATAGTAGGTACCTACATCAAAAAATAAGTGTAGTTTACTTTACAAAACTATTTCCGAAAATGCACCCCCAGAGAGCTACAGCCCCTATAGGAAGAAAAATGGGTTTTTGGCATTTTCTTCAAAACTATTAAAGGTAACTTAATGAAATTTGGCACAGTGGCGTAGTTTTTTAAGTTACCTTTCATAATTTTGAAGAAAATGCCAAAAAAACATTTTTGAGAGTCTTCTTCTAGGGGCTGTAGCTCCCTGGGGGTGCATTTTCGGAAATAGTTTTATAGAGTAAACTACACTTATTTTTTGATGTACCTATACTATACGCCCTAGAAATTTTGGCAGACATTTTTGAAACACCTTTATAGTCTAAGAGGCAGCGACGGATTTTCTTAAATGTCTACGTAAAGCAAACTAATCTCAACAATCCCTGTATAAGTGTACCCTATTTGAGAATCTATAAGTCTGGCAGCCTTTCTCCTTTGCGTTTTAGGTGGGAGGTGGAAATTAAACGATTTTTTTATGTAATAATGTCGCACTATTTTTTAATTATTAAATTGTATTATTGAGTCACTGTTGTAATCTTTAAACAATTTCATCTCCACGGTACCCATAACCCATCTAAATTTCGTTTGTAATATTTTTTTTAATAGAAATAGTGGATTTTCAATAATTTTTTTTTTGAAGTGTTCACATCAACATTTTGGTCTGGCATTTTGGAATTACAATATGTATGTCAGCCTTTATGTAAAAAATATGCCAGACCTGACGTAGATACATGAAACAATTTTTTTTTAATTTTAATAATGATACACCAATCGAGAAGGCAATGCTATTTTATGTATTCTAAATTATTACTCATTTATATAGATTAAAAAAAAGTGTTGCATTATTACATACCTACATGAAAAATTCATATTTTACCTGCCTAATTTCTACCTGCCACCTAAAATGCAAAAGAGAATGGCTGCCAGACTTACAGATTTTCAAATAAGGAATAGGTATACTGCATGTATTTTTATTATTTTGCCTTACGTAGACACTTGAGAAAAAACGTCGCCAGTTCTCCATCTATTACTCCAGTAATTTTAGACATTAAAACGACCCATCTGCAGAATAATTCCCAGTTAGCTGATTTTTTCTTATATACCTTCGTTATGGTGTTTTAAAAACGTGTAAAAATTCCCCATCGATATCGTGCCGGCGTTGCCAGATATTCGAGATTCAAGTTCACGATAGACGGTTTTTTGTGAATTTCTCGGTTCCGTTCTATTTTTTGTAAAAAATGGTTATTATCAATCTTGTAGAGGACGAAATTATCTATAACTTTTTTATAAACATTTTTTGTCTACGATTTATAATTTTTCTTATTTAAGTACCCGCGGCTTACGCCCCATCGATTTTACATAACGGGATTATGTTACTTCCCGAGGGCCTAACAAAATGATTTGTAGCTTTATTTTAAGTTGAACTTTAAGCTAACGATTAACTATAATTTTTATCGAAATTAATGCATAGTAGTTCTCTAGTTATAAGCAACCAAACATACAAATCGACAGCATTCAAACAGACAAACAGTTAATTTTTGTTCGAAAAGACAATATTTATACTTGACATCATTTATAAAGACCATTTGTAAAAAAAATTTACAAGGGTTGAGAGAGTGCGGATTAAGTACGAGTATGCATTTGCATACCGTATAATTCACTCCAGTAATAGTAGCCATATTTTTATTTTTTTTTACAAAATTCCTTTACGAATAGTCTTTATAACAATTATAATGAGTATTCGTAAAGGAATTTTGAAAAAAAATTAAAAGTATGGCTACTCCGGACTATTCTTAGTAGAGTGCGTTATAAAGTAGGCGAATGCATACTCATACTTAAACCGCACTCTCTCAATCCTTGTAATTTTTTTACAAAATTACTTTACGAATGGCCTTTGCCAAGTATAAATATCGTATTTTCCAAAAACAATTGTCTGTCTGTTTCACTGCTGTCCATTTGTATGTTTGGTTGCTTATAACTAGAGAGCTACGGCATTAATTTCGATAATATTATAATTAATCGTTAGCTTTAAGTTCAACTTTAAATAAAGGTACAAATCATTATGTTAGGCCCTCGGGAAGCAGCATAATACCGTTATGAAAAATCGAGGGGGAGGAAGCCACGGGTACTTAAATAAGTAAAACTATGAATCGTTGACAAAAAATGTTTATACGAAAGTTGTAGAGAATTTTGTCCTATACAAGATTTATAATAACCATTTTTTACCAAAAATGGAACGGAACCGAGAAATTTGCAAAAAACCGTCTATCGTGAACTAGAACCTCAAATATCTGCCAACGCCGGCACGATATCGATGGGGACTTTTTACACGTTTTTTACTTCCCACCTCTACTATGGTAGGGAAGTAATGGATTCAGTCCGAAAACAATATTTCGAGATTTTAACAGATTTTCACGTTTTGAGACCCTAGCAATCGTTTAAGATCATTTTCTGACTGATGTCTGTATGTGTGTGTGTATGTGTGTATGTGTGTATGTGTGTGTGTGTGTGTGTATGTGGTCAATTTTTCGCCTTCGATATCTTAAGAACGGAACAACATACGGGCATGCCGATTGTTCTATTGTGTTTATCAGCCTTTAACTTAGATCTGATTAGATTTTGAGTCAAATCGGTTCAGTGGATCCTGAGATATTCAAAAAAACGTCCTCAATGTCACGTATTAACATAGGTAAAAAAAAATATAAATGAATTCTAGATGTTATAATATGAAAAAAATGTAAATATTTTTTTTCTCTAAAATGTATAGTTTTCGAGAAAAAAAATATTTTACTAAAAAAAATAAAAATTGTACGTAAATCAAGGTAACCATGATTTTTGCTATATTAAGCTAGCCATCAGTAGATCACCAAACAAAAAAGAGGGCCATGCTTTTTTCAAAGAATAAAAATTAAATTGTGTTTTAAAGACCACCAACAGCTAAGGTTATTTGGGCCTAGTCAAAGAATAAAAAAAAGAGTGTTTATTTTTTGCAAATATTTACTAGGTGGGAAGTATAGGACTGGTCATCAGTCGAATTTTTAAAATACCATTGCGAAGGTATATAAAAAAATTCAGCTACCTGGGAATTATTCTGCAGTGGAAATCTAAAATTACGGGACTATATTACTATTTGCAATAAAATAGTATATTGTATTACAAGGGACGAACCTCGGGACGAACACAGCGTTTGTAAACGCTGTGTTTCGTTCCGAGTAAGTGCATATTATTTTTCATAACAACTCTATTGACAATTCGAATGAGGTACCTGCAATTTGGGCGCGCAAAAAAGCCGCAAAAATACTAAATCTGTCAGATCCATGTGAAATTTATGTCTGTCATTTTGACGTTTAATAGTATTATATGCGAATTGAAGTTGGCGCGACTCAATATCTTCATCTCTCTCTTAACAACGTTAAAACAGAGAAAACCGATAACTGAAAATTTTCATCCCTAGGGTTGAAACTCTCAGTTTCAACCCGCTAAACAGGTACCGAAAATCGAATTTTCAATAGCGGCGTTGTGAAAATGTAATTTTAATCTCACATAAAATTGTGATTTTCTTCTGACCAATCTTTATCATGTATGTTAAATTGTATCGTAGCAAACTAAGAATGGCTTGGTTATATCAGAAATATGAATTTTATTTTAGCTGGACGGTCCCATTGAAATTTGATTATCAGAACTGATTGATACATCAATGTTTAGTTTTAAATGACAGTTAATAACAGCTAATGGAATTAATTGACAGCACAAATACTACATTTATGTTGGTGAATAATACATAATATACACTATACAGTGCATATAATATTTATGCATGATGCATTCACGCAGAATTACGTCAAAAACAATTGTGTAGATTATTTCAGTAAAATATCAGCTACTCTTGAATTAACATCAAAATTATAATGTAATCCTGTTGAATGATAACACATAATATTATTAATATCTGGGTGCCGAGCTTTGCTCGGATGAGTTCAAAAAAATAGTACTTGTATGCTGTGAGATATTATTTTCTCAAAATATTACTCCGAAACGAATTTATTTCTGAAACATAATTTAAATAATTGTTTCTGTTAAATATTTTAAATACCTATGTGTATTTTTAAGCGTAAAAACTAAGTATCAACTTGAATCAAGCATTTTTTCCTGTAAATATTACTTAGGTCGCCATTTTCAAATCTACCGCCGTTATTGTTTTGTTGACTGAAGAGCTCGCAAAAACCGATTTTCATAGATTGAATATCTTGTAAAAATGTTCGAATCAGATGAAATTCTGCTTGCCCGTTGCCGTTTCAATAATCCATTTTTAAACATTGATACCAAATATCAACTTTATCGAAGTACTTTTTCTCTGTGATGTCATCTTAGCAACTTTCAGTAAATTTCAAATATTTTTTTTGCATAGAAGGTACCTACTGAAAAACTCACAAAAATCGATTTTCGAAGAAATAGAATTCATATTATATCTTTTAATAACAAACGACAGACTATAAACCTGCAGCGCAAAACTTTTTTGCATGCATCTTCACCATAGTTTTTAAAAATCGATGTGTTTTGATATACTGCATGCCTGCGTCGCTAGAAGTGCGGCCCTTCGGGCCGCCGTGCAAATTTTTAAACAAAACTTTTTTGTATGTATCTTAACAATAGTTTTCAAAAATCGATGTGTTTTTACACAGACTCGCGGTGCCAAAAGTGCGGCCCTTCGGGCCGCCTATTTGTCATTATTTACATATTGTGCAAGACACTTCTTATATTAGTGTTCATTTACAGTTTTAACCCTTGTGATATATTATACAAAATCTATGTAGAAATAGGCTTCGAATCGATCTGACAATTGACCGAGTTATAAATAAAAAACTCTTTTTTTTAATTGCTCCCCCTGGGACCAAGATTCCTACCTAGATCGATTTCTCGCCCCGAAAAATCCCCATTCTGTAAATTTCATCAAAATCGTTATTCTTTTTTGAGAAAAAAAAGTCTAGGTAAGATTATACGTCATACTATATTTAACGTACATAATATACATATTTTATATAGGTAATATAAAAATAACATACTTAGGTATCTATTTATTTAAATATTAGTTAAAACTACTTACATAATTACGTTTAGTTTTTATTTCTGTTATTCTTTACTATACAAATAGTTCACGGATTATTTTAATAAGTTAAAAATTCTGTCAGATAATTTTGACATATAAATAATGAAAGTAGTTTGTTTTCTCCAAAGCCTACTCACGATATTACAATGTTTTGACAGGTCAAAAAACCGTTTTTAAAAATGATAAAATCGATAGGAAAACGAATTTTTCCAGGGATGAGACCTAGCTAAATCGATTTTTTGCCCCCCGAAACCCCTTTTCGGTAAATTTGATCAAAATCGTTAGAGCCGTTTTCGAGAAAATATTTATATATATACATAGATACATACAAGATTTACTCGTTTAATAATATAGGGGGATTTGTAATAACAAACTGAAAATTAACTTTATACAAGTTTTAAAGCCTTTCCATTTAGTATATTTTTCATACTAAAAAAACATCATAAAATCGGTTACTACTAAATTTTACGTAATTCATTTATTTTAGTTTTGCTCTTTATAAGCCTTAGGAGTTATGATGATGAACTAATTTTGTAATGCTGTTATATTAATTGCCTCCAGGCAAATAATTTTACCTGAAGGCAACTATTCGAGGGGTTGCAGTACTGTGAATGATGAAATATCGACAGGACTGGGCTACAGTGATATGAGATTTTTCTCACAATTTTTTATCAGTATATTTAAGAAATCCATGTCTATATTACTAAAAAATCGAGTAAAAGTACCTACCTATTTTTTTGTCGAACAATTTCTAGGAATAAACTTTAAGTAAATAATTATAAAATGGTAGTAAGTTTTCCACAAATATTTTCTTCTTTATTTTCAGAGCATTTTGTAAAGTGTATTTTTCTGAGACGTTTTTTACTAAATAGTGAATGTTATATTTTTCCTGCTGAGCTCAAGAGTAAATCCATCGTAAGCTTCCGATGAAATGATAATATGTATGTATCCTGAGCATACAGTGAACGATACACACACACACACACACATACCCACACACACCACACAGCAATGCTGACGCTGTGGTTACAGTAGAGATTCGATTGATTCTATATAATCTCAAGGTCTATTGCAAGTTAAAGCTTGGAGGACATTTTAAACGCATTAAGGGCCAAATGCATACATACTTATTGTATCGAAAACGCGCGATTTAAGATACTACATCGAGATTTGACGATTACTCTGCAGCTACTCGAAATTTTATTTCAATAGAATTATCGCTAGGCTCTTGGTAGAACATGAATGAATAACATAATTAGGTACACAAAATAAGTTTTTGGAGTGTTTGTGTACTTATTTAAATCGAAATTTGTCGTGATACATCAGTTGTGAATTTAATTTAGGCGCTATTAGCATGTGTGCGTTGGCCCAAAGTGCGCATTTTAGGTCATTTTAAATGGAAATAATTTTGAAATTTATATGTGCGGGAAGGGAAGCAATATTAATTGCCGCTAAAAATCCATAAGCCGTTCAAATGTGATGTTAATTTTAAGCTTTCGTACTCGCCGTGCAATCAAAAGAAAAAATAAAAATTTCGACTGCTAGGGTACTTGCCAGTGATCAAAATAAAATATAAAATTTTGTTATAATGAAAGTTTATGCTCTAAAATAGTTATTAGAATTTTTATTTTTATTAATTAAGTTTCATAAACATATATAAATAAAATCATGATTTTTAACGTATGTGTCACGTGACTTCAAACATCGTGTGAGAACGTGTGACGTCAATTTTAAGTAAAAAATGAATGTTTCCATAGCAACGGAGCTTAGATTGTTTACATCATGTTCACATAGGTACAAAACGGTAGGTATTTTTCAACACTCTGTTTCTGATATAATTAGCATCGAGTTAGTAAATATAAACGTACCTACATTCATAAAAATATGACGTCATAGGTTCGTAGAGCAAAAACTATTATTAGCGAGCGGGACTAACATAAATATTTCAAAAATTATTTTTGAGCTAATTTGAAATCAGAATGAAGTGATAAATAAACAAAGGTTGAATGAAGTGATTTAGGTGTCATTTTGTTCAGAATTTACTGCTCTATTAATATAACACAAAAAAAATTTTTAGTCAATTAATACCGTATTATGTAATTTAATGTGAGCAGTAGGTCTACTGGGATTATAATCATTTCGCTTAGCTTGGTGAGGAGTTTCAACATGAATTTTTTTCCTTTATAGTATCTACATCAGGGGTCGGCAAGTAATTATAGGAGGGGTCCGGATACTGTTGAAAATTTTTATCGAGGTCCAAAAAAAAAAAAACAACTCGTATTCTTTACTAATTTTTTATTTTAATTTTCACTCACAAAATAATATGAAATACAATAGATAGGCATAATTGTATTCAAAAATCAATGGGAGAAATTACATTTGCGGTCTTGAGCCAGTTTTTTAAAGTTAGGTTCACGCGGGGAGCAGCCTATGTGAAGAGTGTCTTCAAGGTGGGCGGTCGTTAATCTTGAGTGATATTGGTTCTTCAAAATTTCTTTGTTACCGCCACAAAGCACTAAAATATAAAACTTTCGTAGCGGAAAGTTCAAAAAAATATTTTTTAAATAATTCAAAAACATTTTGGTGGTCCAGTTTTTGACCTTCCGCGGTCCGGACTTGGACCGCGGTCCGCCAGTTGCCGATCCCTGATCTACATTGTAAAAATTTGGCTAAAAAAATACAAACTATTATATGTTAGAGTCATGTTATTATCGGTATTTTATGTGTTGTGTTAATTGAAGTTTCGCAAACTATATTAAAATACAAATAATTTTTTTATGTTAGAATTACCACAGATGACATATAATACAGATAAGTTGTGGTTGTGCTAACGAGCGACCCACCTTTTGAAGGCCAGATTTAACCGTTGCATCTAATAGCAGAATTCAAAAGCTTGAAATAAGTATATTATGTGAGTTATAGTTGATTCAAAACATAAGAGTGGTTCTGATCCTACACACTTAAAATAATCTTAATTCTATTAAAATGTATATGTCGCTTTAGTCGCGGGATAATATTTAGATAATAATGTATTATTTTGCTGGCATTTATGAAACATTCCCCCTAATTTAAACTTCACTGAATTATAGAACGAGAAAAAATTTCCATGCCTATTATAATTATGTTAAAAAATTTTGTTGACGCATCATTTTATTAGTTTCAATTTTTGCCACTAGGTGCCAGAAATGGATATTATCTATAAATACCAATACTTTATTCTGTTTATGGTTTAGTTCCATAAAATGACACAAATAATTCAATAAAGGCGCCCATCAGACGGTCGTTTTCTCCCGTAAGGCAAGACCCCCCCTGACATTACTCTTAGGAATACGAACACCCATCGAATATGGTAACAACAACGAAACAACAACCATGAAATAATTGATTAATCGTTTCATTGTGGAGTAAATCTTGATTCGGCTGGCGTGATAGTAGAAGATTCGGGTCCGACGCTGATATAGGTTTAAAATGAACTTTTCTATTATTGTATTGTAACGTTACGTCATTCGATGGGTGTTCCTAACAGAAATGCTAACATAAAAACCATTTATTTTTATTTTGAACAATATTCAAAAAAGTTTCGCCTCAAAAAATTAAGCAGTTTTTTAAGTTGCGCGTTAAGGATAAACATAAATAGACAAAAACAAAATTAAACAAATAAATATACAGGTGAAACTTATAAACCCATTTTTAGTTAAAAAAAAATTACCAGGCTTTAAGGTAAGTAATAAAAAGTATGTTTGCTAAGATTTCATTATGATCAACGTTTCGACAATAATATTCTTAATTAAATGAATGCATAATAAACTGCATCAGTATATATGAAACACCCATTTTGACAATGCTGTAGTCACTGAAAAACCACCACATGCGAGAGTCGGTAATCTAGCATCTGTGTTAAAAATATCGACTCTCGCATGTGGTGGTTTTTCAGTGACAGAATGCTTTAAAGGGAAAGAGTTGGTCGTTTGAAAATGTGTCACTGTGTGAGTAATTGTCAACTCAGTTCGCCGTGATAGTGGAAAATTTAGGGTTAGAATCCCTACGGTGACACAGGTTTGAAATAATGAATTTTTCCGAACTATAGCATTATGTTACGTCATTGTCAAAATGGGTGTTTCATATATACTGATGCAGTCATCATGCATTCATTTAATTGTGTATTTAGTCATGACGCCTCGTGTTAAACTTGTATATATTAATAATATTCTTGTCTTCTTCAGGACATAATAATTTAGTAATTGTATTTGTAGGTCCTGAAGAAGACAAAAATATATCTAAAACGCTGATCATAATGAAGCCTTAGTAAATATTGTAGCAAACCCCAAGATGTTACGCCACTGGCTCCCATAGAAACCAGTAGAAAAGAAGGTCACGGTAGTAAAGCGTAGAATCGTATCGAAAATTCTAGACAACGAGTACCTGCTAGAATCTTCTAGAGGATATAAGAACGCACTGAACGTACACCGCACGCAGGTATATAAACAGGAGTGTGTCGTGTTGAGGGAATCAGTCGACGGTATCACGCAAACGGGAATCAGTAGATTATACTGTGACAGCGAAATAAATCTGAAATAAATTCACCTGCTAAAATAAATATTAGTGTAGTCAATTGTATTTGTTATTTGTTAAGTGTTAGTTAAGTGGCTTGTTTAGTTCAATAATTATTACCGTTTAAGTTTTTATTGTTAAAATTTACTTTTTGTTTTTGCATTTTATTGTTATCTATTTTTGTTAACATTTAATTCTTGTAAATAAATATTTATTCCGCCAACACGAAAAACGGTTATAATATATATACCTATATATACCTACTTTTTAATACTTACCTTGAAGCCTGTATAGATTATTTTTATTATTGGATAATAAAACAAGGTGTCACCTTTTTAACGATACGACTAACTTATCGTACTGTCAATTTATAGGAATTTAACTGTAACAAGGTGAGTGTTCGTATTGTAAACATACACATCACTTGACGGTTTTTACATGCACCTCCTTGCCTATCGCTTAGGTATCTATCAATCGGATTTCAAAGATTTACATGTGTAACATCCCGTTGCTTCCCCCATCGGCTCTGACTACCTACATCCCTCGTCCCTCTCCCCCTTTCCACCCATCCCTTTCCAAGAATGTTTAAGTAGACGTTATACGGAGGTATACAGTCGAAAAAAGCTGATATATTCACTTTATAATACGGATGTGGTTCAAAAATAACTTGCGTTCACAAAAATGGAAAACGTAGCGAAATGGCTTTTCTATCACTAATATGCATTGACATCGAGAATTTACTGCGTAAAAGGCCAAAACAGTGTCGCTCAGTAGAAGGAGACAGTCAGTGATGGGTACCTTTTCTAATCAGGCACGAAACAATAGTTGTCACAAAAAATCAATACTTAAAACAATATTTGTCGGATCGTTGCTACACTGATACGTTCCATGTCTGTGTACATAATATAAATCTACCTTAATAGTGAAAATTAAATGTAATTTTTGTCACTTTTAAATATGTTGAATAAATAAAAATGTTATAGTATTGTAACAAAACTATTTTCTTACGTGGGTGGAATAAATTATTTATTTCAATAATTAAAAATGTAAACAACAATATACAATAATTCGTAACAATGAAATGTCAATTTCAACAGTTAACACTGTTTACACGATCAGTATTTCTCAAACAAAGTGAAAACACTTCAATAGCACTGTATTTATTTCAACTGTCACTCGTTGTTCGTTCTCTAATTCGTTGTCCTTTTCCGGTGACTGTTCTTGCTTATATAGCGATAGCAGCTTGACCCCCACCACGGTCGCGCACTTTCCAGATCATTCTGGTGATTACCTGTGTCTTCGATATAATGCCACGCCTACACATTGTTATTTGTTCTCGATGCTTCGATTGTCGCCAGTGGCGTATCATCTGGGTTTTTGCTACACATTGTCATTTGTTCTCGATGCATCGATTGTCGCCAGTGGCGTATCCTGGGTTTTTGCTACACATTGTTATTTGTTCTCGATGCTTCTATTGTCGCCAGCGGCGTATCATCTGGGGTTTTGCTACAGTATTGTTATTTTTACATTTATGATACAGAAAAACGTCATTAATTTGCAATGCTATGCAAAAATTCTTATATTATATTATAAAAAAAAGAAAAGAAAATTAAAAAAATTTAAATACTCTTGAGTAATATTGTAATTGGTAACAGAATAGTGTTAAATTATTTTTGGTCACGTTGTTTTTTAGTAAACTTTTTGACGGATCAACTGCTTGCTATGAAACATTTAAACTAGCCAAAATTAATAAAAATTTTCACTGTATCTACATATAATTTCTACCTTAAACGCTGATGTTCTCAGCTGTTGAACGTCTGCAAATCTACATTCTAACCCTAAAAAAACGAGGTGTAATACAATTACAAATTATATTTAACTTGAATATTGTATTTACAGTGAAATAGCAGAATTAACAGTGGTGACAAACCGTTTGTATAAAATAAAACCAGCAGTCTCAAAGCGGTCTTTATGTTTAATATATTAAACAGAGCGCTAAAGAAGAGCAATGATAAATCAAGCGTGCGTTAAGAGATAACACTTAGATAATTAAGAGATAGGAATAAATGAGCTGAAAATGAAACTTAGATCTGCGACGTGTGATGTGTGTGTGAATGTATGTGGTGTGGAACTTCCAAACCTACTTTTAGTACATCGCCAGCTGTTTCGGATCTCTGGGAGTCGCACGCTTATACGAAGGACGGTGTGAAGATGGAGAAAAATAAAATCTACTACTCTTCATGTAGATAGGTAAGTATGTACGTACGTGTGTTTGATGTCGGTCCAAATTGAAACTGGAACACGTCACATAAAGGTTTGCCGAAGTGGTCGACGCCAAACAGGACGCGCATATATATTGTCTCGATTCGATCCGGATTGATACGGAGCTATCAGACATTTTAAAATACTCAAGAATTAATGAAGACCTACACATTGCACTGACCGTGTAATTTTAGAAATCGTATTGTATTTTTATCCGACTGCGCGACGCAAAGGAGGGTATTGTGTTTATCAGTGTATGTATGTATGTTTGTTCCTTTGTGGCACTCTAGAGACCAAACGCGTGGGCCGATTTTGATGATTTTTACGTCAATCAATTTGTCTTAACTGTCAGAATGTCACTAAAAACATGACAGTAATCAAAACTTAATATGACGACAATAAAAAATTAAAAAACCCGACTGCGTAAAAAAAAAACTAAAAAGAAAAAAATAAAAAATAAATTAAAAAATCAAAAAACCCGACTGCATAAAAAAAACTCAAAAGAAAAAAACAAGTTCAGTACTAAAAAAATAAATTCTAATGTGTCGGAACCCATTATTGAGAAGATTTGCGCCGATCTAGATTTCTTATGAGTCCCGACTGTTTAAAATCGCTATGTTCCACATTAGAATTTATTTTTTTAATACTGAACTTGTTTTTTCTTTTTAGTTTTGACAAGTGCAGCAGGACGCGCATTTGATAGCAGTGGCAACGACAGCTGCTGTTCTCAGTAAAAACACGAGACATTATAACGTCCAGTTTTGGCAAAAAAGTGGTTATTACAAAGAAGACGTTTTTCTCATATGAATTTACTAACTGAACTTAAGCTTGAATCAGGAGATCGGTACAATTATTTACGCACCATGAACTGAATAAATCCAGTCCGCTACTGACAAGAAACCGTCGGCTCGAATCGGAACTCGAATACACTTGCGATTTAGACCAAAGACCGACGAACCGGCGGTCCAAATCTCAAGACTCGACAGACATTTTAACCGACGATGCGGACCGTCGGTACTTTAACATACATTGCAGTTTTGGACCGCGAATTGGATCGCGGCGAGTCGAATAGATGAAAAAGAACGAAATGTAGGTATGTCGGCCTTTACAAGATGAAAGAAATTACTTCTCAATCGTCAACGAATATAGACAGATTAATGTCGGGTTTATCGTATATTATTAATCACGCTGTTAAGTTAATTCGCTGCTATTTCTATGGTTACTTCGTATGTTTTATGTGTAAAAATTTAACAGAGATTAACAAAACAGCGTGATTAATAATGTACGATAAACCCGACATTAATCTATCTATTTTCGTTGACGATTGAGAAGTAATTTCTTTTATCTTGTAAAGACCGACATACATTTCGTTCTTTTTGTTTGCATTAAATGATTTATAATATTTTTACTTCCCACCTCTACAATGGTAGGAAAGTAATGGATTTAGTCCGAAAAAAATATTTCGAGATTTTAACAGATCTTCACGTTTCGAGACCCTAGCAATCGTTTAAAATCATTTTCTGACTGATGTCTGTATGTGTGTGTGTATGTGGTCAGTTTTTCGCCTTCGATATCGTAAAAACGGAACAACATACGGCCATGCCGATTGTTCTATTGTGTTTATCAGCCTTTAACTTAGATCTGATTAGATTTTGAGTCAAATCGGTTCAGTGGATCCTGAGATATTAAAAAAAACGTTCTCAATGTCACGTATTAACATATAGGTAAAAAAAAATATAAATGAATTCTAGATGTTATAATATGAAAAAAATGTAAATATTTTTTTTCTCTAAAATGTATAGTTTTTGAGAAAAAAAATATTTTACTAAAAAAAATAAAAATTATACGTAAATCAAGGTAACCATGATTTTTGCTATATTAAGCTAATCAGTAGATCACCAAACAAAAAAGAGGGCCATGCTTTTTTAAAGAATAAAAAAAGAGTGTTTATTTTTTGCAAATATTTACTAGGTGGGAAGTATAGGACTGGTCATCAGTCGAATTTTTCATTTTATTTTCCGTTGAATTTTTTATCTTAAAAGTTTAAAATTATCATTCAATTATTTGCAACAACCTTACAAAATATATAAATTAAATTTTTCATACAAAGTGAAACTTTGATGACGTGACTCACATTCGTCTAGTATTATCTGCCAAGTGTTGAGAGGTAAACGAAAAAGTAGGGTCTCCCCTATAAAGTGCACCTCGCATTTCTTGCGTTAAGCATGATGCCTTATACTAATATTTTATCACACAAAAGTGTTAGTACCAACAACCACCGTTCTACCGACACTATCACTAGCGAACCGTCCATCGTTCACGCCGTTCAAAGTGAGTCGTCCACGTCATCACCTCTCGGTTCAGTCAAGAGATATTATAAGAATTAATGATTATATTATATGTTCGACAACTAGAGATATTATACCGTAAATGGCCAAATTGCTCCGGGATCAACAATTTCAATAATTAACCTGCCGAGCTAAAAAATCAAAACAGTCTATTTAAAACTGCATAAACATTTTTTTTCATTCAACAGTGTTTTTCAAATGATGAGTGTTTTGTTTGAAAGTATAATATGACAATTTCTTGTCTATTTGGCTACCTATGAAAATAAAACGATTATTATTATTCTATACCAATATAATATTACATAAATAAGTCAAACAATTCCACGCCCAAAATAGTTCACAGAAAAAAAATAAGTAACATTGTATTCATGAAAATGTTCACACATATTTAGATAATAACTTTTTTCATATTTGGTTTTTATATAGCAACTAGCGGCTCGGTTCCGACTTCGCCCGGGTGCTAGGAATTTCCCGAGTGCTAAGAATTCATATATTAATAATTTAAGATTAAACACCAGCCCCTCCGCCATTATACACGTACTTTCCCCATACACGATAATCTAGTAGTTGTGCCTCGGGCGAAGCCGAACCGGACAATTTTATAAATCAAAAACCTTTCCCTGCGTGTGCACAACAACTCACCAAAGTTTCATCGCAATCGGTTGAACGATTTAGGAGTCCATAAACAATAAACATACACACATTGACTTTTATATATTATATAGCAATGAAGCTTTTTTTCGCTGAATGATTTTTTCATAAACACAGTGTACTTCTTTCAGTGAACGTTCATCGGCTGAATATTTTTTTCAGGGTACCTGCTTTTACGTTTCTATTCAGAATATTCTAGATAGATAGATAGATTTTATATTATAAACTCTCGACAGATAAAGTCATTAAACCGTCTCGAAATATTCGAATTTTAAAGAGAAATTACGAGGAGTTCGCTGTTGTGGTTCCATTTCGATTTCGAAGCATTAACGAATTTGACGATTTCGATTACATTTTTTTAGGCTAAAGTATGAAGTTCAATAATCATGCGTAGTGAGTTTAGTACGGCTGAAGATATTATGCAGGGTGCTGAATCGTTTTGCGGGTAAAAGGGATTTAACCCGTAAAATCAAACTTTTGCGATTTCCTGCTCCCCTAATTATTTTAGGATAAATAACTTCGAAAAAAAGTTTTAGAACATAAAATTCTGCATCTAAATCATTAAACAAAATTAATTTTGCATGCTTTGTAACGGCAGAAATTTGATATGAAAATGTCAAAATTACTTCAAAAACAGATAGCGATAGCCATGAAACTTGAACAAAATGATGACGTTTTAGCTGTCAGAATAATTTCTAATCATTTTGTTTAAGTTCCATGGCTATCGCTATCTGTTTTTGAAGTAATTTTGACATTTTCATATCAAATTTCTACCGTTACAAAGCATGCAAAATTAATTTTGTTTAATGATTTAGATGCAGAATTTTATGTTCTAAAACTTTTATTTGAAGTTATTTTTTCTAAAATAATTAGGGGAGCAGGAAATCACAAAAGTTTGATTTTACGGGTTAAATCCCTATTACCCGCAAAACGATTCAGCACCCTGTATAATATCTTCAGCCGTACTAAACTCACTACGCATATACCTAAATGAAATTTGGAAATTGATTTCAAGATTATAAATTATCAACTACTCCAATGGAACTACAAGATTTCTTATTAACTACCAATAAAGAATATGGACCATACTACAAATTTAAATTTCAAGAACTCAACAAATTCAACATCAAACTAATTAAAAATTACTGAAGATGCCTCGGAAGATGCCTAAAAAGGCGAAACGTAAACTAAATAAAACTATAGATGTTAAGAATCTGTTTTGATTAAAAAACAGAATATGTAGTGATCCTGATGATATTGGAAGAAAATGACTCTAGCTTAAAGCATTTAAGTATCAATTAGTTAACTGGCAAACATTTTCCACAATAAAAAATTATAATCAAAATTCCACTTATAACATAAACATTTTAAGTGTTGTTATTTACTAAAGAAATCAATAAAATAATTTTTTACACATCATAAAAACAATAATAATAAAAAAAATGTTAATATGTTTTTTTAATTATTCGACAATTTTACTGTTACTGTTGACGGCATTTGAGGAAAACATATTTTTCAAAACGTTAGCTAATAAATGCATTAAAACAGTATTTGCTTCTTAATTGGATCCTTAAGCCACTTTTGAGTCGTTTTCTTTAAATAAAACTATCTAAATATAAATTAGCTGCAAACATTTCTTCAAAAAATCCTTCAATAATCATATTATTGTGTTTTGTAACGTTCAGTCTAATCAATTTCACTGACAGAAAATTCTGCGTTACCTAAGAAGTTTCACTTCAAAAAAGGTTAAGAGCCCCTGCTATACGATAAGCCAGTCTTTACCAAATGCTTGATGGTTCTAAGTTCTAACGACGCGACAGTAAAAAAGAGATCAAATATCGACAGTCGTTAAGTACCGTGATTACGTCACCGCCATGAGATAAATGAACATCTACATAATATGTCTTTGGTTGACAAGATCTGTTTTTCATTTTGAACGATTCGCGCGACGACGATGAATGAGTGAAATAAGTGAGTCTGGAAAATGTATGTTGTGTACACATGTATAGGCCCGAGTAAACATTGTCAAGTGTAAATATTTTTTTTTTCAGGTAAACGGGAAAAGCAACGATGATGTACTGTATGGGGATATGGAGTGAAATATCCCGATGGATCAATCCATCAATATGTGATATGAAGAATGGAAAGAGGGATACGGAATCTATAGTCGTCTTGTTCTGATCCTTTTTGTCACGTAGTGTTGATTGTGTTTCACACAAAAAAATAAATGATACACTTGTTTAAGAAGATGTGGAACACAATTGAATTTTATTAATTTTTATCTTTAAAAGTCGCCTATCTTCATCATTTTTAACACCTGTATGTATGTATGTAAGTAACGGATTCTTTGAACGCGATTTTCACCCACTTCAAAACTTCAGATTGAACTGAAACTTTGCACACTTATATCAAGGACCGATGACAATAAGTTTGTCCCATTATTCTGACCAGGATCTCCAGAACTAAAAAGCAAAAAGAAATTATAATTTAAAAAAACTAAAAAACACGCTTTAATGGTAAACTGAACTAAAAAGTAAAAAATAATTTTTAAACTTTATAACAACTGATATCGAGCACCCCATGGTTTTTTACAATAAAAATTATTTTTTACTTTTTAGTTCAGTTTACCATTAAAGCGTGTTTTTTAGTTTTTTTAAATTATAATTTATTTAAGGCGTAAATCCTACACTTAAAAAATATAGGTATATTAAAAGAACAAAAGACCCAACTGCGCACAAAGAAGCTTCCAATATGAAAAGTAAAAGATATTTGTAGTTTTAGTATCATCTCAGTACTATAAAAGAGGCTTGGTGTGTGGGTAAAACCACATTGCTAAGTGCTAACTTCAACAATTTTACAGTAGTTTTTTTGTTATAAAAAAACCACCAATTCAATTTTTTTGCAAACCTTATCAGGTGTTTATTATGCAATTAGGCGTCGAATGAAATTGGTACGGAGTCGATATCATTCTTTGTTCTCGAGATATGCGAGACGAAAGAATTAGGATCACGAATGTGCGTACTTACACACGCACACACAGACATCTCTCTAGGGACCTTGAAACGTGGAGATATGTCAAAATTTTTCATTTGCAAAATCGAATCCAATATGACAACTTCCAATGGGAAGTCAAAAATATTATGTAATGAACTCAGTCGCGTTTTTTGATCTTTAAACATTTTTTTTATTTTACGCTTTTTAGTTTTTTTCACAATTTTTTATTGAAGCTTGTATACTACTTGGCAACCGTAGTTTGGCCTCTAATGTGCGCAGAAGACTAGCAGCGTCTGTGAGCGTCGCTGTAAGATGAAAACAGACAAGGGTCTTAAAGTAGAAGGTACAGTTCCTCCGACTGTATACCTTCTACTTAAAGGCCCTTGTCTATTTTCGTCTTACTGCGATACTCTCTGTTAGTCTTCTGCGCACATGAGAGGCCAAGCTATGTTTGCCAAATAGTACCTATATCTATACTAATATAAATAATAAAGCTGAAGAGTTTGTTTGTTTGTTTGTGTGTTTGTACGCGCTAATCTCAGAAACTACTAGTCCGATTTGAAAAAATTGTTTTTGTTTATAGATAGCCCGTTTATTGAGGACGGTTATAGGCTATTAAAGTTTTTTAAATTCAATCCCAAAGGGGGTAAAACGGAAGTGTAGGATTTTTTGACTATCTACATACTAATATAGGTACTACTTATACTAATATTATAAACATTAAAAATAAAAATTGAAACTAACCAACCCATATTATGGTTCATTATTCTATATATATCTAAGAATTTAGTTCGTTCAATAAATAATAATTATAAATACATACAGCGTGTCCACGAAAGTTCTTTACAAATGGAATTTTTTTTTATTAATTATTGGAGCAAAAATTTTTTTCTGTGGAAAAGTTCTGCTTCGTCCAAAACCTCTAAAACACCAAAGAAAATTTTGGAAGGAGAACTGTTCTTTGTATGGAGAGAGGTGGAGGACATGTTGAATTCTGATTTATAATTCTGAATAAATAATTATTTAGAAGCTAGTTATGTTATAATTTTGAATTAAATTTGATTATGTAACTAATTTTGCGAAAATCTTGAATATCACAGATAATTTTTATTTTTAGTAAAATAAAACTTTTTGATTTCCCTCGTATAACTTTAGGCTGAAAAAAATTTTCTTTGGTGTTTTAGAGTTTTGATCCAATAATTAATAAAAAAATTCCATTTGTAAAGAACTTTCGTGGACACGCTGTATATGTATAATATTTTTGTAAATTTCTAGTATTTATTTATTATTATTATTTAATAAAAATCTTATTAAATTACTTAATAAATACTGGAGTTCTCATCCATAACAAAAAAACATTTTTTTGAAATGAATAGTAAATAATTATCAAATGGATAAGCATTGTTTAGAACATGTATGTATATTTTTAATGTTGACAAGCAATTAGACATTTTGAGAGCTTGAAAAAGTCTGAATAAATACAGACGAAACGTCGCTAATTCAATAATGGTTTGATTGTTTATTGACAATAATTCGTCCAAGTACCAGTGATTTCATATTTAATTTAACTAGACTGGATGTGATGCAATTATGGATTTATTATTATTATTATAAAGGAACACTTCCTTAAGAATTTTGCAACAACAAGCACCCAACACTTCAGGTTCGTCACCGTCACAAGCGGAGCAAGTTGAAACTATAACCGCGTCTCAAACCATGAAATGGGCGATTACAGTGAGTTTGGGTCGTGCGCACGAAGTACACGGAGCGACCCAATAAGCACAGCCTTTTGCATGCGGCAGACTGGTGATTCAGCATTGCGCTGACATGCCATGATAGCTTTTATATTTGCCAACAGTGACGGTTTGGCTCCTCTAAGAACACCAATTATAAGAACAATTAATTTCACAGAATACTCTGGGTACTGCTTCCTCATCTCAAAAAGTAGGTCTTGATATTTTGTCCGCTTCTTCGCGACTATGTTCGTTTCAGCAGGAGCTGAGAACTCGATGACATACATAAATCGCGTAGTTTAATAAAGGAGAACTATATCGGGCTTTGTAGCTGAAAGTTGCCTGGTAGTACTGAATGAAAAGTTCCAGAAAATCTTACATAATTCATTTTCGACAACGGACTCAATATAGCCAGGAACATAAGGCAGAACGGGAGTTTTATCAATACCGTAATGATGCCTTATAGGTGGTAATATAAGACTTTTAGGCAGCATTGTGGCGATGGATGTAGGCGCAACTTATAATTAAAAAAAAACTGGAAAAATTGCGTGATTAAGAAGAATAATTCGAAGTGATGAAAATGTGTCAAAAATAAATTTTCTTTAATGACGTGTCGTGTCCGAAAATATAAACACACACATTTGGCCGGTTTGCTAAATTTAATTCATTTAACAGTTGATGTTATCGTTTCACAATTTTAATTTTCATTTATGTTTACTCATGTCCAAATGTATACATGTTATGTGTGTAGTATATTAAATGTGAATTGCCTATCATGGCTTGCTATGTATTTGTGAATGTGTGCGTAACAAGTACACAACACACACGCACGTGTCTTGTGTATTCCACGAAGACTGAATGTTGTGGGTGAAAACTGTAATGTCGAACTACGAATATATACAGGACGTTCAAAGTTAATGAAGTTCTTGCACGAGTTCCTAGTTGTTAATGAACTATTTTTAAAACGTAAATAAAAATTATAATCGCTTATATAATTTGGCTAATATTATAGGTGCCAACTTCAAAAAGTTTAAATTATTATGATATAGAAGATTTTGTATTTAAGGCGTAATGAAGTATATTTTCGACGAGGTGCGACATTATGTTAAACGAGCGCTAGCGGATTTTGTCTTCATATCCAGTATTTCCAAAGGGCTTGAGAATGGCCGAGCGTGTAGCAGTGCTGTTGTTTACATGGCGTTGCTATGGTTTCTCTATTACAAGTCCCCAGCTCCCGGGTTCTAACCCGAGAGCTGGTAAAAGTGTCAATTGGATTTTCAATTTATTATTAAAAAAAAATAATGAATTGAAAATATCAATTGGTGCTAGGCCCAAATAACCTTAGCTGTTGGTGGTCTTTAAAACACACACACAGTATTTTCAACATTCTTGATATTTTACTTATGTAACTTCAATATAATGAATAGCAGGTATTGTACACGCATACTTGTCGGTGGTTCTGTGGGTAACGTGTCGTGTCATCTCCATATTGTGTACTGTTCACAAGATCACAGGTTCGCATCCAGCTGAAGTAATATGAAATATTAAAATTATAGAATTTTTCTTTATTCAATGTTAAAAATAATTCATTGGAAAACAATAAAATAAAAAAACTCGGGTCGCAGTGCCAAACCCTGCCGACAATATAGTGTATTTGCTAATACAGGCATTGTGGCATTATTATGTAAACTTAAGTTTGTTTTTTGACAAAATAAAAAAATTTAACCCCTTAATACATCCCTTAAAATAATTAAATTTTTCTAAATTTCAATATTAGACATGGATTTTATCAGTACACCCAATTAAATACACCCTTCCATAAGTAAATCCGTATCAACAAACTAGTGTTTTCATAAAATTTGAAAGTCCGGTCCTGTCGGGCCGATTTTATTAAAATTTTAGCAGCACATTTTAATCTTTACTAAAGAGTTAAATTTCAATTTTGAAACGATTCTGACAAATTTTTCGGTATTTTTGGGCCCAAAAACTTTTTGGAACCCCTATAAATACAACCCTGAAAATGGTCCGATCGGGCCCATTTTAAATAGGCTTCTTGCGGTGATGGGTTCCAATGTGTGTACCAAATTTCGTTTCAATCGATTAAGTCTGTTGAGAGTTATCGTGTACGCACACACACACACACACACACACACACACACACACACACACACACACATATATATATATATACATACATACATATATATATAAACATTTTCAAAAATGGTGCCAAAGTGTTCAGGAGGCTATGAAACGTCGAGAAATTTTGGTCCGACCCCTAGGTCCCGCCATCCGACCGACGCCAATAGTGTATGTGCCATATTATGGCAAATACACTAATTATTATTGAATTTTACTGTAGCGGCCGGTAAAGTTACTTTACCCGTTACCGCCAGTCTAAAATCGGACCTTTTACGACCGGTTTACATGTATGAAATGCAGCCATTTTATAGGGGGTCGGACAAAAAATATTTTTATACTACACTTCAGAATAGGTATATAGATTATAGACGATTATGTCTCGAAAACTTAATCTGTAGATTATAGACGATTATGTCTCGACAACTTAATCTGCAACAAACACACTATACATTGACAGTTTTATTGTAAGTAGGTATTATTTTTTTGTCTCATTAGTTTTTACTTCCCACCTCTACTATGGTAGGGAAGTAATGGATTCAGTCCGAAAACAATATTTCGAGATTTTAACAGATTTTCACGTTTTGAGACCCTAGCAATCGTTTAAGATCATTTTCTGACTGATGTCTGTATGTGTGTGTGTGTGTGTGTGTGTATGTGTGTGTGTATGTGGTCAATTTTTCGCCTTCGATATCTTAAGAACGGAACAACATACGGGCATGCCGATTGTTCTATTGTGTTTATCAGCCTTTAACTTAGATCTGATTAGATTTTGAGTCAAATCGGTTCAGTGGATCCTGAGATATTCAAAAAAACGTCCTCAATGTTACGTATTAACATAGGTAAAAAAAATTCGACTGATGACCAGTCCTATACTTCCCACCTAGTAAATATTTGCAAAAAATAAACACTCTTTTTTTTATTCTTTGACTAGGCCCAATTAACCTTAGCTGTTGGTGGTCTTTAAAACACAATTTAATTTTTATTCTTTGAAGAAAGCATGGCCCTCTTTTTTGTTTGGTGATCTACTGATGGCTAACTTAATATAGCAAAAATCATGGTTACCTTGATTTACGTACAATTTTTATTTTTTTTAGTAAAATATTTTTTTTCTCGAAAACTATACATTTTAGAGAAAAAAAATATTTACATTTTTTTCATATTATAACATCTATAATTTATTTATATTTTTTTTTACCTATGTTAATACGTGACATTGAGGTCATTTTTTTGAATATATCAGGATCCACTGAACCGATTTGACTCAAAATCTAATCAGATCTAAGTTAAAGGCTGATAAACACAATAGAACAATCGGCATGCCCGTATGTTGTTCCGTTCTTAAGATATCGAAGGCGAAAAATTGACCACATACACACACACATATACACACACACACACACACACACACACACACACACACACATACAGACATCAGTCAGAAAATGATCTTAAACGATTGCTAGGGTCTCAAAACGTGAAAATCTGTTAAAATCTCGAAATATTGTTTTCGGACTGAATCCATTACTTCCCTACCATAGTAGAGGTGGGAAGTAAAAATATAAATGAATTCTAGATGTTATAATATGAAAAAAATGTAAATATTTTTTTTCTCTAAAATGTATAGTTTTCGAGAAAAAAAATATTTTACTAAAAAAAATAAAAATTGTACGTAAATCAAGGTAACCATGATTTTTGCTATATTAAGTTAGCCATCAGTAGATCACCAAACAAAAAAGAGGGCCATGCTTTTTTCAAAGAATAAAAATTAAATTGTGTTTTAAAGACCACCAATAGCTAAGGTTATTTGGGCCTAGTCAAAGAATAAAAAAAAAGAGTGTTTATTTTTTGCAAATATTTACTAGGTGGGAAGTATAGGACAGGTCATCAGTCGAATTTTTTTTTTTGTATCGTATTAATCTTCGCGCAAAAATGTTCTGTCGTATAAAGAAAATCAAAGATACACCCTTTAAAAGGTTTTTCCGTTTTATGTGTGGGGACCCCCTTTAATTTTTGCGTTTTGGATTTTTCCCTTTACTTGTGCTGCGAGACCTTGCTTTTTGCCAAATTTCATGATTCTAGGTCAACGGGAAGTACCCTATAGGTTTTTGATGAGATGACAAAATGGCCGTATCTTTTGATTCCGTTGACCTAGAAGCTTAAATTCTTTACACCTTTAAGGGACCGTAGACCTTAGTATTTTGTATAAATTTCAACTTGATATCTCTATCCGTTCCTAAAAAATGGGTCTTGACTGACGGACACCCAGCCAGTCAGCCGGACAAACGAGTGATCCTAACATTGTTCCGTTTTTTTTTTATTGAGAAACGGAACCCTAAAAATAAAAATTTTGACCTTCAAATTAACGTAATATTTACAATTTTTTGTTTATAATTACAGTAAATAACGTGTCAGCGCGAAGGTACTAAAGAAAGGTCTAAAAAGGAAAATGTTTTTGTGAAACAATTTTTCTTATAAATTAATAATTAAATATTAATATCATAATACTGTTTATGTTATAAAAGTTTGTGTTATGCGAAAAACTTGAAAACAAACTGTTGAAAACTGGATAATGTATCTATGTTGATAGCTACAGATGGTAGGTACCTATAATATACAGCGTGTCCACGTAAGTTCTTTACAAATGGAATTTTTTTTTATTGATTATTGGAGCAAAAATTTTTTTCTGTAGAAAAGTTCTGCTTCGTCCAAAACCTCTAAAACATCAAAGAAAATTTTTTCGGCCTAAAGTTATACGAGGGAAATCAAAAAGTTTTATTTTACTAAAAATAAAAATTATCTTTGATGTTTTAGAGGTTTTGGACGAAGCAGAACTTTTCCAGAGAAAAAAATGTCTGCTCAATAATTAATAAAAAAAAATTTTACTTGTAAAGAACTTTCGTGGACACGCTGTATATATACTGTTTATTCATCTTATATTTAATTGCCACTTAGAAACCACTTTCTACTCTATAAAATTCTCACAAATTATGCATAATATAGGTGCAAGAAATGTGTGTTGGCAAAGCTTAAGTGTGGTATGAATAACATCAATTTTCCTCACCCATTTGTGTAAAAGTTAAAATATAGCGAGTTGTCCATAAAACCTTGTCCACATTAATAAATATTTATATTGTAAGCTGTTTAGGGATTTCATACCAAATTTCCGAGATTTCGCATTTCCGGAATTTCGGACAACATTTTTAAACATAAGTTTTAACTCCGAAACTAAAGAAATTCCGTAAATTATTATTGAAAAGATTAAAAATTAACAAAGGTTTGCTTAATATTCCGACCAGAAAGTGAGCCTAAAGGTACGTGCAGTATGGAGCTGGGATTCTCGATGGTAGCGTAGATCATAGCAGGGCTTGCTTAAATTAATGCATTGTTATATATGCGAGTGTACACAACGAAGCAGTGAGTTGTAGCAGGTATAAGCGCTGTTACAAGAGCTGGTAGATTCAAGAATGTATCTCACCATTCTTTCAACGCGCTGACTGCTACAAGCAACGTGTGACAACTGGCAAATGGCCATTACAAGTTTCTCAATGGATGTGACTAGTTTAATAAATGAAATTTTGCCAGTTTTTATTTAATTTGTTTTTAGTTTTTTCTAAGACATATTTAAAAGTGTTAGGTTCCATACGTAAATATTCAAAAAACCGATTTGGGTAAAATTTTAATTCTTGGTATTAATGATGAAATTCTCCATGTTTAGATCGTTTTCTATTAATAGGGTGGACATGATAGCTCCTACCCAAATTTGTATTTAAAATATACCACCTTGTAGCAGAAGAACACAAATATTCGTCTTCGCTATCTGACATTTCAAACGCGATTTAAGCTTGTATCAATGCTAGTATCAAAGCTTCGTTGTGCAAACCTATAAGCGCTTATAATTTCAGCCACCATCTACCATGCTACCATCTAGAATCCGAGCTGCGTACTGCACGTACCTTAAGGGTACGAAGTTACGAACATGCCAAAGATGCTTCGATGAGCGGTCGATGTTTACATCGATGAGAGGGCGAACATACCAAAGATGGTTCATATCAGACAGTATCTGAAATAATAAAATATTTTATTTTGATGTTTACATCGATGTAAACAGCAAAGTAAGCGAAGAGGGTGATTGTGACATCGTAGAAACCGCGACATCGACCTAAACCGCACCATCGCGGCATCTTTGGCATGTTCGTACCCTTCATGTGGATTTTTTACCAATGAATGATGAGCTCTCTCGAGTTTACTCGGAGTTTCAACTATTCCAGTTTCATTAAAATCTTAACAGTCATCTTGGAGCCAACTCGGAAGTAAACTTGTACCTATACAGGTGATTCAAAAAGATGTTATCACTTAAAACTAAAAACTAACCAATCCTGTATAAGTGGTAACATCTTTTTTACTCAATCTGGTATTTACATTATAGATGTGAATAAAGCTTGAGAACACGCTCGTTGGGAACCACGTACCTCTCTTGGACTACAAGACGTATAAAGGGAGGTATTATAATTTCTACTGTATAAAATGATATTAAATTGTTTTTTGAGTAGATATTAAAAAAATACTCTACAAAAAAATCTACATTCTTTACTTAAACTGGCTTAAGAACGTCAGACATTAAAGGGCCTCAGATAATTTAATTTATTTTCCTTGGTATAATATTATTGATGATTTAATTTAGGTATATTATATTTTAAAATATTCTGGAGGATTTATGCAGCTATATAAAAAGGTTTAACATAATATGTTTGTTAAAATAAATATTTCTATACAAGATCGGCTAGAAACATATTATTTATTAATATTTAACAACTTTACTGTTATGAGAATACCGCTTGTTAAATAAAATATGAAACTATATAAAGGAAACAATGCAAATGCAACACTAAAAAATAACGACCGCGTTGAATTACACAAGGCGCGACAGAAAGTTTTTAACATGTACCTGGACGAATCTATGAAATTTAAAAAATCAGAAAAGTTTTTTAAAATATTTTTTACAAATCTAAATTTCTTCAGAAATATTGAATGTGAAAATAACACTACTATCTATATTTACCAATGAGACATTGGAGTCATATCTGAAATTATAAAGGTTATAGACCTGATATAACTACCCAGGGTCGTAACTACGGTCTAATCGGGGCCCGCGCTAAAGGCGCTAACCCCAGAGAGGGCGCAATCAGCAAAATCAGCGTATTCTCAAGCAAAGAGCGCGAAATCAGAATCTTGCCCTGAGCGCCGATGATCCTAACTACGACGCTGGACATATCTATAAACTTCCCAAGCAAATGCAAGGGCATTGTTCGCATTAGTTCAGGAGTGCTTGTGTGTTGTATGTGGTATATTTTTTGTAAAATTATTTACAATATCAACAATTCCAAAACATTTTGTTATCTACCTTAATCATTTTATTCAGAAAACCGTCTACAGGTAATAAAAATAAATTAAAACTTGCTATTAATTCACAGTATATTTTTCAAAATGTATTTATGGCTCTCCAAAATTAAAAAAAATCTATATCGTTGTGCACACTTGGCTCTTTTGTCTCAAAAGTTTTCCAACCCCTCACTTAGCGCTATTTAAATATCGCTCGATTTTCATGGAAGCAAATATAACATCATAATAAGGGGTTTTATACTTATAAACTGTTTAAAAATTTTAAGAACATTTTCTATACGAAAAAGCTAAAAATCAGTTATAAAAATTCTTTTGCATCCTGTGCGTTCAAACGCAAGGCAAATGAAGACAGCACAACGTCCGGTTTGCAACTAACTTAACATAATCATAAAAAACAGCGTTAGAAACGGCACTAGCAACATCTATTAGCAATAACTCATGCCGAAAATGGAGTGTTGGGCAATATAAATAGTATTTAGGGCTTTCAAAAACAACTAAATGGGTATTTTAAAAGACGTTTTACTTTAGATTTTCTACGGAAGGAAAAATCTTAAAAGCAGCAAGTAAAAAGTGTAGCCACAATACGAAGGCTGCGTAAAGTCATGGAAGTTAGATATTATTTTCGTATTGTACCTATGAACGAATAATTTTCATAGTTCTTCATGATTAAAATAACATCGAAAACATAAATTTTTTTATATAACACTGCATGCACGCTTTTAGTGTTTTTTCGTATCAGTTTTGCGGACCTTAAATGACCGTTTTATGATAAGTGACGTCATGATCCATTATGAAACGCTTTTCGATGAATAATGGAAAAACATTTGAAAAACCCGTTATCTAATGAACATTAGGTGCGTTTGGTATCAAGGTGTAGTGTAGTGTAGTGTAGATAATTTTTCACTGAAAAGTGTAAAAAGTTCACCAAAAGTGTAAACTAAATGTACACTTGTAACAAACGGGCTAGTGTACATTCTGAGTAGATTGTACATGCGCATTACAAAATAAATTAATGACAGATTGGCTGAGTTCATTATTTCTAGTTTTTACAGTTTTTTTTGGTCGTAAAAATGTTAAACTCGCTGCCATATTTATCTTGTACCATTACATTTTGAAGCTCATTCATTTTTAAGAGACAAAAAATGTAAAAAATTGAGTACGAAAAAAGTATCAAATCTGTCAAAGCGATTGTCAATTCAGACATATATCACGTGACCTACACTACACTACGTGCACCTGCTCAAAAGTCAGGACTAATAGTTGTTACACTTTTAGTACCACACTGAAATAACAAACAGATCAGTTATTTTACACTTTTGTATAACAAACGTAATAGTGTCAAAAGTGCTTACACTCTTTACACTACACCTTGATACCAAACGCACCTATAATGTAACTCTTTTCGGTGTTATAAATGAAATATGGTTACTATGGTAACAAAGTGAATAAATATTGTATCGAGCCCAATGTTTTTATTATGAGATGTACTTCTGTCAGTGACATTAAATTATTCAATTAAAGTCTAAAACCATGCATGTGTTATATAAAGTATAGTGTGCAACACGTGTGCTAAATATTTATGCGTCAGGCCCGATGTTTTCAGCACTCGTATGCGGCTCGCGATGCTCACTCGCCAAGGCTCGTGAGCGCTCTCCTACTACTCGTGCTGAAAACATCGCGCTTGACGCATAAAGATGTATTTAGCACACTAGTCACACAATATACTATTATAGATTTCGACTAGAAAAATTATTCATTGTTGAAAAAGCGGCTGTTTGATTATCTATAACTTTGAAAACTATATAAGAAAAAAAAACAAAATATGTATTAATTGTGTTCCTTTAACTTTATTTTATACTAGCTGTATCCGCGACCTCGTTCGCGCGGCGTTTTAAAAATAAGATGGTACGTGCAATCACTCTGAAATTTTAACAATTATTACTGTTAGATATTGATGTTTTTTTCTATAATACAATCAAATTTGATCAAATTCCTAAGAAAAGTGTTTCATGAATCATGGGTGAACTACAACGTTATCGCGTTATGACATATTCGTGGCGACATCTATTGGTGAGTAGCAGAATTATTATTGTTTGTGACATTTATTGGTGAGAAATACGAAGGTTTTATTTTATTCCATGAGCCATCCGGAGATATAGTTTTTTTACTACCCCGCGGGAACTCATTTTTTTGCTAAGATAAACAGAATTCTATATGTTGACCCAGGACATAAGTTACCGACATGCCAAGCTTCATTTAAATCCGTTCTGTAGTTCCGCATAACGCGTGTACAGACAGACAGACAGACATGAATAGTAATAAATATTAGTAAAAAAAACTTTTTAGAGACAAGCTTTTATTTAAATGCACTAAAAAGGAAAAAATAATTTAGGTTCATAATTATAAAAGCGTGGGTCGTGACTAATAAACTATCACAGAGTTCATGACCCACGCTTTTATAATTATGAACCTAAATTATTATTTTTTTTTAGTGCATTTAAATAAAAGCTTGTCTCTGAAAAGTTTTTTCACTAATATTTATTTTGTTCATTTTAGTCTTTCAAAATTTTACCCTCCTTTGACACCCGTATGGGTTGAATTTCCAAAAATCCTTTCTTAGTGAATGCTTACGTCAGAAAAGGAACCAACTGTCCAAATATCAAGTTTCCAGCTTCAGCGATTTGGCCTGAGCGTTGATTAGTCAAAAAAACCTTACATCCCCGTTTGAACCCTTAGGGATTGAATTTATTTCTAAAAACGATTTATTCATGTATTGTCATCGGGAATACATATGTGTACAAAATTTCAAATCGATCGGATACGTGGAAGTCGTTCAAAATTGACTTGTAAGATTTGATCTGAACAGACCCACAAACACACAAACAAACTAACATACACTGTAGCGTTGGGCGAATACGAGATGTTTTTACAATCGTTCATAATAACAATCGAGTCCACAATCGACTCGGAGTTTGATTTTACAATTGAAATGTTCGATTGCTCAAGTCGATTATTTGCCAGCGAATGAGAATACATATAATCGCGATTCAAGGTTATATGCTGGTCGAATGAAGTCTGACGTTTACGCTACTCGTTCATCGTTGATTCACTGTTCACACTGTTCAGTCGGTCTCAGAGCATTCGATCACTGCACAATCGACCATCTATCGACTCGACCACAGTTGTTGAGTGATGAACGATTATATATTATGTGGCTCTCGACAGTGTACGTCGTCTGTACGATTCAGTACTATGCAACTTGGTCTCGGTGAAGTATGAAACAACAACAATCGAGTCCAAGTGAAAACCATCGAGAGTCATCGAGATGTTTGAACAATCGAGACAATCGACTAAAATATCTCGTAATCGCCCATCACTAATACACTGCAAGTTAAAAAATTCGACTGATGACCAGTCCTATACTTCCCACCTAGTAAATATTTGCAAAAAATAAACACTCTTTTTTTTATTCTTTGACTAGGCCCAAATAACCTTAGCTGTTGGTGGTCTTTAAAACACAATTTAATTTTTATTCTTTGAAAAAAGCATGGCCCTCTTTTTTGTTTGGTGATCTATTGATGGCTAGCTTAATATAGCAAAAATCATGGTTACCTTGATTTACGTACAATTTTTATTTTTTTTAGTAAAATATTTTTTTTCTCGAAAACTATACATTTTAGAGAAAAAAAATATTTACATTTTTTTCATATTATAACATCTAGAATTCATTTATATTTTTTTTTACCTATGTTAATACGTGACATTGAGAACGTTTTTTTGAATATCTCAGGATCCACTGAACCGATTTGACTCAAAATCTAATCAGATCTAAGTTAAAGGCTGATAAACACAATAGAACAATCGGCATGCCCGTATGTTGTTCCGTTCTTAAGATATCGAAGGCGAAAAATTGACCACATACACACACACATACACACACACACACACACACACACACACACACACATACAGACATCAGTCCGGAAAATGATTTTAAACGATTGCTAGGGTCTCAAAACGTGAAAATCTGTTAAAATCTCGAAATATTGTTTTCGGACTGAATCCATTACTTCCCTACCATAGTAGAGGTGGGAAGTAATAAAAACTTGTAAAAATTACTGTTTTGGCCTCTAAATCGATAATAATGTTCACCGCGATTACAATTTTGAAAACATATTTCATGCATAGACACGGCCCCGTTGCAGTTTTATTATATTATGTAGGTATAAATTAAGGCGACATTACACAATTTTTATGAAACAATGATTTTTCGGGAAAAAAATTTCTATTCAAAAATGTTTTTTTTTTCTAAGAAAATTTTCAATATGAAAAAAAAAAATATTTCAAGAGGATGGAAACAAATTATCGACGAGAGAGAGTCTGATTTGAGATGAGGTATTCGAGTGCAGAAAAAAAGAACAATATGGAGATATAACGCTTTAATATTGATTAGTTTGCAATGCAATTGGTACGTCGTTATTAGCACAGTCAATCCAGCATCAGATCGTGCATTTAGGGTAGGTAGCATTTTTTCATGGTTTATTAATTACCATCAAAGGAATAACATTTTTCTGTACTTTCTGAAGGCTTTGTCAAATCACTTTAAATTTATTACCTATTCATGCTAATATATAAAAAACTTTTTAACAAAAAAAAAAACCCTTTCAAAAAGGCACTAAAAAGAGGAAAATAATGAAATTTTGAGGTCTGTGCCAATTAAAATATGAAATTGGTTAAAAAGAAGATATTAGTCACTATACTATACCTTTTAACCGACTTCATATTTTAATTGGCACAGACCTCAAAATTTCATTATTTTCCTCTTTTTAGTGCCTTTTTGAAGGAGGTTTTTTTTTGTTAAAAAGTTTTATATTTTTTACTTTTTAGTGTCAAAAAGTAACATTTACCTTAAAGAATCACACGCCGTTACTTACTTTTTTAATAAAATCAGCCGAACTACTGAACCGATTTTGATGAAATTTCTATGGAACCTAAATCCTTTCAAATAAAAAAAAATTTTCAAAATCGGTTCATAAACGACGAAGTTATCCGCGAACGTACATAACCACAAAACCACATAAAAAATATATACGGTCGAATTGAGAAACCTACTTTTTTTGAAGTTGGTTAATAAAAACAGTAGGTAACTATACATCTGTCTAATTTGGTTTTCTTGTGGATTTTTCGGGTATTTTGAATGATAACTAGACGAGTGAATGTGTTTTCAGACGTTTTATTTGTTTTCTGCGCGGTTATTGTATTGTATCACTGGTGATCTCCAACCAAGGACACTTTTCATCGGGCTACGCACAGGTTCCATGGTTTCTTTTAAAAAACGGATATGAATAGATGTGAATACGTCTTAAGATCGATTTCTATTATCCGTTCAGACACGGCGCGGGAACGTAGCATTTCGGCGCCCGGCAAGCCCCACTAAACCACTCGTTCGTCGGCGCTGCCACGGGATCGCCAGATTCGGTCGACCACTGTCGGACGACCCGTCCCAGCCGGCGGTTGAGTACCGGCTGGTCAGTCAATTCGAGAGACGGCGTAATGACGCTGCCAAGTTGTCGACGCATCTACAATCTACAAGAAATAAAAAACTCGGGTCGCAGTGCCAAAACCCTGCCGACAATATAGTGTATTTGCTAATACTGGCATTGTGGCTTTATTATGTGAACTTAAGTTTGTTTTTGGACAAAATAAAAAATTTAACCCCTTAATACATCCCTTAAAATAATTAAATTTTTCTAAATTTCAATATTAGACATGGATTTTATCAGTACACCCAATTAAAAACACCCTTCCATAAGTAAATCCGTATCAACAAACTAGTGTTTTCATAAAATTTGAAAGTCCGGTCCTGTCGGGCCGATTTTATTAAAATTTTAGCAGCACATTTTAATCTTTACTAAAGAGTTAAATTTCAATTTTGAAACGATTCTGACAAATTTTTCGGTATTTTTGGGCCCAAAAACTTTTTGGAACCCCTAAATACAACCCTGAAAATGGTCCGCTCGGGCCCATTTTAAATAGGCTTCTTGCGGTGATGAGTTCCAATGTGTGTACCAAATTTCGTTTCAATCGATTAAGTCTGTCGAGAGTTATCGTGTACACACATATATATATAAATATATATATACATAAATATATATATAAATATATATATATATATAAATATATATATACATACATATATATATAAACATTTTTAAAAATGGTGCCAAAGTGTTCAGGAGGCTATGAAACGTCGAGAAATTTTGGTCCGACCCCTAGGTCCCGCCATCCGACCGACGCCAATAGTGTATGTGCCATATTATGGCAAATACACTAATAAATTGATACCTGTCTGAACGGACGGGATCCGCTAAGTATATAAATATTCGTATTTGAAATGCATGTAAAAATGTTTGTCTTGCCGGAACCGCTACGTTCCCGCGTCGTGCCTGACCGTATAATATAAATCGAGCTTAAGGTAGTTGTCGTGCTATGGGCATAGTGTCAGAAAATTCTAAATTTTCGTATACTCATTAAGGATACTATAATATAAATACCATTAAAATTTGAAGTTGATTGACCATCTCTAACTCGAGATAATAAACTTAATTAAAGTTCGGATAATTAACACGGAGAGCATAGGAAAGGTTGTAATTTTGACAAGTTTTTTAATTAAAAAAAAAAAGTAACAGTCAGAAATTTTCAAAAAACTGACTGTTCATTGATGTTTTTGTTCTGAGTTTAAAAAATAAAATCCAAAAATTATTGACCTTTTTATTGTTGAGATATAATAACGCAAACTTCAACAATTTATGAGAAAAGATTGACATTTTTATATAATCCAAGCGAACAAACTAAGTGAAATATGTGTTACTATGTGAACAACAGTTTAGATACAATCTCTAACAAAATTTTTTTACATTTAACACTATACTTATTTATTGTTTTACAACGTATTATGAACGAAACTTTTGGATGTTATTATCACAAGAAAACTACCTTAGTTGTCACAAATAATTGTATTCGTTGTCGTGGAATTATTTATCTCATAAAATCTTCGTAAAATGTAACCACAATCAAAACGTTATCAAAAAACGTTATCGTCAGATTTTCATGAACTTTCATAGTTTTGCTCCCAGTATAAGACCAAATTTATAGACGTATTCAGTTATTCACGTCAAAGCGTGAATAAATTAATATATTAACTATTAATGATGTCATCTATAAGAATACATTAGAATCTCTAGGAAAATTTAACATCAATTTTTTTGTTATGGTTAAACTGTAGGTACTACATTAATAAATATTTCATAAAATTTAAGTAATTGACAGAATAAAGTATAATATTTCATGTAAACTTGAAAAAAAATTGTATTAACAAACTTCATGTAAAGAAAAGTTACAAGTGCATTATCGGAACAACACATAAAAAGCTCTAAATATTTACGTGTAACTTTCGTTTAAGGCTTTGTTTTTAGGTCACGTTATAAAAGTTTTATTATAATATAAAACTTTTTTGTCTCCATGTTTCGCAATTCTTGTTATATTATTTTAGTACGTATGCATTGAAACAAATAATTTAAGTTGAATAAGTTCAAGATATTGTGTATCTCAAGGTTACTTCAGTGCTTAAAAATCGGTATTTTTTTAATTAATGAAAATATTTCTGATTTTGTTTGTATATTTAATTATATAGGTATTAGTTGCCCAAACTGATTTCGCGCAGGTACAAATCGCTATTTCGGTCACTGCTCAACCCTATTTTGTCTTAGCGTAATAATATACGTACCTTAGGCCCGTATTCACCGAACCTAGTTAGTTATTTATTCCGTTGATTTATTCCCCTGGTAACTATCACACGGAATAAATAGTGATAATTCAAATTACCAAACATAGTTAAGTTTACTGCATGTATAAATCGTAAGAATAGTTAACCTGTCCAATTTCAAGGGTATAAATATTTATCCGCCTAGTTAAATAGGGTATGCACGAAATGCATAAATTACTTTATGGCCTGGCGACCTTTTCAGGTAAATATTAATTTCATATCTTGCAGGTAAAGGTTTTTGTCAGTAAAATATGTCAATATTCACCATTTTACATTTTCGATAGATGCGCCATCGGTCGGATCTTTGGTAAACGTGCTTTATTTGAGAAAATCTGCAAGGCGTATAGTATATAGTAAATTTTTACCTGCAGTTACTATTCTATCGAATGAATTGCTTGGTGAATAGAAAGTTTATTTTATTCCAAGGAATAAATTTATTCTAAGGTTAGTAACTTCTATCTTTAACAGTGTTTGGTGAATACGGGCCTTAGTAAGTAAAATCCACTCAAGAACATCTGGACTAAAGTTATAACAAACTAGATCTGAAAAAGTTTTTGTATTTAAAATTGTAATAAATATTTAAGATTATTAAATTTTTCAGGACTCAGGTACTTCGGTGATTTCTGCGATCCCAAAACCTTTTTCGCGACCCTCGGAAGATTCACAAGCCGCAGTTTGAGAATCTGCAATATATAAAAAAAATTGAATAAACTAAAATTAATCGCAATATAATTAATAATATATTGTGCGACTAGTGGCAGAAAGAGGAGATTCCTCCAGTGTGGATTTTGCCGCACGATCGTAGCGAGTGCGGTAAAACACACGAGTGGAATATTCTTTTTCGACCAATAGTCGCACACAATATTTTGTTCAACTACCGCAAAAAATATGTCATTTCGTGGTTCTGCTGAGCGTGGGCGAAATAATGGGTGACCTGATTGATTGACGAAACTATCAACACTTGCGTAAACGTTCCCCGTAATGAGCGTGGGTGAAATGCTGTGGGCGAAATGGCATTTCGCCCACTCTCTACGTCTACAGTCAGAGAATTCATTATTTCGCCCACTTTCAGTAGAGCCACGAAATTACATATTTCTTGCGGGTGTTGAACAAAATAAATAATGTTTGAAATTTTAACAAATCTCGTTATAATTTTGAGAGAACAATTTTTCAATTAATTTTATTTCAAAGTAAATAGCTTTTTATTGCAATTTAAATTATTTATTTAATGCAGTTGAGGTTAACGTCCAAGTAATTGGCTTTGGTATATAGTATTCTCGATTTAAGTTTGATCTCAATATAAAACGGATAGGTATACCAGCTGTAGGAGCAACCACCGTTCCAGCTTTTTACAAATTCGTCACACAGAACAGCGTACACCCAAAAACGCGTCAGTAATTCGTCTGCTGAAATCAGATTTTGGACGCGCAGCAGACAGAAATAATAAAGTTAATACTTAGCGCTCTCTCGTAAACGTGATGTTCAATTCTTTTACAATCTTCACAATCAATCATTGTTAAAAAGATACTTGGTTCATGTAACCGAAACAATCGCTCTAGCAATAAAAAGCTGATGGCGGATTAAGTATTCGTTTGATTCCACCCCCTACAATTTATTTTATCTAAAAAAAAGTTAAAAATAAGTCAATCAGTTTCCATATATGTATAATGTTCAGCGACAGAACACTCGCATATCATTGGCTTGGCGAACTCTATAACACGTACGGCGCAAGTCTGTCTCAGATTGCATGCGCACTCGTCTCACAAAAAACAACACTTGCGTACATAAACATCAAAGTTGTCGACAGTCTTTAATTCTACCTGTAGGGCCTTATAGATTGAGAGCTAGTGACAATTTTTTGGTGTTATTTATTCAAGGCCTTATTTTTGTGGAGATATTGAGGGAGGCATATTAAAATGTCCTGAGTAAGGGATTTTGCTAGATAGCGGTTTGGGATGGATGCAGAGCACCCCCAACATGTAACAAAAAAAATGGTCACAATTATTATTGCTTCAAGGCTGAAATTGTTTGTATAGCTTGTCGGTGACCCAATAATGCCATTATAATATTTGCAGATTGATTGGTCAGTATTTAAGGGGTGGCAGATCACCCTAAACGTGTCATGTACCCGACGAAATTTATATTATTAGTTCAATGTTCAAATTTTAATATGTTGTTACGGTGACTGTTTTAAGCATATATTTGAATTTGCAGAACACAATGTCGTTTTTAACCCCCTTGCAGAACGATATAAACACCTAGGCGAGCAAGTTACCCTCTAAGAGAGGGTGTTAATACCAACACTTTGTTCTGCAAATTGAAATATATGCTTAAAACAGTCGCCGTAACAACATATTAAAATTTGAACCTTGAACTAATAATATAAATTTCGTCGGGTACATGACACGTTTAGGGTGATCTGTCACCCTTTTAATACTGACCAATCGATCTGCAAATATTATAATGCCATTTTTGGATCACCGGCAAGCTATACAAGCAATTTCAGCATTGAAGCAATAATAATTGTGTCCATTTTTTTTTGTTACATGATGGGGGCAGTCTGCATTCCTCCCATACCGCTATCTAGCAAAATCCCTTACTCAGGGCATTTTAATATGCCTCCCTCAATATCTCCACAAAAATAAGGCCTTGAATAAATAACACCAAAAAATTGTCACTAACTCTCGGTCTATTATACTGTGGTAGTACCAAATTGGCGGAAATGCATATATCCAATCACATAAATATCAAATCGCAACTTTTAAAGGGTAACTTTTTTGAGATCAAACTTAATGTGAGTATACTATGTCAGGTGTAGAGTTAGAATATGTATCCGCCGCTGCATTCCCATATACTCTCCCTCGTTCTCGGACTGGATATAATGTAGTGTTTGCAAGCTGAAAACACAAACTGACTAGCACACGATGCGGCGGTACGGCTATTCTTCTTGCCTCTGGAAGCACTAATTCTTACGGGGGAAATAACTCGTCTCTCCCCAAACACCCATCCTATTTGTTCCTGCTCTATAGCACCGGAACCGCACTTCTCCTCTGTTCAGAGCTACAGTAGCCGCACACGGAGCTAGGACCCGTGTGAGATCAGCGCCAGATGACTCCGTATCTGAGCTCTACTTTATAACGGCATACAGTTGCCGCCGATCATTGTTCAAGGATGACCATCTTCTATATATTTAAAACAAAAGACTTTTTTTGTCTGAGAACTGTCAACGGCTTCCATTTGACTGATTTTGATATATATTTTTAACTTCCCGCTAAGAAAATTAAAAATTTTTAAAAATAGGGAATTGATTGATTTCACCCCGATTTTCTAAAATCGAGTTTTCATCAAATCTCGACGTTTTGTGATCCTAGGAAGCTATTCTGACTATTTTTACGATGATGTCAGTATGTCTGTGTGTAAACCTCTCATATCTCATAACGGCTTGACCGATCGAATCGCGATTTGAGGCATTCGAAAGGGTTCCACTGAACTTAAAATTTGAACCAATTCGGCCAAATAGATTTTGAGAAATTCCAAAAAAACCAAAAAAAAAAGTTGTTAAAACGATGTTTTTTCAAATTAACTTCTAGAATATTGTACCGATTGATTTCATAATCTAATCAGCTCTTCTCCTCAGAAAACTGCGTCGAATGCCGCTAAGCGGATCAAAATCGGTTAATCCGTTCAAGAGATATCGTAGTCAACAGATTTCGAAAAAAGAGTTTTTTCAAAATAACTTCGAGATTTCTCAACCAATCGATTTTGTACTTCTTACAATATTTTTAGAGCTTAAAAAACTGCGTCGAATTCCGTTTTAAAGACCAAAACCGAACAACGCGTTCAAAAGTTATAGTTTTTCAAAAATTAAAATAGTGTTGTTATCAGCAATTTTCAGATTTTTGAGCTCGAAGCGCTTGAAAATAGCGGGAAGTTCCAGGGATGGCCTGGAGGGTCAACCGATTTACAGATTTTTTTTAATGTGAACCCATCTATTGGCATAGCTTCTATTAACGAAGGCTGAGCAATAAATAAAAAAAAAAAAAAACGCCTTTCAGTTTTTTCTCATGCAGTCGGAGGCATAAGATATTCCTGTTTAACTTGTTACTACATGTATGCCTCCGACTACCTGTTATCATTAGTTCATCTTGTTTCCATCTTTTTAGTTCGCTTTTGACGTAGTCGGGATTTTTCATTTTTTTAATTAAATTTTTTAACTCCCATTGGAAGTTATTGTAATGAGTCTGAAAATCGAAATCAAAATGTATAACAAATTTTTATGTTTCAAGGTCACTACACTGTTTTTACACTATTTTTAGAAAGATGTCTGTGTGTGTGAATGTGTGTGTGTGTACGTATGTGTCCATTTCTTTCTAAGACGAAATCTCGAGAATGAAAATTGATATCAACTACGTTAGGGTGCCAATCGACGCGTATTAACGTAAATATGATCTGAAAGAAATTTTTTCAAAATCGGTTCAGCCGTTCTTTTTTCTTAACCAAATAGACTCCAAAAAAGTAGATTTTCCACAATATCTCGCGAATAAAAAATTATATCGACTTCATAAGGGTGTCAATCAAGGTGTATTAACGTCATTTTGATCCGACATAAATTTTATAAAAATCGGTTCAGCCGTTTAATACCGACCAATCTATCTGCAAATATTATAATGGCATTATTGGGTTCACCGACAGGCTATACAAACAATTTCAGGCTTGAAGCAATAATAATTGTGACCATTTTTTGTTACATGTTGGGGGCGGTCTGCATCCCTCCCATACCGCTATCTAGCAAAATCCTTTACTCAGACCATTATAATATGCCTCCCTCAACAACTTCTTAAAAATGAGGCCTAGAATAAATAACACCAAAAAAATGTCACTAGCTCTCGCTCAGCGCTCTATTAGTAGTATTATTTAGAATCTATTCTTGTATACCTACCTATATACTTGGAGACTGCAGTTCTGTTAATACTAGTTTCCTCTTTATGTTTTTACGTCTTGTTAAATATAAGAAAATTCATATCAAAGGCTGTTTAAATTATTTGAATGTTAACTCAAGTTTGTAAGCATTTTACTACTTTTAAAAACAAACGTTGAAAGATCACATGAATAACTCCCTCTTCCGACGCCTCTAAATTCATAGATGTATTATACCTATGCAAGAAACGAATTTTGTTCAAACTTGTAAATGTTGATCAGCGGCTACAACGCGTTGTTCTGAACTCGAGACTGACGCCGCAACTGGCCACAACTCCTCTAAGCATTACGTAGCATAGATAGACAATACTTGTGTGTGTTTGGGTTTACACAACGAAAACTTATTATTTTGCTGCCGGTCAAACGAAACTATTTTATTGTTCTTTTATAATTTAATCATTTCAGACGTTTACGGAACTTTCTATTGTTTACCTTTTCTATTAAAATGTTAATAGCCCAAGAAAATTAATTAAATCAGCCCAAATAATTCGTTGGGTTTTTAAAATTGGTACAGTTATTCCTTGAGATGTGCTAATGAACATACTAAAAGTTCCCGAGGGTGGGGGGTAATCAGCGCTGGATTTATAGTAGGGGCACTAGGAGCTAGTACCCAGGGCGGCAAATTTTCAGGGGCGGCAAAATTTAGAACGTGAAAACATTAATAAATTAAAATAAATAAAATTCTTTTTCTCATTATTAAGAATGTGTGTAAAATTATAAATACTGCAGTTTTATTTACAAAAATGTGAAAAAAACTTCAGTGTCTTAGAATTTTACACACATTTTTAGTAAAGAGAATAAGTATCTTGTTATTCACAATTTATGATTTTTAATACGAAAAAGAATGTTCTTTGTGTAATTATCCCATTTATAATAAAGAGATTTTCGATTATAAATGAATCATTTTATTTATTTGAAAATTGTAGACCGAACCTTTACCCATTTAATGTAAGTAGACTTTAGATAATGGGGCGGCATTTTTCACGGTGCCCCAGGGCGGCACTTAGGGTAAATCCGGCCCTGGGGGTGATCCGAGGGTGGGGTAGGTGTTTAAATGTCACTTTTTCAGTTTTTTACTCATATCTCGAAAACCTTTAGGAATTGCAAAAAAGTGTATTCTCGTAGAGAACAAAATTCTCTACAACTTTTTTATAAACATTTTTTGTCTACGATTCATAGTTTTATTTATTTAAGTACCCGCGGCTTTCTCCTCCTCGATTTTACATAACGGGATTATGCTGCTTCCCGATGGCCTAACATAATGATTTGTACTTTTAATTTTAAGTTGAACTTTAGACTAACGATTAATAATAATTTCATCGAAAATAATGCAGTAAGTAGTTCTCTAGTTATAAGCAACCAAACAAACAAACCGACAGCAGTCAAACAGTCAGACAGACTATTTTTTCTACTTGACAGCAATTATAAAGACTAAAATAAAGGTTAAAGGGTATGTGGACAACAAAACAATTAAACTATTGTTGTAAATTCGACGTTGCGTCTTTTATTAAGACTTTATCAAGCAACTGAAAAATAATTATAATATACATTATATAAACAATAAAATAACATACCGTTTGTATGTTATTTTATTGTTTATATAATGTATATTACAATTATTTTTCAGTTGCTTGATAATGTCTTAATAAAAGACGAAACGTCGCATTTTCAACAATAGTTTAATTATTTTCTTGTCCACATACCCGTTAACCTCTATTTTAATTATATTTACTGGACGTGAACATTATGTCTAATAATGAAGAATATTCGTAAAGAAATTTTGTAAACAAAATTACAGTGGTTGAGAGAGCGCGGAGAAAGTATGACCGCATGCATAGATAATTATATACTAATTATAGTAGAGTGCATTGTATGGTATACACATACATTCTCCGCGCGTTCTCAATCCCTGTAATTTTATTTTAAATTTATAGACGCTCGGTAATTAATGAGGACATCTCAAACGGTTCCGAAGATATGATGATGACAACATTATTAATCTAGGATGATGACCAGGGCGATTTGGAAGCTATTGCATTGTAACGAAAACTAATACCCTCTATGGTTATAGTTTAATTGATTTTGATTTAGAACCGATCTTTTTACGGATCGGAGTAGCGTGTGCCACCAACCGAGCAGTAGTTTCTCCAAAATAATGGGTTCTTGTCAGAAGCAGCTGTTCGGTGTTCAGCTTCTGACAGTTCTTTGAATTTGTGCTGATCAAAACTTTTTTACTCTTTATTTATTAAATAATAAAACACTAACATGTTAAATGTAAAAAATATATTTAGATAAAATAAAATATAAGACAAATATGCCACTTGCTTTAAAAACTTAAAATCTATACAATTTTTCTACCGTTCTTAAGATTAACTCTTTAAAAGAAAATATCTCTTTCTAACCTTTTTTATCTTCTTCTGTATTCGGTTTTAGTTGATCTCTCTTGTTCCAGGCAATCCTTAGCAATGACCTTTTTTGTGCTGATTCGATTGTAATCCTTTTTCACCTCACTAAATTTTATTTCTATCCACTAACATTAAAACTAACTTGTCTATTTGTCACTATAATTCATCTTCTACTTCACTTCGTCATTGACTTTCTGACTATTCACGGTTCAACTTCTATATCAATTCCTAATGACTGACATCTCTGGTCAACCAGCCAAAAGGCCGGTTGACCTAACTTTCCAACTGTTTTTCACTAACTTTTCACTTTGATTCCATTAATAACCACAACGACCAAAAAGGCCCTATCTTTAAACAACCACAAGCAGCCACCTTGAGCAGCCACGTTCAAAAAGTCCTGACTTCTAAAAGTCAAAATATCAAGTTCCCTACTAACTGTCCGTCACTTCTATTTATAATATATTAACTGAAACCCCTTCTACATAGCGTTTCAAAGCGTTCTTTACCAGTCTTCTAGAACATATTCCCCTATTGAACCGTTTAAATCTGGGTTTTTTCCGTCTCAAAGTATCTTTTCTCATAAGTCATAAAACATTAAAATTTGATATTATTAATTCTCGTAATTATGTTTTCAATTTGATAAAAGGGAATCAAACACTTTTACTCAAGTTTCTCAATCAAGTCTGCCACTGCGTTATTTCCAGAAAGTCATAACATCACCTGATAAAGAATTGTATTCCGTGATTATAACACCGGTAAACACATTCCAGATCATTGGCGTCCATAACTTTCCAATAACCAGTGACGTACTGAATTGATATAACCCATTTTCTTACAGCATGCCGAATGCATTCAAACCTACTGAAACCTTACAGAGCGTCATCTATGGTGCAGTAGAAGAACTCGAATAATGAAGATCACGACAGTTAATAATTATGACAAGGAGGCTTTATAGTCTAGATTACATTGTAAATACCTAACACATAATAAATTGGAGTTGATAGAAATGAAAAAAATCCTAAATGAATTAGTAAAGTTAGATAAAAGTTCTCTAATTAAATATGTACGTACGTTATTTATATTTTTTATTTTTAACAATAACCTGCCTAAACCAATCCAAAAGTCCACGCAAACGAAGTCGCGGGCATAGCTAGTATATTATACAGGGTGCTGAATTGTTTTGGCAGGTAATAGGGATTTAACCCGTTAGATCATACTTTTGCGATTTCCTGCTTCCCTAATTATTTTAGGAAAAATATCTTCGAGTAAAAGTTTTAAAACATAAAATTCTGCATCTAAATCATTAAACAAATTTAATTTTGCATGCTTTGTAACGGCAGAAATTTGATATGAAAATGTCAACATTACCTCAAAAACAGATAGCGATAGCCATGGAACTTGAACAAAATGGTGACGTTTTAGCTGTCGGATTAATTTCTAATCATTTTGTTCAAGTTCCATGGCTATCACTATCTGTTTTTGAGGTAATTTTGACATTTTCATATCAAATTTCTGCCGTTACAAAGCATGCAAAATTAATTTTCTTTAATGATTTAGATGCAGAATTTTGTGTTCTAAAACTTTTATTCGAAGATACTTTTCCTAAAATAATTAGGGAAGCAGGAAATGGCGAAAGTTTGATTTTACAGGTTAAATTCCTATTACTCGCAAAGCAATTCAGCACCCTGTATAATAATATTATTATAGAGATAAAGACAAAAAAAAAATGGATTCTTATTCAAACAGTTCAATTTACGACTAATAATTTCTGAAATAAACATAACAGTGCGAAGTAATTCTCAATACAGTTTCGCTCACTGTTGAGAGAAATTGCGAGAGAGAAAAAGCAAGTGTACACAGGTGGTTGATTCAAGTAGTTTGCGTTGTTCAAACCGGTGTAAAACAAGCCCGCCTCAGCTCCGGGCACTGTTATTGAATAAACAGGTACAACACACAGTTATGTTATAAATATCTGGGTGCCGAGCTTTGCTCGGATGAGTTCAATAAAAACAGTACTTGTATGCTGTGAGATATTATTTTCTCAGAATATTATTCCGAAACGAATTTATTTCTGAAACATAATTTAAAATAATTGTTTCTGTTAAATATTTTAAATACCTATGTGTATTTTTAAGCGTAAAAACTAAGTATCAACTTGAATCAAGCATTTTTTCCTGTAAATATTATTTAGGTCGCCATTTTCAAATCTACCGCCGTTATTGTTTTGTTGACTGAAGAACTCGCAAAAACCGATTTTCATAGATTGAATATCTTGTAAAAATGTTCGAATCAGATGAAATTTTGCTCGCCCGTTACCATTTTAACAATCCAATTTTAAGCATTAATACCAAATATCAACTTTATCGAAGTACTTTTTCTCTGTGATGTCATCTTAACAACTTCCAGTAAATTTCAAATACTTTTTTTTGCATAGGTACCTACTGAAAAACTCACAAAAACTTTTTTTGCATGTATCTTCACCATAGTTTTTAAAAATCGATGTGTTTTGATACACATGCCTGCGGCGCTATAAGTGCGGCCCTTTGGGCCGCCGTGCCAATTTTTAGATACGCAAAATTTTTTTGTATGTATCTTAACAATAGCTTTTAAAAATCGATGTGTTTTTACACAGACCCGCCGTTTTGTCATTATTTACATATTGTGCAAGACACTTCTTATATTAGTGTTCATTTACAATTTTAACACTTGTGATATATTATATAAAATCTATGTAGAAATAGACTTCGAATCAATCTGACTTTAATTGAGCAAGTTATAATAAATAAAAAAAACACCTTTTTTTTAATTGCTCCCCTCTGGAACCAAAATTCCTACCTAGATCAATTTCTCGTCCCGAAAAATCCTCATTCTGTAAATTTCATCAAAATCGTTAGTCGTTTTTGAGAAAAAAAGGTCTAGGGAAGATTATACGTCATACTACATTTAACGTACCTACTTACCTATACTACATATTTTATATAAGTAATATAAAAATAACATACCTATTTATTTAAATATTAGCTACAACTACTTACATAATTATGTTTAGATTTTATTGTTGTTATTTTTTTACTTTTCAAATAATTACTGATTATTTTAATAAGTTAAAGATTGACTGTCAGAGTAATTTTGACATAAATAATGAAAATAGTTTGTTTTTCCAAAGCCTACTCACAATACGACACTGTTTTATGACGTTAAAAAACTGTTTTTTAAAATGATAAAATCGATAAGAAAACGAATTTTTCCAGAGATGAGACCTAGCTAGATCAATTTTTTGCCCCCCGAAACCCCTTTTCGGTAAATTTGATCAAAATCGTTAGAGCCGTTTTCGAGAAAATATTTATATAGGTACATAGAAACATATATACAAGATTTACTCGTTTAATAATATAGGGATATGCATATAAATATCCTCCGCATTTATTCATCTACTCACTGGCTCGATTACCTCGTCAGTGTGGCGTGAAATACAACAGTGATCCGATTTTGAATTTTTCCCTTCGGTCAAAAGAGACAGCCAGAATAGTGGAGTGAAAATCTGGACTCGGAGAGATTTATTCAAGCGAGTAAAGTTAATTTCTTCGAAAATAAAAAAGAAACTTAATAGCGACAATAATTAAAAAGACGTCGGAAAATACTAAGATCTGCAGCCTCATAATCCTGTAAAAAATTCAAGCTACTAACTCAATGCAATAAAAAGATACGGCCTTTAACAAAAAAGTGTGTGTGTACTATGTGCGCAGGTCAGAAGTTATACTTCTTTTACGTAACAAAACAAAAATAACTCCAAAAATTTTATCCCGCGTGCCAGTACTAAACGTTTGTAAAAAAGACGATAAAATAATAAAATAAAAATATTAAATTAACTAATTTAATTTAATAAATTATTAATTTATTAAATAATTAAATATATGTATTTATTATATTTATATCTAATTATTTATTAAAAAAAAATGCATGTTTGTGTTGAGATTTGAACCCGAGACCTATTGCGTATGAAGCCACGACGTTACCGTTACACCACAGAGACGTCTTATAGCAGTGCTATATAATAGGATATTATAATCAAGAAAAATAATAATGTGAAATCAGTACGGTTTGGAGTACGAACTCATATTTAATGAAAGCGGCACACACGAGCAATTGTATGGCAAAAGCTTTTATTAATGTTATTCAAAACCGAAAACGCTCTTGTCACATTAAGACTGGTGTAACGACTAGTTATTACTAACGACTAACTTCATGGTGATAAATTTTCGTGACATTTTCAAGACTCGATGCGCGCGCATCCTAAAAATTCACTCTCATCATTTTTTCCATAACGCGCCAAAAGAAGTATAACTTCAAAAATCACGTATTTTGATACCTCTCAAGTATGTAGAAATCATCTGGAGGACAAGTTAAAAACATGACGCTATGGACGCAACTCACGCAACCCAATATCTTGCGGTCGACCGAAGCGCTAGCCTAACTATCCGCTACAAGCAATCAAAGCGCCATACTACGCGATGGTTGCAAACTATATGTGGAATTTTGTTTTGATATATCTTTATTATATCGACCCTGATGACCTCAGCTGTTGAGCGTCTATAATTTACAATCTATTTATCAACCATATCTGGAAATTATTACGTGACAAACTTAATTTTTATTTATGTTTTTTTTCTGTCCGCCATTTTAGAATGTGCAGCTCGAAAAAATTGAAACATCATTATGGTAATGTCTATGTATGAATTCGTACTCTGCTATAGTACCATCGAGCCCTAGTCAGTTTATTCTCAAAACCCTCGGTAGGATTCTCGCCTATTTCTGCCTTTACAATGAGGGCAACGATATTAATTTTTATTCGTCAGATAACGCTAGTGGCAAGTAAGGTATGTGTCAAATATGTACATTTTTTTTTCATCAGATGGCGCTAGTGGCGAGTAAGGTATGTCCAACGTTTACATATTAAGGCTTTGTATTTAGTCCTTCTTCAGTTATCCATTACTAAGGAGTAAATAATTAAATAAACACAAAACTGCGATTTAGCCGTTAAATGTTTGAATGAGAGATATTTTACTTGCTAGTGGTGCTATCAGGTGACGGAACATATAAACAGTACTGACATTTGAATGAAATCTAAGTGACATATACCTCACTTGACAGTGGTGCCAACATATGGTAAAAAAGAAGTCTGGTGGCAGCCCACATTGCAGTAAAAAATCGACTACTGCCTAAACCACATGTCCACTGAAAGGTTAAACAGATGATTGTTACAAACAATTGAAGGTGTGTAAAAACAGTTCACTTGATGCGATATCAAAACAGTCTGACATTTACCCAATATACACCGGGGGCTAAGCGCCGGAAGTTGACACGTGTGTACAAAGTTGTTGTTGTTAAGCCCATCCATAGGCGTTTTCTGAACTCGGATAGCAAAGGTAAGATAAACTCAACAAAGCTTCAGAAGAAGATTTATCAGATCTGTTTACAAGTAAAACACGCTCTTACACTTCAATATTAATATACAGCGTTTCCTACGCGAAATCTTTCAACGCATTTAATTTTTTTTTTGCATTTTGAGTTAGAATGTTAAAATTTCGGGGGGCTGGATAATCGATAGAAGGATATAACCTGACATAGGGCTTGAATTGTTGCCGTCACCTCCAACCGCCCCCTGCGCAAATAACTTTGTTAACACACTGTATTTTTTCGATGAATTTAGAATGAGGACCTCATTTTAATGTCACAAAGTACCAAGCTAAATATCTGAGACCAAAGTTTAATAGTAAATTGTATAAATATATCTAGATGTGTATTGGACAATATTACGACAAATAATACCATTACGCACGATATAATATATATATTATATGGTATTTTTTGCCATACCCGCTACAAAAAACCTACTTTTCACTTTATTTTTAAAAAATGTTGACAGTTCATTTGCGTCGTCATCTTTATTTCTACAGTATGCCGCGAAGTTCGTGAGTAAGTAATGGCAGGCGCACGCAGACGTGCGGTAAGTAAAACACTTTCCGCATATACAGCTGCCTGATAAATGGCTCATTAAAGGCCGCTATATATACATCCAAAGTAGCTATTTTGTAGTGATTGTATTTTGTAGTATTTTATAGTAGATTGTATATCTAGTAGCGTGATGAGACATATTACCGACGAGTACAGTGGCAGTCACACGAATCATAATATCGTTACGCACGAGATATATAGGTTGTTTAAAATAAATTATAATTTAAAAAAACTAAAAAACACGCTGTATGAACTAAAAAGTAAAAAATAATTAATTTTATTGTAAGAAAGCGTGGGGTGCTTTGTATCATATTTTCATACTACCCCACGCTTTTTTACAATAAAATTAATTATTTTTTACTTTTTAGTTCATTAAAGCGTGTTTTTTAGTTTTTTTAAATTATAATTTATTTTTACTTTTTAGTCCTGGAGATCCTGGTCAGGATAATGGGACAAACTTATGGAATTATTGTATTGTAATCGGTCCTTGATAAGTGTGCAAAGTTTCAGTTCAATCTGAAGTTTTTTGCTTTTTTTTTTAGTCCTGGAGATCCTGGTCAGGATAATGGGAATTATTTATGGAATTATTGTATTGTCGTCGGTCCTTGATAAGTGTGCAAAGTTTAAACTAAATCTGACCGTTCAAAGTTGGTCAAAATCAAGTTCAAAGAAGTCGGTTACAAACCGACAAACAAGCAAGCACGCACGCAAGCCCGCAAGCAAGCAAGCAAGCATACAGGTGAAGCTAATATAAGCGTGTTAAAAACATGAATCATCGCTTGTGGCGTGATTCCTTAATCAAAAATAAGACAAGTATAATAATTATTAAAATAGACAATATTAGCCAAACCACAAATAAATACTTTTCTTATCTTAACGTAATCAGTCGGCGAACATGCCATCGTGATGTTAATCGTCAAACAATTAAGATATACAAGGAAAAAATCAAAGACCACTGTCAGGACTTGAACCCGAAATTCCCAGTTTCCGGCTGGTTGAGTTACCTTACTCACACAGTGCTCTCGGGGCACTGTGTGAGTAAGGTAACTCAACCAGCCGGAAACTGGGAATTTCGGGTTCAAGTCCTGACAGTGGTCTTTGATTTTTTCCTTGTATATCTTAATTGTTTGACGATTAACATCACGATGGCATGTTCGCCGACTGATTACGTTAAGATAAGAAAAGTATTTATTTGTGGTTTGGCTAATATTGTCTATTTTAATAATTATTATATTATAACCACAAAAAACTCAACTCTCATTGTTGTATTTAATAAGACAAGTAGTTCCTATCAACATTGTTCCGCAGATGCTTTGTTTCATAGATATACAGGCTGTTTAATATTTTTTTTTCGGTTTATTATTGATTCTACCTAAATAAATTTATTACAGTTACTGTTGAAATTGGCCACCATCAGCTTCATTACAAGCAATCAAATTTCTACGTAAAGATCTTCTCACTCTGACACAAATACGATGATTTTGCATAACTCTGACAAACGCCATTTCAATTAAATTCATAGAGTTCTTCTCTTGTTTGTCCTGACCTTTGTCAAAACTCAACAAAATCCTCGTATTTGTGTCAGAGTGAGAAGATCTTAACGTAGAAGGTTGAATGCTTGTAATGAAGCTGATGGTGGCCATTGTCAACATTTACTGTAATTTTGTTTAGGGAAATATCAAAAATAAACCGAAAAAAAATTGAAAATCTGAACACCCTGCATCTTTGAAACAAATCATCTGTGGAACAATATTGATAGGAACTACTTGTCTTATTACACCTCTACTATTAGGGATGTGAAAAAATAATCGATTTTTATATTAATCGATTATTTTTTTCTTATAATCGATTTTTAACAATCGATTTTTTTAATAATAATAATCGATTTTTTATAAATCGATTAATTTTTTAATAATAATAATCGATTTTTTATAAATCGATTATATAAACTACACTTTTAAATCGCTTAGATAAATTACACTTTTTTTTTATTTATGTTTATTTTTTTTTTTTTATTAATATTAATATTAAGAAAGAATATTGGGAAACCCAATGCAGCCAACATTTACAAATTACACGTTTTAATCGATTTTTGTAAACAACGCCATCTGTGCGACGGATGAAAAAACGTAAAATAAGTTCACTAAACGTAAACTAATCAGTCGGAAAATGGCGCCATCTGTATGTTTTATGTAAAATAGTTTCATTTCGATACACTTCCAATTGTTTTCATTCATTATAAAAGTATGCAATTTTTCGAATAATAGAAAAAATCGATTTTTCACAAAAATCGATTATTTCTTCAAAAATCGATTTTTTACAAATCGATTTATATTGAAAAGAGAAAAATCGATTATTAAATAATCGATTTTTTTTACTCAATGTCACATCCCTATCTACTATGGTAGGAAAGTAATGGATTTAGTCCGAAAAAAATATTTCGAGATTTTAAAAGATCTTCACGTTTTGAAACCCTAGCAATCGTTTAAGATCATTTTCTGACTGATGTCTGTATGTGTGTGTGTGTGTGTGTATGTGGTCAATTTTTCGCCTTCGATATCGTAAAAACGGAACAACATACGGCCATGCCGATTGTTCTATTGTGTTTATCAGCCTTTAACTTAGATCTGGTTAGATTTTGAGTCAAATCGGTTCAGTGGATCCTGAGATATTAAAAAAAACGTTCTCAATGTCACGTATTAACAGAGGTAAAAAAAATATAAATGAATTCTAGATATTATATTATGAAAAAAATGTAAATATTTTTTTCTCTAAAATGTATAATTTTCGAGAAAAAAAAATATTTTACTAAAAAAAGAAAATTGTACGTAAATCAAGGTAACCATGATTTTTGCTATATTACTAGCCATCAGTAGATCACCAAACAAAAAAGAGGGCCATGCTTTTTTTCAAAGAATAAAAAAAGAGTGTTTATTTTTTGCAAATATTTACTAGGTGGAAAGTATAGAACTGGTCATCAGTCTAATTTTTTTTGGTTAAAGAATCACCCCACAAGCGATGACACAAGTTTTTTTAAACACCCAGTATAAGGAATTTTTTGCCACACTCACTATAAAATAGCTGTTTTTCACTTCATTTTCAGTAATTAAAAAAAAATTTGACAGTTCATTTGTGTCGCAAACTTCACTCCTATAGTATAGGCCGAGACACGCACAGAAGTATGTAATAATGGGCGTATCAGGCGAATAAACATAAATCACTATGGAAATGGCTTGCTTTCCCACACTAGTGTGGGAAAGATAAGCTTCCGTTCCCCTGCCCGTCAAATGTCACTTTACATGCATGCATGGCAAAAAAGTAGTTCATTCATAGCCCTAGTTGCATTATTCATTAAATTTCAAGGAAAATAATGTGTAAAGAACAAAGTGTGAATATACCAGTTAAAAATTTCACTTTCCTCCTGAAATGCAAACGCGTGATAAAATAAACTCGTTATGATTAGTTATTATGTAAATAGTAACATTTGTTTAACATTTAACAGCGTTTTCCCGCTTCTTGAGATTTCAGAAACACTCCAAGTTTGAACATAGACTAAAAGCTTAATAATTTAAAGTATATACGAACTAATTAACTTCTTTAAGTAATTAGAACTTTTCGGTCATAAAAATATAACCAGAAAGTTTGCGGATCATTTATATTAAATTTTATACTCTGGCATTTATTTCCATCAAACTACTTCATTAAAAGCTTGTGGTGAAGAAAATGGAAAAATTAAATTAAAATTAATAAGAAAACCTTTTCAATCTATCTACTTTTACTCGTTTTCTTTAATACCCAGCCGCAATTTTATTTTATTTTGTAGAAATTGGTTATTTTTAAAAGCTTAGGAATTGGTTTTAAACTTTTGTGAACTTTTAAGGGGAAGAAAAACACTACGTTTTTTTGACATAAGGTAAAGACACCCTTTTCCGGTCACTCAGATGTGTCCGGCCAATGTTATATTAATAAAGAAACTATTTATAATGATACTAATTTAAATCTGTAATTTAGTATTTTACCGATATTGTAAGTGCCGACGTGAAATGTGAGGGTCTATAATTTACAATTTGCATTAATTCGGTGTGAAATCAAATTAGAAAATATTAATTTGCCTTTGAGTAACACATTAAACAACGGGTGTTTAACTCGCTTGTAAACTTATGTTTTATAATTTCTAACATCAGAGTTGGTTTCTTAAATCTTTGTACTACACGTCATAAGTAAAACAGCGAAAATAAAACTTTTAACGCTAATTGCTATTCTTAATAAGAACACATAATAATTTAGAGTGCTTTAGATATCACCGCGCTACTTAAAAGATATTTCAGATAATAAATTTAGCTTTACTGGTTCTGTAATATGAATAAATTTAATTCTCTGCTTAATATTTGATTGAAATTAATTAAAGAGCGAATCAATTTTCATATTTTGAGTTATCTAGACCTCACCGTACAGAAAAGTGATTTATTTAATTATAGGTATTCCAATAGTATAATTTTTAAAACGAAAAGTTTGAGTAGAATTGTTTGAAGCAAGTTGGGAGCCGTTCTACGCCAAAGGACTTCACTGAGAACCTTACAAGCTACAAGTACAAAATATGCATAATATATATTTCCAAAACCACTGATCCGATTGGTATCAAAATCAATAGACCTGGGTCCTTACTGTGACAAACATAAAAAAGTAGGTGCGTGCTTATAACCACATGACAGAAGGGAAAACTTCAGATTTTCTAATTTTAAAATATATATATAATTTATTAATCACACAGTTTAATCATAAATATATTAAAATCGGCCTATACAATTAAATTCATGGAGGAATTTTATCCTTTGTCTAAACAAATTATTTAGTGAAGTGTTTATCAATTAAGTTTTAGTGTCATAATTGTATTTTTAATTAATTCCACCTTGGTTTCAAAAAAATTATAATTATCGTCAAAGAAAGAATATAACAAAAATAAAAAAATATATAAATAAATATCATGTAGAATTTAGAAAAAAAACGCCAAAAATTCTACGTTACCATCAGGTCTCGAACCCAGGTTCCTATGCATAGAACGCAAAGACGTTACCAACTGCGCTATGAGTGCAAGTGCACTGCGTACCGTTTTTATGATATAGGTATGTCAGCCGCGTCACATTTATTGCGAACGGTTCCCTTTTTTTAGCTACCCTGGAAAAGATTGTCTAATGCGTCTAAGGAAGTTTTCACTTCAAAAAATACGTCAAAAATTCTACGGTGCCATCAGGTTTCGAGCCGAGGTGTCTATGCATACAACGCAAAGACGCTGCCTACTACGCTATCGGTGCAACTGTACGGCGTACCGTTTTTATAATATAAATATGTCAGCCGCGACACATTCGGACTGCGAATGCGAACGGTTCACTTTATTTCACTACCCATGCAAAGAGTGCCTAACGCGCCTAAGGAAGTTTTCACTTCAAAAAGTGTGCTTTAGCCCGCAAGGTCGAAGTGGAAACTTCTATGGCGATCGTAATCGATTCGAAGTATTATATATACAGTGTGTAAACGGTAGTACGAAACATAGGGGAAATACGGAGCTACGTCGGGCGTCTATCATCTACCATTTCTCTCTACCTACTTTCCAATAAATTTTATAGGATAGCTTGATTTAAATTCTTTGCTAAAATAATTGAAACCAAAACCAATATTTCAGAAAAGGCGACCTTCTATTTCATTGATTTATTTTGGCTTCTGAAAGTTTATGTGACCGATATTCAATACACACCTCTTTAATTACATTTTAATTTGTATAAAAAATTAATTAAATGGTTCGTGCGCCATTTTTAATCAAATTTATACATTATACTAATACACATCAGTATTGATTACGGGATATGTAATTAAATTTCTGTAGATATATTTACGAGCCATTGACACGAAACTTTATTACTTTATACCGAATGCATCATAAAGTCACGTCTGCTCTTTATTCCTAGTTCATAATTAAAAAAATGAGTATGTCTGTATGAAGGATACAGACATATGACGTGAATATCGTTAAACACAAATAATGAGGGCTACCAGGCTTTTTATACCGCCTGATAGCGCCACTGGCAAGTAAGGTATAAAGTTACTAGTCTAGTAACTTTTAGTAAGGTAAACGTCATTTAATTTATTTAAATGGCAGTACTGTTTATGTTTTCCGTCATCCGATGTTGCCGCTAGCAAGTAAAATATCAGTCATTCAATCATTTAACGGTTAAATTGCAGTTTTGTATTTATTTTATTATTTATTCGTTAATAATGAATAAATGAAAATGACTAAACACAAACCGTTAATCTCTAAACCACTCTAAACGTTTGACATACCTTACTTGCCACTAGCGCCATCTGACGAATAAAATTTGTAAACATTTGAGGTAGACCTCACTAGCGCTATCTTATGAATAAAAATATGGTAGTTCTCATACTTTTTGAACGCATGTTACTTTTAAGAAAGATTACGAAACTAAGAGTTAGTTGGCAAATGTAGGGCATTAAAATATGCATTTTTAAAATTTTATGTTAAATCAATAAAGCAATTGGTTTATATATATTTAAAGCTTGACATAAAATTCTCAATATAAATGAACACTATCCAAGTGTGCAAGCTTTCACGGCCGGCATTGTTCCAAACGTAGCGAAGCCAACACGATGGCTTTTTGTCAGACAAAAAGCCATCGTGTTGGCTTCGCTACGTTGACGACACCTTTGTAATATGGAGCCATGGAGAGCAGGAATTGGAAAGATTTTTCAACCACATCAACTCTATAAATCCCAAAATACAGTTCACGATGGAAAAAGAAAAGAACAAACAGATAGCCTTCCTAGACGTATTACTGGAAAGACAAGACAATGGAAAGCTGGGACATAAGGTCTATCGGAAGCCAACTCATACAGACCGATACTTGAACAAGGAGTCAAATCACCACCCGAGACAAAAAAGAGGATTAATCAAGACACTGGTAAACAGAGCAACACGAATATGTGAAGCGAAACACCTCCAACCGGAACTTGAACACCTGAAAACAGCACTGCAAAACAACGGATACACGCTGCAAGAAATAAACCGAGCAATACGTCCAAGAAGAGCAGCCATCCCGGAAAACGAGGAACAAGAAGTGAAAAATGGTACAGCGTATCTACCATACATCAGGAACATAACGGACCGCATCGGCAAACTTCTGGAAAAGTACAAAGTGAGGACAATCTACAAACCAACGAGAAAAATTCAGGAATGTCTAAGATCGGCCAAGGACACAAGAGACCCACTGGCAACACCAGGAGTATACCGCATCCCTTGCAGCTGTGGATCAGTATATATTGGGACAACGAAACGAAGCATCAACACACGGATAGCAGAGCACAAGAGAAGCTGTAAACTGGGACAAACGGAAAAATCTGCCATAGCCGAACACACTCTGACTATGGACAATCATAAGATCCTCTTCGAAGAAACCCAAGCCATAGACAGAACGTTGAGCTATTACCCAAGAATATACAGAGAGGCCATAGAAATACATAAACACACACAGAATTTCAACCGAAAAGATGAAGGCCTCAATCTCAGTAAAACCTGGACACCAGCACTCCGACATACAAAACCAATGACCAATCGTACAAGGACGGGATACGACCGAGTAGAGAACTCACCACCACTACACACTGCGCATTTGACCAATGGCAGAGAGACGGACTACGACCGAACAGAGAACACACTGGCACTAGGTATAAAAGAAGGGAGAACACCAGTCACCGACACACTCATCTGTGAGCCGCTAAGGAGGACACTTCGACCGCTGCCACATCGCCTTTGAGAATGTCTACCGCAGTTGTAGACGAAACGTCAGGTAGAAATACTACCGGACCACGGCCTACAAGCCCGGAAACCATGAAGATTTAAATGAACACTATTTATAAAAAAATTCTTTTAACATTCTTACCCGTCCCTTCTACCATAAAAACACGTCCTTCCACCATAAACACGTACTACCACCATCAATACTAACATAAATTTGAATACTTTTAGATCAAAACTAGGACTTTAATCGTTTGTATAGGTACTATCAGTTACTTAATATTCATAATTAACAGTTGAATGTATTTCAAATTCAACTTTTAGATTTAATTTGGCATGTTATTTAGCACTAAATTGTTCAATTTTCGATATTCACTACGCGTTGCAGTTAAAGGATCGTTATCATCAGGACAGTCATTTAATAGTACATTTTTTTTATTTTAAAATATATTAGCTTGCAGGAACCCTGATAGATATTTAATGTTTTTTTCTTAATATTGGAAAAATTCAAATATATTTTTTAATAAAAACAGTGAGCTCATTCTTAAAAATTCGTAAACATTCAGATTCGAATATTATGACAGCTATAATCTGTAATATAACCTTAAAAAATTGACAGCTGGCCAAGGCGAAAAGAATACGCTTTAGGTACGGCCCATAGACTGTTCGAACTTCCCGCCACAAGCGTCACTTTTGCGACACAATTCCGTGACATTTCAGCAAGTTAATATTTGGGGGATGGCGCCAATAAAGATTACAAAAACACTATTATTTTACAAAAAAATTTAAACTTTATTTGTAAAAAAAACATTGGTTACAAAATATTTAATTTAAAAATACAAAAAGTACAAAAAAAAAATATAATCAACATTGAAATGTGATATTTTTTTCAATTAAAAAAATATACATAGCACCCTTTATAAAATGTTTTTGAAAACTTTCCCAATCCATTGTGATCATATATTTTTTCTACGTGATGTTCGCCTTCACTAGAGTTAATTACTATTTTATCTTATCAGTGCAATCGGGCGCATAGGTATTAAAACAAAACACTCTAGACGTGCTTCAGGGATGTGAAAACGTTTTGTTATTATATTTTTTGCTTACCGCAATAAAATGTTTTTAAGTATTCAAAAAACATAAAAAAATTAATTTATGACCGATTTCTGGAAATACAGTTACCGATAGAAATACTGGACAACTGTCCTTTATTTATTTATTTATTTATTTATTTAGTGTTTATTTATTTATTTATTTATTGTAGATTTTAGACGCTCGACAACTAAGGTCATTAGCGTCTAGTTACATCAATTAAATCAAATTAAATTAAACAAAATCACAAAACATCCATGAGCGGAGGTGCGATTCGAACGGACAGCTGCTCTCTGGATTATATTTATCAATAACGTCGTAACCATATTATGTTATAGTACATTTGAGACTATGTCTGATCACAATAAAATTGGAAAATTAATTTAAATTTTTCAATAAATTAAACAGAGAAAATGAATATATTATATTAATTAAATTAATTAAAATAATTTTTACAAAGATGTTAAACTAATAAAATTAAATTAAATTGTTTGTCCAGAGCTTTACTTTAGAAACTAATACTCAATGTTGTAATAGCAATCCAGATAATTAATGTTGACAAATGGAATCACAATAGCGTAATATGGACTTAGAAGCACATCGAATAGAAATGTATACCCGTTGTGTTGGAAAATAAGTGAATAATAATTAAATAAACCTACTTTTATTTTTATTTTGATTATAAACAGGTTTATTAATGTATTTGCCATATGGCACATACACTATTGGCGTCGGTCGGATGGCGGGACCTAGGGGTCGGACCAAAATTTCTCGACGTTTCATAGCCTCCTGAACAATTTGGCACCATTTTTAAAAATGTTTATATATATATGTGTGTGTGTGTGTGTTAGCACGATAACTCTCGAAAGACTCAATCGATTTTAACGAAATTTGGTAAACTCGTTGGAATCCATTACCGCACGGAACCTATTTAAAATGGGCCCAATCGGATTATTTTAAGGGTGGTTTTTAGGGGTTGAAAAATGTTTTTGAGCCCAAAAATACCGAAAAAATTCTCAAAATCGTTTCAAAATTGAAATTTAACCCTTTAGTAACGATTAAAATGTGCTGCTAAAATTTCAATAAAATCGGCCCGGCAGGACTGGACTTACAAATTTTATGAAAACATTAGTAGCGGATACGGATTTACTTACTGAAGGGTATATTTAATTTGGTACAAATGTTAGGAATGATAATAATATTGCAATTAAGAAAAAAATTATTGTTTTAAGGGATGTATTAAGGGGTTAAATTTTTTATTTTGTCCAAAAACAAACTTAAGTTCACATAATAGAGCCACAATGCCAGTATTAGCAAATACACTATATGTCGGCAGGGTTTGGCACTGCGACCCGAGTTTTTATATTTTATCCTGGGCCATAACCATAACATCCGTATAGCAATCACCGAAGGGACATATATTTTCGTAATGAGGTATATTACGCACGAGTAAAGACACTGTATTAAAACGAGCTCAACGAGTTTTAACAGTCACACGAGTGATAATATCACTGCGCACAAGATATATTTATATGATCTTTTTTGTTCTCCCCCCATTAAAATAACTGCTTTCGTGTTCATTTTCAGTAATATCAAAATCTTTGACTTTTCATTTGTGTAGCAAACTTACTTCTAAATTCTAATAGTAGGCTAAGAGTAGTAGTCGCGCACAGAACCAGAATAAGCGTACATTTAATTTTATTTTCCTGCACTCGCAGGAAACATTGCAATACCATTGAATTGGTTGTCGACAAAGTTGTCGACGCGTCTATAATCCACAATAAATAAAAATAAAGGTTAGCGCGCCTACTGCTATCCCGCGCACAGACCTGTAAACATTCACTTTACATGCATGTAAACAGCCATTTTATAAGCGGTAGGACAACAATTATAATATTATAGTGTACTTTATTATCTCAATTGTGTGCTGTAGGCTGTGGAGTAACATGGTAAGGGTAACTTAACCATAACGCGAAACTCAACAGCGACATTTAATTTCTTCTTATACAATTTGTATTATCATTATTAACTTCCCATTGGAAGATATATTGTAATGGGTCCGAAAATCGAAATCAAAACGGAGAAAAAAATTTTATGTTTCAAGGTCACTACACTATTTTTACACTATTTTTAGAAAGATGTCTTTGTGTGTGTATGTGTGTGTACGTACGTACGTACGTATGTGTCCATTTCTTTCTAAGACGAAATTTCGAGAATGAAAAATGATATCGACTACGTTAGAGTGCCAATCGACGCGTATTAACGTAAATATGATCTGAAAGAATTTTTTTCAAAATCGGTTCAGCCGTTCTTTTTTCTTAACCAAATAACCTCCAAAAATGTAGATTTTAAACAATATCTCGCGAATAAAAAATTATATCGACTTCGTAAGGGTGTCAATCGAGGCGTGTTAACGTCATTTTGATCCGACATAAATTTTATAAAAATCGGTTCAGCCGTTTTTTTTCTTTTTTTTTTTAATTATTGTTAAAAATAAATAATAATTATGTTTTAATGATTAAAATGATTACTTTTCTGAGTAATATCTAATTTAATTATTATTATTAAATATTTATCAAACTGGGAAGTTCGTCGTGTGAACCTCAAGGGTCGCACTTTAGTCCTAATAAACGACCCACCTCACGGCTTGTTTAATTTATTATTTATTATTTATTATTATTTAATATTTAATATTTAATTATTATCCTTAGGCGCATGTACATTTTCTGAAATAATGCATTTACACTCCGCGATAAAAACTTTTCCTCATAAAGTCATAACTATATAACGAAGATGAGTGATGTAGGGTCTACAAAGAACCCACGGAGCTTTTAATCACGTATAATTCGCTAATAGTATAGGAAAAATTTATTTATTTTGATGTTTTCTTGTGGGAACAATAGTAAGCATAAAATTCAGTTGGCTGTTTTGTTTGTATTCGTTTGTTTAACCCATTCTTGACACGTGGGTAGGTGACCGGTAACCAGTTCGTGAGTTTCAGCACACGGATCAATGTTTTCAGCAGACAGGCTGAAGAGAACGCGCCCTAAACGCTTTATATATGTCAGTACGGCAGTTTATGTGTTAATTATTAATTAAATACATCAACAATGACCATACTTTAAACTGTAACACAGTATAGTTAGTTGTCTGTTTGTGCTACCAACACACAGCCAGACGGACGAACAGACAAGCATACAAACGTGTTTTTTTAATTAATTAAATCATTTATTATATTAATATGTGGCCCAGAGAACCATAAATGAAGTTTATAAAGCGAATAATATGGATAGAATAAATACTCGTACTTATATTCATTTAAATATTATATATTAATTATATAATAATTGATCTTTAGAAAATCATCACACGTTCTATAAACCATATTACCGATATGAAATCAATATAGATATTTGATTTTAATTTAATTCGAAATTTACACAAAAATGTTAAACCGGACATTAACATTTTTGTTTTGAAGTAGCAAGAATTTTATAATCTTCAGCAATCAAATTTATTTAATTTACCCGGCTTTACCCAGGAATGACCTCTCCCCCTGATGTAATAACGTAGTGAAATATAAATTTTTTTTTATAAAATTTTTAAATAAGTATCTCTTGAGTGTTCTCATGCTCGCTCAGTTGGAAGGTTTATATCATGAATAAATATAAATTATTGATAAAATAAATAAATACTTTAAAAACTTATAATTGTTTTTTTTCTAATAAAAGATCTATCAAATAATAAATTTATGATCTAATAAAAAGTTCTTAGTTTTAATGTTTAAGAATTTCTCAACTAGCATGACTGCTTTAATAACCATAAAATTATGCCATGTCCTTTATGCCATATACCTATATGTACTTCAGTGAGGTACGTTGCCTAAATATTCATAATTACCTACAGTTGATTTAGATTATAATATTTAATTGAAATTCTAAAGGGACGTTCAGACAATCAATAATAATTTATTGTTAATTTTGATATTTGCACAGAGCCTAGTAGCGTCGCGATGTAGTGAATTATTGTCTTTTCTGATGGATTCGTATTATCAATATTATACCGTGCGAGTTTTTTCAAAACGTACATAGACTGTTTCACAATTTGAAATCGTGGAATAGATATTGTTAGAAACTATGGAAACGAATGTTTTTATTTACAATATTTATTATTATTGAGTTGTGATAATAAATTTTATAAGTTCAGAGATTTATTTATAATTTTTTCTATAAAAAAAGTACAAGAAAAGGTTCTTATGTACAATTTGTATTCTGGACTCTGGTTGAAATAGTTGTCGGCAAGTCTCTGCGTAATTTAGTGTGCAGTTTCCAGGCAGACCAGATAGATACCATCAATGTCTATACCACGATTTTAAATTGTGAAACAGTCTATGTACGCTTTGAAAAAACTCGCACGTATTTATTATACTGTACTGCTGTAATCTGTTTCAGACAAAATTGTTATGGAAACCATAAAAATCTTATAGTTACTGTTAACAAATTAACGTTGTTTCATTAAAAACAAAAATAAAAATTCATTATTCAATAATGCAGAAGAGTTACTTTTAATTGCATTTTTGCAACTTTGGACATAAACTAAAATTGACCTTTCTCGTTTTTAATAATTAACAATATATGAGTTAGGTAATTGTGGACAACAATATAATAATTATTAATTAATTCAACAATGAATTCAATCCACAAAGCATTCACTTAACCCGTAGGTAGTGAAGAGTATTTCTTAACATTATCAAACAGCATATTATGCCATCATGATTGTTAAACGTCAAACGATTGCTATAAGATATACAAGGAAAAAATCAGAAGCCACTGTCGGGACTTGAAACCGAAATTTTCGGGTTCAAGTTCAAAAAAATTTATCTATGCTTGATATTTATAGTTGAGTGTTTTATGCCTGCATATATTAATTGATATATTTGATTTAATTTATTTCTTTTTTTGTAAACAAAGGTTTATGAACAAATTGTCACTCATAAGTCATAACATAAATTTAATTAAATGAAATGGCATTGCACTCTAGATAATCTAAATAATGTAAATATTTCAAATAAAACTAGACATTTTAGCAGTTTGAAAAGTTAGACAAAGCTTTCACCTCGTGCATGTTTATAGAGTTAGCATTATAGATATTATATTCACAGGTAATATTTAATTTTACATCGCAGACGACCCTTATATATCAAAAACAGGCGCTCATATTATGTAAACGTCAAAGGGTGACTGCAGAGAGCTTCAACTGGGGCAAAGCGCCCGCTCGGACCGCCGGCTGACGTTGTGTTTTACCTAATGTATCGGTAACAGGTGCGTTATACGAGTCCATATGTACACTTCTCTATAACTCAAACGATAACGTTGTACGAAGGGCGTTCAAAAGATTTAAAAGGGACAAAACGCTCGTTCAAACAATTAGTTAATTCCATTCAGTTCATTATTCATTTAAAATATTATGTACCCACAGGGAGTCGGATTCATCAAACAGTAACAAAATATATAACTAAATAATAAATTCTTTGACATTATAATGTAAGCAATGTGTTAGTTTCCAATAATTTCTATCTTCCCAGTCATTTTCTTGTAGAATCCTCTCCTCCATTGCTAAATCCATCTCTCCTGACCAGCTTTTTCTTGGCCTACTCCGTCTTCTCCTTTCCGGCGATATCTAATTTAGAATTTTTCTGGTACCATTCTTTTGACATGCCCATATCTTGGAAACCATTCCACCTAGACGTATGAAATTTGAAATACTGCTTCTTTTTGGTAACCTTAATCCCTCTGAAAAAAATTCAGTCGAAATGGTTCGTGTAAATATTGCACAGTTGCGCGCGATCGGTTTTGCTTGTTGCGAAAACTTGACAGGCGCACTCCGTGCACTTAGATTTATGGAACAGTTAGAATATTATTACCAATGAACATGCTACGATAGCTCTCACAAGAAAGTTTGCTCGTTTCTAAACATTTTATGCAATCCAGAGAAACTGCAGCTCCAAAACATATTGAAAAAAATGGGCGTAATACAAACATTATTCAAAAAAATTTTTTTAAAAAAACAAAAAACCCGACTGCGTAAAAATCGAACATAAAAGATGGAAACAAGATCAAATGATAACATGCAGTCGGAGGCATAGTAGTAACAAATTGAACAGAAATACCTCCGACTGCATGTTATCATTTGATCCTGTTTCCATCTTTTATGTTTGATTTTTACGCAGTCGGGTTTTTTGTCTTTTTAATAAATTTTTAATTTTCTTCCTTTTAGTTGAATCTACTCATCAAGCCTTTTCATTTGATACCCCACACACAAGGTTTTACCGATTTTTGCGTACTGACAAAATGGCGTCTAGCGCCCGCCATATTGAATTTTCCGTGACGTCATGTACCCTATTTGAAATGTCAACGAAACCTTTCTTTTGTTTTGATTTTGGTGCCTATATCAATGAATTTAGAAGGAAAATTGTTTTGCATTCTGACAAAATGGTGTCTAGCGTCCGCCATATTGAATTTTTCGTGACGTCATATACTCTATGTCACTCTGGGGATTCAGACGAATCTAATGACACCTCATTTTTCAAAATCCGTCAAGCCGTTTAGGCTACAGAGCGTGATAAAGAAATATACATAGATGTATACATACACTCGAAAAACAATACCCTCCTTCTGGCGCAGTCGGGTAATAAAAGATAAAATATTTACTATTACCCTAATATAATAATAATATAAGTGTGAAAAAAGATTTTGAGAGCTTCATACATAGTGTTAATGTGGGATATTCAACTTAGGTAATAAACTGTCCAAAGAAGTTGACTTCAGATATTTTATCTTGTGACTTTCCATCTAGGTTAAGGGTAAGAAAATAACTATTTTTACGAAAGGCTTGATAAGATAAGATAATTTATTGCCATGGAGTAAATAAAAATTAATATACAATTGTTCATAAATGCGAACATAGTGCTCCTTTAATTACATTGAAAAAAGCATTTAAACAAAGAATAATATCATTACATCACATTGAGTCAAGTAGCTTGCGTCTTGACATCAAACTTTGTGTAATTGTTGACGCGTTTTATCTAATTAATTATCAGTTAAAGGTGCATCCATATTGCCTACATTTTTCTAAAACTTAAATGATAACATTTTACGAGGGACATTCAGAAATTCAAAGGGGTAAAATATTATTTCATGTGAAAAAATTTTTTTTACTTAAATTTTTCCAAAAATATTTCGTTACGACAAAGATGTAGTCTCAATGTCTTCTCGGTACAACTCGATAGATAAGACGTAAAATTTCAATTTAGTTTTGTCTTCAGGGATTCTGCAGTTGGTGTGTCGGCCAATCGGGTCGATTTATTTTTATTATTTTTATGTCGGGTGCTTGATTCGGGCGACCACACAATCTTCCGACTCCAGCACACTGCAAATTGGGTCATGTATAGAGCAGTTGGGCGATCTGTATACCGATCTGTCATCATTAAATTATTATTGTCTTGCATTTTTATTGAAGATTACGATTGTCATCTAGCAAGTATCTATAACTTGCCTACTGTATGACGTGATGACTACAGAAAAGGAAAAAGAAGTATGGCAGGATATTTTTGAATTATATAGAGATATGCTCTATTTATGGGATATTTCATCTTCAAATAAGTCATTTTCCTGAGAGTAGTTCTTTCAATTATGCACTAGAGGCAGCACTTATGGTAAGTACAAACATTTTTTATTCCCCATTAGTGTCGTGTTATTTTAGTGGTATAACTTAATTATTAAATTATTATTATTATTAAAATAATTAAGCTTTTGTATTTTCCTTCTCTTTTATTGATGTCTTGAAAATTACCAAATATTGGTGGATAATAAAAATAAAAAAAATCTAATCAATTGGTTTTGAAAAAGGTATTTTTTAGGAATAAATCATTTTTTAAACCAGTGTTTTTCAGTCTTTTTAGAACTATTACTCCCATACGAGCAAACAACCAATTATTCTCTCGCGACCCCCTATTTCGAACTCTACGGTAAAATCTAAAATCAATTAAAACATAAAATTTTAGGTACAGTTTTGGCTACATAGTACATACACATACTTAATTTTTGATATTTTACGCGTTGTTTTCTATGGAAAACGGAAAAATAAATGATTAAACTTTATTGGTTGCTTTTCTTTATATAACTCGCGATCCAATTTGCACTGCTTTACGACTCTCCAAAAGATCGTGATTCATACTTTGAAAAGCGCTGTTGTAAACTTACAAAAACTGACAAATAAATTTATCTAAAAATAAGAATTTCCAACGATTTTTTGAACTGTTTGATAGAACCTAGTACACAACTTCGTTTAAATTCATATGTCTCAACTCACGTATATGTATTTGTCATAAAATCGTCCAGATGTGTTGAACGTGTATTAGACAGAATAAAAACAAAAAGGACTAGGTATGGTCGATTGTTTTATGTGACGGAAAAGTCGTATTTTGTGTGTATGACGTCTGTATGTGGGCATAAATGTTATCTCCATACAAATTGAAATGCACTTATGGATAAATGTTTGTTTGACGCAAAAGTACTCTGTTATTTCACAATCGATCTACAGATAATGCAAAAATGATTTATTTGATATTCTGTAAATCTTATTAATTATCAATATTAATAGACGTGCAGTTAATATTTCTCCTCTCTCTTTTCTGGTGAAACACCCTGTATTTTATGTAATTAAATTTTAATTGAAGTTCATGATTTAATACATAAAAAAATATTAAATTTGTCAGGTTATGTTGTATTTTTTAAAAGTTAATATAGGTAAGTAAAAAAATAATATAATAATTTAAATGAGGAAATGTAAACTGTAACCCTGAGAGTTTTTTTTAAACCCTGCGTAAATATACAAAGCGAATATTTTAAATGGGTTATACTTAATGCTTAATGCTCAAAGGATAATTTTATAATATGTACTTTTGAAAACGTAAAAACATAGTTTGAAAGTAAAACAAAGTGTGGATCATTATTATTAATTATTAGTAGCTATTTCTAAAATGAAAACAGCAAACCTGATGATTTGGTATAAACACAGGGCATAGCTGAAATTTAACTTGAATTCTGACAAAATTAATGAAACTAAAACATAAAAGCATTCTATAAAGTAAAGCAAATTGTACAAAATGGTTATTAAAATTTTCTGACGGCAATGAAACTCAGTGGTGTAACAGCTATAAATTTAACACAAATCCCTGATTAATGGATACATGGAAGTGAAGAACTCCGAACCATTAAGCAAGTTGTTATTAACATGACTTTTAAATATTGGTATAGACCTGATTTATTTACTCTAGGTTTTGGGTTGTCGTTATTTTTTTAGAAGTTTCACCGGGGTTGACCAAAAATTAATGGGAATTATATGCAAAATAAGTGTTTTTAAAAAAACTACGGGTTTTTAACACTTATATAAACTTACAATATACCTATTATAAAATATATATTATGTACATTTTTAGAAATTATTTAGAAGATTAGGTTTCTTCCTCGGTTTCTTCATTTGTAAAATTTTATTTTTTACGTTTTCGAGCGTTTATAAAGATTTATAAATAAGCAGGTGTTTTGTATAGGTACTAAAAATGTATGACTTATTATCATTTTTTTTCAAACGTAAATAAAAATGTACAGATCACTAAACATCTCCAAAATCGAATAATTTAAATTCAAAAAGAAACGAAAATTATCAAAAAAAGTGTTAAAATAATTATTGATTTTTGCAAATATTTTTAAAGTTACCTTTAAGCTATTATTTGACATCTTTATTAAACAGCTAAAAGCCATTCAACAACAAAAATTCACATAAAGCGAATATATTTGAAAGAAAATCAAAGTAACAAATTTCTGCAATTTTTCCGGAAACTAAACACAAGGACGTTGATTTGCGAAAGTGTGGTCGATCTAGGGTTGCCAGATGCCCCGTATTTTACGGGTTACCCCGTTTTTCAGGCTAAGATAATACAAAAACCCATAATTTCGAAAATAAAATACGGGGTGAATAAAGCTCCAAGTTACAAATCAAATATACTTTTAAGTTATCTTGCAAAGATTTTTATATATTTGCTTCTTAAAATGAAGAGCTTTTAAAAGCTGTTTCTTCTAACCATAAATATATAAATTTAAAATATAGATTATCTTCATTAAACATTGCTGTTTTAATTGTCTCGCGTAAAAATATCTAAAACCCGTATTTTTTATACTGGTAACCCTTTAACCAACTAGAGGCAGGTGGCAACCCTAGGTCTACCTGTCAGTAGAATAATGTAGCTACTGCACTGGTCAATGACGAAAACACATCATGTGCAAATGTGAACACCGTTTAATAACAATAATGCAATAAAACACAGTTTCCTCTTTATGCTAGCCGATTTTAGCGACAGTTTATAACTGCGATAAAAGACATTAAACCATTATGCGAATAAAAATTTGCATACAAATTTTATGACGGCTGAAAAAATATGGTTGTGTTTTTTTAAACGCTCTATGGTTACTGCGAATTTAAAATCAGAGTTTTATGGCAAACTTTTTTCGTCTTTCGCGAATCAATATACATATTTAAATAAAACACAAAAGAAACCTTCATCTGTAATTTCTTTTACTTGCAGGTTTTTCGAATATTTGGTATAATACGAGTAATTAGACTACGCATAGTGTTAACGTAATTGGTGAAACTGAACATTTCATAGAATGTCTAGATAGTTAATGAAACACTGATAGGTAACTTACATATATTACACCGAAAGATCAACATTTTAAAACAGTTCATGAAATGCATAACTTTGTAACACGGAAAACCTGTTTTTATTGTTTTATTTCAATCACCGGCATGGCCAGAAGCGCCAGGACTTTTGTTCGATTAGCTATTATGAAGGGCGACAAACTAATTCTACCTTTTTTTTTACTTCCCACCTCTACTATGGTAGGGAATGGATTTAGTCCGAAAAAAATATTTCGAGATTTTAACAGATCATTTTCTGACTGATGTCTGTATGTGTGTGTGTGTGTGTGTATATGGTCAATTTTTCGCCTTCGATATCGTAAAAACGGAACAACATACGGCCATGCCGATTGTTCTATTGTGTTTATCAACCTTTAACTTAGATCTGATTAGATTTTGAGTCAAATCGGTTCAGTGGATCCTGAGATATTCAAAAAAACGTTCTCAATGTCACGTATTAACATAGGTAAAAAAAATATAAATAAATTCTAGATGTTACAATATGAAAAAAATGTAAATATTTTTTTCTCTAAAATGTATAGTTTTCGAGAAAAAAAATATTTTACTAAAAAAAATAAACATTGTACGTAAATCAAGGTAACCATGATTTTTGCTATATTAAGCTAGCCGTCAGTAGATCACCAAACAAAAAAGAGGGCCATGCTTTTTTCAAAGAATAAAAATAAAAAAAAGAGTGTTTATTTTTTGCAAATATTTTCTAGGTGGGAAGTATAGGACTGGTCATCAGTCGAATTTTTCACTTTTAAAATTACTGGTTCAGCTGTGATCATTTATTCATAAGATAATAATAAAAATCATTACCTATCTAGTAAATATGTAACTTATAAGTTGGATAAAATCTATGAGAATATATAGGTACTGTTGTTATAATTTAACTATGCACTTTAATTACAAAGAAAAGGAGAAAACATTTTACCCTCGCACCGGAATCACCGGAACCACTTCCATAAATATTGAGATTTTCTTCACAATCACTCTGTATTTGAGTTATCAACCTGTCAGTGTTTAATGAACTGCCCAGACATTTCATGAAATGACAAATTTATTACATCAGATGACTGCGCTAAATACCTACTTTCCGTTTCATTATAATTTAAAATGTGTTTTCTAATGTTATTTAGATTCTCTTTGTGATTCTAAACATGTTATACCTAGTTATTTTTTTCCTCTTAAGAGCATTGGATACCTACAAATACCTCCTGAACTTTTCATTTCAAATCCTTTCCCCTAATATTATTAATACATTACTCACTCGCCTTGCTCATTCGCTTGAATATTATTAATACATTACTCACTCGCTTCGCTCGCTCGCTTAAATATCATTAATAAATTACTCACTCACTTCGCTCGTTCGCTCGGATATTAATAATATATTGCTGACTCGCTTTGCTCGTTCATTCGAATTTTATTAATACATTATTGCTCACCTACGTTGTATAAGGAACTCCTATGCAAAATTGTCTGCTTCCAACTTCAAAAATGATGAACTTCCATACAAACTTTCATCCCCTATTTAACCCCCTTAAGGGATGAATTTTCAAAAATCCGTTCTTATTATTCATCTACGTTATATAAGAAACTTATGTGCAAAATGTCATGCTTCTAACTTCAAAAATGACGAACTTCAATACAAATTTTCATCCCCTATTGAACCCTCTTAGGGGATGAATTTTCAAAAATTCTTTATTATCACTCACCTAGGTTATATAAGGAACTCCTGTGCAAAATGTCATGCTTCTAACTTCAAAAATGACGAACTTCCATACAAACTTTCATTCCCTTTTTAGCCCTCTTAGGGGATGAATTAAAAAAAAAATTTCAGTGCTCACCTACGTTATATAAGAAATTACTGTGCAAAATTGCATGCTTCTAACTTCAAAAATGACGAATTTCCATACAAACTTTCATCCCCTATTTAACACCCTTAGGGATTTAATTTCGAAAAATCCTTTCTTAGTGGGTGCCTACGTCACAGAGGGAACCTACTGTCCAAATTTCAAGTTTATATCTTCAGCGGTTTGACCTGGGCGTTGTCTGTCAGTGAGTGAGTATCGGAACTGTTTTATATAATATATAGATTTATTATTTAATGCAGCCTGCATATTATGTTCCATATGTAAATAATAATTTTTATCTTCGAAATTGAAGACATCAGTACTCAAAAAAGCATCAGAAAAACATCAAGTAGAAACAAAATGACCGCATTATATAATAATATAAGAGTTTCGTTGGCGCGCAACACATTGAAATTGCCTGCAATATATCACCGAGGGGTGCAGCTTTTTATCATAGCACATGTTTACAATCCATTGCAGAGCCGGATAACAATGTGTTTCTTGTTCTTTTAATACGTCATCTCGTTATTAGAACGCTGGCCTTAATTACGTATTCGGCCTTCCTCTCCTTACTGATGTCCTTTCTAAATACTTTAATTAATATTATATAAATATCGTGCGTTCGGAAAGTATATGTATACAACAGATGATCAAACAATGTTAAAATAAAGGCACGTATTTAAGGAAGACTTTCGAAACCTGCGTCAAATTTTTAACTTCCCGCTAAGAAAATTGAAAATTTTCAAAAATAGGGAAGTTATTGATTTCACCCCGATTTTCGAAAATCGAATGTTCATCAGATCTCGACGTTTTGTGATCCTAGGAAGCTATTCTGACTATTTTTACGATGATGTCAGTATGTCTCTCTGTGTGTGTGTGTGTGTGCGTGCGTGTGGGCGTGCGTGTGTGTATGTGTGTATGTAAACCTTTCATAACTTTTGAACGGCTTGACCAATCAAATCTCGATTTGCGGCATTCAAAAGGGTTCCACTGAACTTAGATTTCCTGAAAATTTGAACCGATTCGGTCCAATAGATTTTGAGAAATTCCAAAAAAACCGAAAAAAAGTTGTTAAAACAATGTTTCTTCAGAATATCTTCTAGAATATTGTACCGATTGATTTCATAATCTAATCAGCTCTTCTCCTCAGAAACTGCGTCGAAAGCAGATCAAAATCGGTTAATCCGTTCGAAAGATACCGTAGTCAACAGATTTCGAAAAAAGTGTTTTTTCAAAATAATTTGGAGATTTCTCAACCAATCGATTTTATACCTCTTACAATATTTTTAGAGCTTAAAAAACTGCGTTGAATGCCGTTTTAAAGATCAAAATCGAATAACGCGTTCAAAAGTTATAGCTTTTCAAAAATTAAAATAGTGTTGTTATCAGCTACTTTTGGGTATATTATCAAGTGCTTCGAACTCAAAGCGCTTGAAAATACCGGGAAGTTCCAGCGATGGCCTGCAGGGTCAACCGATTTACAGATTCAATTTCCTTGATGACGTTTCTCTGCGTCGCTTCATCACTTCCAAGCGGACCAAGCCAAAATTGTCAACTTTGAGGGTATACCCAACTGTCATCATCATAGCGTGAAAGATTAAAGTTCTAGCTTTCAATCAAACTAAGATTTTTTTTACCTTGGTGATAGTTGATTCTAATTCTTTTGAGGCACTTATATAGATCTGTAAAAGATCAAAGAACCAAACATACAGAATCAACCCGACGTAGTGTGTGGGGCCTTTATTTTGTGTATGTGTTTTCTGCAAGTATTGATTTTTCTATACCAAACCGAGTCTATCCAGGGCGCGTTCTGGTTTAGATAACAGTATTAGAACAAAAGTTGTTAGTCGAAACGTACCTTAACTGTAAGAGGAAACTGCACCCCTGTGTACTGTCTAACTCATTGGCTGTCATGAAGCGACACGAACTAAACTCATTACACTAATGACGTATATCTTTAAGCATGAAGACGAGACTAAGGACTTTCTTCTTATACAAACATATCCTTTTCAACAGTTGCCACTCTATTTTTCTTTTCCTTACAGGGTTGACACGGTTAGTTTTATTTCTGTAGAAAACATTGAGCTATATTAAGAATCAATTCAGTTATTTTAACACAATAATAATAATAATATTGATTTTCTTAAACACCTTAATTGAAAATAGAATTAAGATTAATTATCTTTCGGGCTTATGAGCCGTGGTCGGTCTACTGGAATGGCTTCTTCTTCTTCCAGACGTTTCGTTTGCAACTGCGGCAAGCATCTTCAGTGCCGCAGTTGCAAGCGAAACGTCTGGAAGAAGAAGAAGCCATTCCAGTAGACCGACCACGGCTCATAAGCCCGAAAGATAGGTATTAATCTTAATTCTATTGACGCCGGCCGTGAAAGCCTACATTCTTTTAACCTTAATTGAAATGTATTTACTTTAGGAGAAAGAGCTACAAGGAAAAAAAGAAAAATATTTATTTGCTTAATTCTTTAAGGGGCAACGTATTAACTCTAATTGTGTCTTCTAAGGTCTTGAAGAAGACACAATTATGCTAGGTTGCAGAAAGCATTGTCAGAAAATCTGATTTGACAATGACCCTGAATTGTGACCACACATATTTCATAAAAAAAGCATTGCCAAATTTTAAATCGATCCTGCTCGAAAAATAATTGATCAATTGAAACGATATTTTTTTTAAACTGTGTATACCTACATGCTAACACAGTTTATTGTACAATTTCTACAATTTAGCTTGAAAAGTGGCCTTTTTTATGTAGATCTTTCATTTGCTTTTGTGTGATTACAATCTAATTTTCTACATGCAAGAGAGCCTGACAACGACATTAGATCGCTCCTGCATGTATAAAAACTGTAATTATATATTATTATCACAATCTAAGATCATTGTCAAACCAATTATTTGACAATGATTTCTGCAGCTCAGCATTAGTGTTGAAAGGTTGGCTATTAAAGAATTTAGCAAATAAACATTGTTGCTTTTTCCTTGTATCCCTTCTCTTAATGTAATTATAAGCAAGAGAATGCAAATAGGACCGGTGCAGTAATCGAGAAATGAGGGGTGCTGTAAAGATGTTTATCTACACAAGTCTATTCATATTATGTGCAGAGGCTGATACACTGTTCAACGGATCCAAGCCAAATTTTAGACGTAGTTTTAAAGTTCTTAGGATTAATATTAGGAATCCCCTAAGAATCATAACACTACGTTTAAAATTTGGTTTGGATCCATTGAACGGTGAATCAGCCAGACCTTTGCATATATGAACGGACTCGTTTTTTCATGTAGGTATAAGAACCACGAAACGTCTAAATTCGTCGTAATCTCTAAATCTAAAATTCGGTTTTTTTTGCCATAACAAAACTGTTTTACTCCTATGGTCTGTCTAAAGCTCAGAACAGAGATCGCTATAGAAGGAGCTTAATATCACAGCTTGTAGGTAGAAAATATGTAAAACTGAAGTCAGTCGAGACGTGCGATGAACAATAAGTCGCATTGAGGTCACATGATTTCAACTCCATTTTAAGCACCTTGATTTTTCATAAGAGCTTTGGAACCTTGTAACATCCAGACACACAACACGACACCATTTTTTTCAATAAAACTGCACCTGCATCAAATAAAGAGTAATTAACACTACAGAATACAAGTAACGAATGATCATAAAATACGTGACAGGTCGTACTTTAGTGTATAGTTGTGGCATCACAAGCGACGTAATATGCTATTTCTGTTCTAAGGTCTAATTGACCGAGAGCTAGTGACAATTTTTTGGTGTTATTTATTCATGGCCTTATTCTTATAAGGATGTTAAGGGAGGCATATTAAAGTGCCCTGAGTAAGGGATTTTGCTAGATAACGGTATGGGAGGGATGCAGACCGCCCCAAAGATGTAACAAAAAAATGGTCACAATTATTTTTTCTTCAAGGCTGAAATTGTTTGTACAGCTTGTCGGTGACCCAATAATGCCATTATAATATTTGCAGATCGATTGGTCAGTATAAAAGGGGTGGCAGATCACCCTAATCGTGTCATGTATCCGACGAAAATTATATTATTAGTTCAAGGTTCAAATTTTAATATGTTGTTACGGCGACTGTTATATATTTCAATTTTCAGAACGATATAAACAGCTATAGGCGAGCAAGTTTCCCTCTAAGAGAGGGGGTTGATACCGACATTTTGTTCTGCAAATTGAAATATATGCTTAAAAAAGTCGCCGTAACAACATATTAAAATTTGAACCTTGAACTACCTAATTTTCGTCGGGTACATGACACGATCAGGGTGATCTGCCACCCCTTTAATACTGTTCAATCGATCTGCAAATATTATAATGGCATTATTGGATCACCGATAAGCTATACAAACAATTTCAGCCTTGAATCAATAATAATTGTGACCATTTTTTTGGTTACATCTTTAGGGCGGTCTGCATTCCTCCCATACCGTTATCTAGCAAAATCCCTTACTCAGGGCACTTTAATATGCCTCCCTCAACATCTTCACAAAAATAAGGCCTTGAATAAATAACACCAAAAAATTGTTACTAGCTCTCGGTCTATAAAGTAAACCACATTTTTTTCTGACAATATTTTTTGTAACTGAGATTCGATACACGGTGGTTTCTAAGAATTTAGTGCTTTCATAATCAGACAGGGTTTTGTTAATAAAATGTATTTGAAAGCCCTGCGTGCAACGAAGTTGGTTAGCATCTTCAGCCAGATGACATCATTGTGCTGATATGTCCGTTCGCGCACATGATTCAATTTTGCGTATGAAGTATGCCATAACATCATGTCTCTCTTACTCAGTCCTACGGCGATTATCTTTGCTTGAAATCTTTTACATATACAAACACACATATCTAATGTCAACGCGTTGAGATTTAAAACTATACCACGTCAAATAGTTTTTTGACGTGAATAACGTCTAATGTCTCATACTGGGGTGACATTTTAAAATAGGTATTAGATGTAACGGATATAGTCAGAAGTGGTTCACATGTGAAACAAAACAGCATTTATAACCATATTAAGGTCTCATATCCAGTAAGTCATCGTGGCCGTGTGGAAAAGTACGAGTCTACCGACAGGTATAAACGCCAAGCCCTGCAGGTTCGAATCCGAAGGCTTTTAATATTATTTTCATTAATAATAAAAATATATAGATTATAGGTACTTATTGGATAACAATTTAAAATATAAAGAAATAAAATTAAAATTATTTTATTTATCATATTTTACGAACATTTGATTTTTTAAGACAAATAAAAGTAGGCATCTTTATATCAATTTGGCCACGAATACAAATTATTAGTTATGTTTAACGGTATTAACGTCATCTGTCTGTACCGCGATTCAGACATAACAATTTTTTTCGTTTCAACAAATGTTAAATTACACATTAAGTTGGTACAGGATGTGTAATCTTATAGACCATTCCAAGCGCAACATATGGGACAAAAATTATAATATAGTAAGTGTTATCGAGACAGTGGACAGGTACACAAATCAAACTCTTATTACGCTGTGTATAACGTTTCGCCGGTGATTCCAGCTTCTTCAGATACTTAACTGAATGATGTTTTTGTTAATGTTTAAATTAGTCATTATAGTAATAAGTGTATATCCAAAAACACAAATTGGAAAGTAGTTTATCTATTTCTAATATTAAAATTGGTTATATGTATTAATAAAACAATTATAATCACCGGCGAAACGTTATACACACCGTAATAAGGTGTTTGGTTTGTGTACCTGTCCACTTTCCCGATAACATTTGCTATATTATATCAATAATGGACGTAAAATCAGAAAAAAATTATAATGTAATAAATTGTAAGCACTTTGTAATCCTTTCCAACAGAACTGATTAGTATACTTACGTATAATAATTCAAATATTAATTTTCCAATTTTGTATATTCGGAATTTGGATACCGAAAATATTCGCTTAAAGTATCCGGATACATGGACTGCATTTGGATATTTTCTAACAGGCCTCCCAATACAGTTTTGTTCGGATTAATCAGGTATCTAGCAACACCAGTGATGTTGCCTGGGGTCAACATAAATGTCTAATAATTTTTTTGCATCATTTTTTTAAAAGGTCGGTAGTCTCTACAAATCTGCGCATTTTTCAAAATACGATTAATTTGGATTTGGAGAAGTTACAATTAATCAAATATTGACTTAATTCCAGCAAAGTATCCGGTATCAAAATATCCGAATTCACGGTTTGTATCTTTTATTCAAATATAAATTATATCCGTATCCGATACTCGAATACTATATACCTAGGTACACTGTAAGAAATGAGAAGGCCGATTACATAGATTATCGATGATCCATTTATAGCCAGCGATTAATCTGGTAATAGGCACACAAAGAGACAATGGCGTCGCAAACAAATATCGCATGCACATCGCGTAGATTCCATAAAAACACATTGCGTATGCGTGGTTACTAATTTTACATTAATTTGTTTTGTATTCATCCATTTTATATATGTAATTATACATTTTATTTTGTAATTTTTACACTCTTTATTGGAATATTACACAAATTATGTAATTTTAATTTACTTTATGTAGAAATCACAAATTTGTTTAACTTTACAGTAAAAGTCCAAGTTTTTATAAAGTTTTCTGTGTAAAAATAAATAATAATGTAAAATCACTTAGAAAATCGAGCGAATTCTACCTTAACTTTCAAAGAATTTTTATATCCATTTTTTACAGTGCAGAAGCGATTTGAAAAATTCTTTCTTTTTACAGTGTAGTACCAATATCCGTATCCCCAGTTGCCTATCTATCTATCTATGCTTTCCAATAATCACTGCATGAAAATAAAATTACAACAAGATTATTCAAATTCTCGAAAACTCTGAGGAAAACTAAATTTCAAACGTATAATTTCATTTTCGAGTTTTTGGAATTTTCAAGTATTTTCTATCTATTGTAATTCAAATGAAATATTTACAAAATGATTTTTTACAGATTTGCATCAGACGCATGAGAGTTCCACACCAAGATCAGTGATCTATGTATGTGGGATTTATTTATTCACATGATGTGAAGTCATTCATTCGTTACTGAATGGATTTAGCTATCTGTTTTCATGAATAAAACCAAACTGAACGTGATTATACTTTTGTATGAAACCCAACGCGTATATATTATATTTTGTGTATATTTAATATGCTAATGTGATTTTCTTACAGGGAAAGTTTCGTTAAATAATCACAATAAATACTAATCCTATAAAATACTAGCTGTTACGCCCGGCGTTGCCCGTTCTCTCCAAGACATGGCCAACGTCAAAATAATCTCATGTCATAGGTCGTTTATGTATATAGTGTGTCCCTTTAAATCGTTGAGCGTATCTCTTATAACTTAGCGTGAAGATTATATAGCCTAACTAGTACTCTCAAGACAATTCTCTATACAGTGCGCTTGATGAACCAACGACTTTACATGTTAAATTTCTCCATTTGAATTACATATAACTCAAGTTATATCAAATACTAGCCTAATTCTGAAATATATCTAGAAGAACGGTAAAAATAACGTTTTCTCGGTTTTTATGATCTGAGTCTACTATTTGATATTTAACTTGAATTCAGTGTACTAATTCAAATGGAGAAATTTAATTAACATGTAAAGTCAATATGTTGGTTGAAATCAATTATTATATCCTGTATATGTACAACCGTCAAAACCAAATTTAAGTCGGTCAAATTAGACCCTGAGAACTGAGAACCATGGAAACATAAAATATTATATAATTTTACTTATTACTAGCGGCCCAGTCCAGCTTCGCCCGGATGCTATGAATTTTTGACTTATTATCCCTCCGCGAGAATTCTCTTCCTGCGAAGCAAAGCCGGACTGATGGTGTTTATTCGCTCGAATTTTACTAATACATTACTCACTTGCTTCGCTCGTTCGCACGAATTATGTTAATATATTATTCACTCGCTTCGCTCGTTTCCTTGAATTTTATTAATACATTACTTACTCGCTTCGCTCGTTCGCTCCAATTTTATCAGTACATTACACACTCGTTTTGTTCGTTTGCTCAATTACTTGGGTAAAGCCGGGCCGTCCAATTATTATGATAGTCTATATCCTAAAGCAAAGTATCACCTATCAACCAATGAAAAAAATTTTGAAATTGGTTTAGTAGATAACTTTTTTCACTTGGACGAAGCCGGACCGGCCAATTATTATAATTCAGAAACCTTCGCGGGCGGGCGCACAACAACTCACCAAAGTTTCATCGCAATCAGATGAATGGTACAGGAACGCATAGAAGACTAACACAAACAAACACTAATTTTTATATACGTCTAGCGGCCTGGTCCGGCTTCGCCCGGGTGCTATGAATTTATAATTTATTAATACATTACTCACTAGCTTCGTTCGTTCGCTCGAATTTATAATGAATTAAAACATTACTCACTCGCATCACTCGTTTGCTCATATTCCCTATTTTTTTTAAACCACCCCTGTATTAGAGCGAACAAAAAAAATTATTCAAATCGGTCAAGCCGTTTTTGAGTTTTAGCCAGACTAACGAACAGTAATTGATTTTTATTATATAGATAATATAGTAAGATATGATTATCACAATTTTATTGTAAAAATGTGCTTGCCATGTGCTCCAAATATCGAATGAAATTTTAGCTTGCGCAGTATAACATTTGAGAAAGTATTCTAAACATTTATCAAAGAATAAACTGGAATCTAAGAAGGAATCATTTGCATATCACGTCTTTCCAGAATAGTATTGTAAATTTTATCGAAATTGCTTACAATTGCTTTATATATAGCACACAACATACACAAGGCGACATTAAACTTGCTATCAAGGATGGGAAAACTATATCAAAAATTTAAAATAATACAGAATAGATATTTTTTATTCCTTGTCACGTAGTAGACCGAGAGTTAGTGACACTTTTTTGGTGTTATTTATTTATGGTCTTATTTTTGTGAAGATGTTGAGGGAGGCATATTAAAGTGGCCTGAGCAAGGGATTTTGCTAGATAGCGGAATGGGAGGGATGCAGACCGCCCCCAACATGTAACAAAAAAAATGGTCAGCTATGCTTCAAGGCTGAAATTGTTTGTATAGCTTGTCGGTGACCCAATAATGCCATTATAATATTTGCAAATCAATTGGTCAGAATTAAAGAGGTGGCAGATCACCCTAAATGTGTCATGTACTCGACGAAATTTATGTTATTAGTTCAAGGTTCAAATTTTAATATGTTTTAAGCATATATTTCAGTTTGCAGAAAAAAATGTCGGTATTAACCCCCTCTTTTAGAGGGAAACTTGCTCGTCTAGGTGTTTATATCGTTCTGTAAGGGGATTATACCGACATTTTGTTCTGCGAATTGAAATATATGCTTAAAACAATCGCCGTAACAACATATTAAAATTTGAACCTTGAACTAATAATATAAATTTCGTCGGGTGCCTACATGACACGTTTAGGGTGATCTGCCACCCCTTTAATACTGACCAATTGATTTGCAAATATTATAATGGCATTATTGGATCACCGACAAGCTATACAAACAATTTCAGCCTTGAAGCAATAATAATGGTGGCCATTTTTTTTGTTACATGTTGGGGGCGGTCTGCATCCCTCCTATACCGCTATCTAGCAAAATCCCATACTAAGGGCACTTTAGTATGCCTCTTTCAACAACTTCACAAAAATAAAGCCTTGAATAAATAACACCAAAAAGTTGTCACTAGCTCTCGGTCTATAGGGTACATGTACCGTTACGTACATTTGAATGATCATACAAAAACGACGAAGAAATGAACTTTCAAAGCTAGGATAAAAATCTTTTCTGTACGCCCGGAGTTTGATTTCAGTCGGCGAATCACTGATACGATCCTTTCACCTCGTCTAAAACGGTTCTGGCTCCCCCGACGCTATTTTAAAAGCTAAAGGGTTTGGGTAAACCCCAAATGAAAGACCAAGAATCACACTACAGATCCCTCAGGCGAAAAATTGAAAAACATTTTCCTGGAAAAACTCAAACAACTTAAAAAAAATTTCGTAGGTAATCTTTAAAAAATGTCCATTTCTGAAAAATCTAAATTTTCTAACGTTTCTGTTTTTGAAGTCTTTGCCAGTTTCACTGACTGTATAACTATATATTTTCTGTCTCTGTCTTAGATTCTTTCTTTGTTTTACAGCATGCTGATTTAAATTTTTCGTCTTTTAACAGTTGTTTCTGTCAAAACTTATCGATATTTTTAACCCTTATGGTAGCACATACTCTTAAACTATCCGTATCCAGCAATTATTAATGTATGTTAGCGAAAAAATATTATTATTGGTTATTATTTATGTTCCGTCTAGTTATTAGTACTTAATTATTGAAAGGCTGAGACGTCATTGCTAGAAGTTTAGTCCACGGATGTTTGTTTATATAAGGAAATACTCGTGTCGTCATAAGCGCTGGTCATTAAGATAAGGACACACAGAGGGTATGGATTTTTACAACTGACTAGAGATCATTATGTTATGTCGACCTGGGAACGAGACGCTGCGATATATTATATTTTGTTAAAATAATACTTTGCCTGTTTTGAGTCTGGTTTTTGATTTGGATTATTATATTTTGCTCTAACATGTATGTAGATTTGTAAAGTTTGCCCATTCACGAACATTACGCCCGATCGGAGTTGGCTTTGCAGAACAGCACAGAACTATGCACACGTGATCAGATTGTGAAAGCAGTGCTAGGATAGTCGTTACTGCACAGAGTTCATGCGACAAACACAACAGAGAAAACGTTTAACACATTTTTATTGCCTCCTTTTTGAAACAACACTCTTTACATTATTATTGTTCCGCAAAAGCAAAGTATGCTTTTATGTTTTATATTTAAAAGGTGTTAGTGGCGTGTTCGTTGTGCAAATTACATAATGTGCTATACTTCTGGCGAAATTTTATTTCTTTTTTTTAATTTAAACTATATTGTTTTAGAAACAAACTTTCGTACAGAAACTTTTCAAAGTGGAAAACATTGATGCTAGGTTATATAACGCAAAAAAATCTAGATTAACAATGATCTTAGATTGTGACCATTTTACTTTCGTAAGAGAAGCATGGTCGAATTTCAAATCGATCTTTTTTTAAAAAAAAAGAGTGTGTGTGTACTTACGTACGCACGTCGGAAGTTATACTTCTTTGGCGTAACAAAACAAAAATAACTCCAAAATTTTTATCCCGCATTCCAGTACTAAACGTTTGTAAAAAAGACGATAAAATAATAAAATAAAGATATTAAATAAATTACCTAATTTATTTAATAAATTATTAATTTATTTATTATATTTATATCTAATAAAAAAAACATGTTTGTGTTGAGATTCAAACCCGAGACCTATTGCGTATGACGCGGCGGTGCTATCCGTTACGCTACATACATCTTACTTAGCAGTGCTATATAATTGGTGATATCTAGTATTTACTAAATAATAATGTAAACAGTACGGGTGTTGGAGTACGAACTCATATTTAACGAAAGCGGCATAAACGAGCGTTTGTATAGCAACAGCTTTTATTAATGTTATTCAAAACTGAAAACGCTCTTGTCACATTGTGACTGGTGATAATAGGGTATTATAATCATGAACTTCCGACTAACTTCATGGTGTTACTATCGACTAGCTTCATGGTGTTACTACCGACTAACTTCATGGTGTTAAGCGTAAAAATTCACTCTCAACAATAAAAAGAAATATTAAATGCTGGTGGCTGTGGGAGAGGCAAATTCGAGTAGCCTGGGCGACACTGAACTTGAATACGCCACTGAATCGAATGAATCGTTATTTATTGTTTATATACATATTTGAATCATTGTTTGTACAATTTTCCTTTAGAAAAAAAATATAGGCATTTTCGTCAAATAGACCGAAAGCTTGTGACAATTTTTTGGTGTTATATTTTATTCAAGGCCTTTTTTTGTGAAGATGTTGAGAGAGGCATATTGAAGTGCCCTGAGTAAGAGATTTTGTTAGACAGCGGTATGGGAGGGATGCAGACCGCCCCCAACATGTAACAAAAAAATGGTCACAATTATTATTGCTTAAAGGCTGAAATTGTTTGTATAGCTTGTCGGTGACCCAATAATGCCATGATAATATTGGCAGATCAATTGGTCAGTATTAAAAGGGTGGCAGATCACCCTAAACGTGTCATGTTGGCTACGAAATTTGTGTTATTAGTTCAAGGTTCAAATTTTAATATGTTGTTACGGCTACTGTTTTAAGCATATATTTCAATTTGCAGAACAAAATGTCGGTATTAACTCCCTTGCAGAGCGATATAAACACCCCTAGGCGGGCTTATGTTTCCCTCTAAGAGAGGGGGTTAATACCGACATTTTGTTCTGCAAATTGAAATATATGCTTAAAACAGTCGCCGTAACATTATATTAACAATTGAAGCTTGAACTAATAATACAAATTTCGTAGCCAAAATGATCTGCCACCCCTTTAATACTGACCAATTGATCTGCAAATATTATAATGGCATTATTGGGTCACCGACAAGCTATACAAACAATTTCAGCCTTAAAGCAATAATAATTGTGACCATTTTTTTATTACATGTTGGGGGCGGTCTGCATCCCTCCCATACCGCTATCTAACAAAATACCTTACTCAGGGCACTTCAATATGCCTCTCTCAACATCTTCACAAAAAAAGGCCTTGAATAAATAACAACAAAAAATTGTCACTAGCTCTCGGTTTAAAAGTTTAAACGATTTCTTTGTGTAGATTATCATTTGTTTGTCTGTGAGTACATTAAACAGTTCTTACTTCTATAAAAGATTGTAAATTAACTATCTCAATTTAAGATCATTTTCAACTCATTTTCTGGTAATCTGTTGTGTAATCTAGTTTAGTATGTTAGTAATAATGGCGTTGTTTCTATGGCATAATAAATAATGATGGATCATCCAAATTCTAAATCCCTGGTTTCAAGGTTCTAATCTGAGGAAAAATAATAATAAATTCAAAATAATATATATTCATACTAAGCTTGGATATCCTGCAAATTTAATATAATAATAAATTTAAAAAATTAATTGGAACTATCGCCAAATAACTCGGACAGAATTAATTGCCTTAAAACTTGGAAGTTGGAGGTATATAAAATTACCACAGAAAAAGCTTACCCAATACTAACATCTGTGTTCATATTTATTTTAAGCTCTCTAAAGCTGGTGACTTTTATGCAGTATTTATGTCGACATTTTATTGTTATTTATTTTATTTTCAAGACCTTCAACTATCAGAAAATTTCAGAGATCAAAAGTAAGCTTTGAATTCATTATGATTTTTAACAACAAATCAAAACTTCTGATTAGTTTTTTGATAGTTCTTAGATCTCGTTTTGTTTAATATAATTTAAGGCCCCCAATTGTCTGAGTTATGAATTTAATATTATTTTTAGTGATAAATTGAAAATCGAATTGATACTTTCACCAGTTCTCTAATTATAACTTGGGGAGCGGGAGTTTAGGGAGTTTGATAGACAATCAGCCATAATTACGTCATATAAACAAGCCGTGAGGCGGGTCGTTTATTCGGACTAAAGTGCGACCCTTGAGGTCCACACGACGAACTTCCCAGTTTGATAAATATTTTTTTTTTTTATTTGAAAATGAAAAAAAAATACTATGCGACTTGGCTTCTGTGGCCATTATCGCTATACATAAGTATTACATATAATAGTGTAGATATGTTACATGTGATTACAATATGGTTTGTGAATTATCTTGTGGTAAGTATTGGTATTTAAATTGCATATGGTTATGGTGTATTTCATAATATATTGATAAATATTTAATATTATTAATTAAATTAGAAATTACACAGAAAAGTAATCATTTTAATCATTAGAATATAATTATTATTTAATTAATAAAAGAAAATGACCAAGAAATAATTATTATTTATTTTTAACAATATATAAAAAACGGCTGGACCAGTTTTTGTAAGATTTATGTCGGATCATAGTGACGTTAATATCATGCTTTGATAGACACCTCAACGAAGTTGATAACATTTTTTTGGGTGAGATTTCGTATAAAATCTACTTTTTTGCAGTTGTTTTATGTAAACAAAAAAAAACGGCTTGACCGATTTTCATAAAATTTCTTTCGGGTCTTGTTGATGTTAAAATATGCTTCTATTTGCACCCTAACAAAGTCGATATCATTTTTTATTCGCGAGATTTCGTGTAAAATCCACTTTTGGCCGTATTTTTCTTTAAACAAAAAAACGGTTGAGCCGATTTGGATAAAATTTCTTACGGATTAAAATGACGTTAACACGCCTCGATTAACATCCTTAATACGAAGTCGATATAATTTTTTATTCTTGAGATATTGTGTAAAATCTACTTTTTTGGAGTCTATTTGATTAAAAAAAAAGAACGGCTGAACCGATTTTGAAAAAATTTCTTTCATAATTACGTTAATACACGTCGATTAGCACCCTAACGTAGTCGATACCATTTTTCATTCTCGAGATTTCGTCTTAGAAAGAAATGACCACATACGTACGTACGTACACACACATATACACACATAGAGACATCTTTCCAAAAATAGTGTAAAAATAGTGTAATGATCTTGAAACATACAAATTTGTTTTACATTTTCATTTCGTTTTCGGACCCATTACAATAACTTCCAATGGGAATTTAACAAAAACAAAGGTATCCCCACGTGCTCGGCCATTCTCAAGCTCAAAAAAATAAAATGGATAAACTTTTCAATTCTATTTATTTCAGATTCTATTAGAAGTTTTTAAAAAAATGAAGATGAAATCAATTTTTGGTATATGGTGGAAGTTAACGGTATAAATGGTGGAAGAGCGGAGCAAAACAAAAATGGCACAGTAACAATATAATGTCACCAATTCTTGGAACACGAAGTACTTACTATAAACAGTTACTGGTGTAAGATACCTACTAAAACTTGTAAAAAAACGTAATGTTCATTATTAAAAGAGTGATGTTAGAAAGGTAATTCTAACGGCAAACAGAATCATGTTTTATTAATAATTTATATTGCAGCAAAGGAAAGATAGAAACGGAAACATCTTGTGCTACATTTAAGTTTAGCGTCTAGTAAACAGGCGTCGCGAACAAACACAATTACCTAAAACATAATTTCATTGCATTTTTTTTGTCTTCGTCGACATAAAAATAAAGTTGATTCAAAACTACCAAACTACAAATAGCTTTTAATAAAAATTATATAGTTTGTTCTACTATAAAGTATAGCGTGTACCCGCGGGTACCTATTTGTGTATAGTGCAATTTTGTTCACACTCAATTGATAAATAGGAAACAAAATCACTAAAATCATGAATTGACTGCTTAGCGCTACTGAATAACACAAAGTAATCATGAAAAACAACGTCCATCTGGACATAATCAGACTCATATATTACTTACGAGTTATGACAGTACAAAATTATGAGCGTTTGCCGACTACGTCTAGACCTATTTTTTCAAGCCAAGGGCCGAATTTTCTAATAGGATAACTAGTCTAGAGCCTAGGACTGTAAGTTTCACGGGGGGGGGGGGGGGGCGGAAAATTTTAGATGAGCTAAAAATAAAAAGGCGAAGATTTGTCATATATAAAATCTCGGAATCATTATTTAACGTTTTTGTAATATTTTTTTAAAATTATAAAAAATAGAGTCTGATAACTCTCTGTCTGTAACTTTTGTTTTGAAATAACGTTGTGTGCCATTTTTTAGTATTTTGGCTTTTACTTCTACTTGTATAGACTATAATAAGAAAACAAACAGGTACCTATCTAAGTAAAGAAGAATTTAATTGGTTTTTTATTATTAAACAACGAAAAGTAATACTTAATAAAGAAAATAAAATTATAATAGAATTATAATAAATATTAAGTTTTTGACATTTTATTACAGCACACTAATTCTTTCAGTGTTTTGTTTTTGGCCTACCTAATTTGAAATCATTACTGCGAAATCGGTAAATTTCAAACTGGTATTTGCAGTTTATTTGAATAGTCGACTCTCGCATGTAGTGTGTTTTCAACTTGAAATTGCTATATATAAGAAAAGATCGGTTTCCACTCTCGGGCACTGTGGAGAAATCGGTAACTCACCTATCCGGAAACTGGGGGTTTCGGGTTCAAGTCCCGACAGTGGTCATTTGATTTTTTCTTAGATATAGCTTAAAAATCATGGCAGCCTAGCTGTCTGAGATATTTATTATTTTCACCTCTAATTGTTATGTGAATAATATGGTGTGGATATAAGGGGTTTTAAATCGATTGATTTTATCATATACCAATTGGTATTTTAAAGTAAAAATTTCATTTTTGGTCTTATTTTTAGAATCATTTGTTGCGCAATAATTTTATCTTTCGATAGGTACCATTACCTTTCTTGTACGTTGAATTGGCGAACACGAATCAGCAAAAATGAACAATACTATGTTAAATCCCTATGTTCACTTTTGAGACCGGACACGGGGTGTAATGCGCCTTATATGAGATATGACAGTCTATATAATTACAAATGAATGGTTAAGTTAGCATTCTTGTTAACACCCATCGAATGAGGTAACATTACAGTGCAATACTGTATAATTTTCTTTTCGAAAAAAAAACCCGAAGCCAACCTGTTTTTTCACTCAAGGCCAACCCACTAAAAATACTCATCATAAAATTGCTGTTGTATTCGGTAGCAGTCTGCTGACTGGGCAATACTTGAACTGAGCTTGTTACGATATATGATTTTCTTGTTTTAAATAGAATCTTCAATTTCGGAACTTGTTTGGCACTCATAAAAACTACAATCCAACGAAATTTAGAGAAAAAAATTCGACTGATGACCAGTCCTATACTTCCCACCTATAGTAAATATTTGCAAAAAATAAACACTCTTTTGTTATTCTTTGAAAAAAAGCATGGCCCTCTTTCTTGTTTAGTGATCTACTGATGGCTAGCTTAATATAGCAAAAATCATGGTTACCTTGATTTACGTACAATTTTTATTTTTTTTAGTAAAATATTTTTTTTCTCGAAAACTGTACATTTTAGAGAAAAAAAATATTTACATTTTTTTTCATATTATAACATCTAGAATTCATTTATATTTTTTTACCTATGTTAATACGTGACATTGAGAACGTTTTTTGTAATATCTCAGGATTCACTGAACCGATTTGACTCAAAATCTAATCAGATCTAAGTTAAAGGCTGATAAACACAATAGAACAATCGGCATGGCCGTATGTTGTTCCGTTTTTACGATATCGAAGGCGAAAAATGGACCACATACACACACACACAGACACACATACAGACATCAGTCAGAAAATGATCTTAAACGATTGCTAGGGTCTCAAAACGTGAGATCTGTTAAAATCTCGAAATATTTTTTTCGGACTAAATCCATTTATTCCCTACCATAGTAGAGGTGGGAAGTAAAAAAGAGTGCAAATCGATCAATCACGGCAGTGTAGTATTTTTGTAATCATTTATTTATGAGAGATATATTAAGTGTTTTACTGTTTAGTTTTATTAACGGTTTAAATTATTTTTAACAATTTTCTGCAGATGTGAGTGTTTGTGTTGACAGGTGTATTCATAGAGCTTGAACAGTGTAACGATATGGATAGAGAACAGATGTCCAGTTCCCAGATATCGTATGGATAAAATAAACCACAGACAAGAGTCGAGTTATGTTTGGTTTGAAGTGCATTAATGGAACACATCCTCTATACGGTCCCGTTCACACACGCCACCCTGAACAACAGACTTGAGCGTTTGCTGCGTTTAAATAAATATTTGAGGCAAAAGATCGAAAATCCCTTGTTGATAGTAGGTATGCAGAACTTTTTACATTCTCTCAATATTTTGTTCACAAAAAGTAGTATAAATCTAAATAAAAATAAAACAGAACTTACCTATAAGATAAATTAATAGATTTATACGGCTGAATTGCAATTGAAAATTTTTGTTGGAAAGCAGCCAATTATATAATTGATTCCAAACATATTGGAAAAAATCATTTTACCAATCATAGTCACAGTCAGGACTCTAACCTGAACCTGTCCACTTTCGCGGCGGAATGAGCTTACATTTACTCAACCGTGACAAGGTTACTAATCTAACATTCCCCTTATACTCGTATGCCTCGGAATCAATTGAATCAATTGTAGTGAAAATCAATTGATTCCGAGGCATATAAGGGGAATTTTAGATTAGTAACCTTGTCACGGTTGAGTAAATGTAAGCTCATTCCGCCGCTAAAGTGGAAAGGTTCAGGTTAGAGTCCTAACTGTGTATGGTTGGTAAAAAGATTTTTTCCAAAATGTTTCGAATCAATTATATATTTGGCTGCTTTCCAACGAAAAATTTTCAATTGCAATTGAGCCGTATAAATCTATTAGTTTATTTATTAAATAAATATCTGGGTGACCGAGCTTTGCTCGGATGAGATCAATAAAAATAGTACTTACTGTGAGATATTGATTTTGTATTATTTTCTCAGAATATTATTCCGAAACGATTAACTGTCAGAATATTTTGACACAAAGTAGTTTGTTTTTTCCAAAGCCTACTCACCATACGACACTATTTTATAACGTCAAAAAACTGTTTTTTAAAATTTTATTAATACCTACATTACTCTCTCGCTTCGCTCGTTCGTTTGAATATTATTAATTCCTTCTTCGCTCGTTCGCTCGAATTTTATTAATACATTACTCACTCGCTTCGCTCGAATATTAATAATACATTACATTTGTTATCCCCCGCGAGAATCTCCCCCCCCCCTAATTTGTTAACCCCCGCGAGAATGTCCTCACCTAATTTGTTATCCCCCCGCGAGAATCACCCCCCTAATTTGTTATCCTCCCGCGAGAATCTTCCCCACTAATTTGTTATCCCCCCGCGAGAATCTTCCCCCCTAATTTGTTATCCTTTGCTCGTACGCTCGAATTTTATAAATAAATTACTCACTCACTTCGCTCGTTCGCTCGAATATTAATAATACATTACTCACTCGCTTCGCTCGTTCGCTTGAATATTATTAATATATTACTCACTCGCTCCGCTCGTTCGCTTGAATGTTATTAATACATTACTCACTCGTTTCGCTCGTTCGCTCGAATTTTATTAATACATTACTCACTCGCTTCGCTTGTTCGCTCGAATATTAATAATACATTACTCACTTGCTTCGCTCGTTCGCTCGAATTTTATTAATACATTATTGGTCATCTACGATACCTATATAAGGAACTCCTGTGCAAAATTTGTTATCCCCCCGTGAGAACCTTCCCCCCTAATTTGTTATCCCACCGCGAGAATCCCCCCTAACTTGTTATCCCCTCGCGAGAAACTTACCTCCTAATTTGTTACCCCCCGCGAGAATTTCCCCCCTAATTTGTTATCCCCCCGCGAGAACCTTCCCCCCTAATTTGTTATCCCCGCAAAAATCTTCCCCCCCAATTTTTTATCCCCCCGCGAGAATCTTCCCCCCTAATTTGTTATCCCCCCCCGAGATTCTCCCCCCCCCCCCGCGTAGCTTTCTATTAGTGAAAGAATTTTTAGAAACGGTTTAGTAGTTCCAGTGATAAAACAAAAACAAATCTATCCCACGGGAACCGTACAATTTTCGGGATAAAAATTAGCCTATAACATTCTCTGACCCCTAAACTACCACTATGCAAAAAATCATGTCGATCCCTTGCTCAATGAAAAACAAAAACAAAACTATCCCACGGGAACCGTACATTTTTCCGGGATAAAATGTAGCCTATGTGCTATTCCAGACTATAATCTATCTCTGTACCAAATTTCAACCAGATCCGTTTAGCCGTTCTGGCGTGATTGAGTAACAAACATCCATCCATCCAAACTTTCACATTTATAATATTATAATACATAACTCACTCGCTTCGCTCGTTCGCTCGAATTTTATTAATACATGACTCACTCGCTTCGCTCGTTCGTTTGAATATTAATAATACAATACTTACTCGCTTCGCTCGTTCGCTCGAACTTTATTAATACATTACTCACTCGCTTCGCTCGTTCGCTCGAATATTAATAATACATTACATTTGTTATCCCCCCGCGAGAATCTCCCCCCTAAATTTGTTACCCCCCGCGCGAATCTTCCCCCGAATTTGTTATCCCCCCGCTAGAATCTTCCCCTCTAATTTGTTATCCCCCGCGTGAATCTTCCCCCTAATTCGTTATCCCCCCGCGAGAATCCGCCCCCCTGCGTAGCTTTCTATTAGTGAAAGAATTTTTAAAATCGGTTTAGTAGTTCTAAAGATAAAACAAAAACAAATCTATCCCACGGGAACAGTACATTTTTCCGGGATAAAAAGTAGCCTATAACATTATCTGACCCCTAAACTACCACTATGCAAAAAATCATGTCGATCCCTTGCTCTGTGAAAAACAAAAACAAAACTATCCCACGGGAACCGTACATTTTTCCGGGATAAAAAGTAGCCTATAACATTCTCTGACCCCTAAACTACCACTATGCAAAAAATCATGTCGATCCCTTGCTCTGTGAAAAACAAAAACAAAACTATCCCACGGGAACCGTACATTTTTCCGGGATAAAAAGTAGCCTATGTGCTATTACAGACTATAATCTATCTCTGTGCCAAATTTCATCCAGATCCGTTCAAAAATGACGAATTTCCATACGAACTTTCATCCCCTATTTAGCCCCCTTAGGGGATGAATTTTCAAAAATCCTTTCTTATTGCTCACCTACGTAATATAAGGAACTCCTATGCACAATGTCATGCTTCTAACTTCAAAAATGACGAACTTCCATGCAAACTTTCATCCCCTTTTTAGCCCCCTTAGGGGATGAATTTTCAAAAAAAAATTTCTTAATGCTCACCTACGTTATATAAGAAACTTTTGTGCAAAATTTCATGCTTCTAACTTAAAAAATTACGAATTTCCATACAAACGTTCATCCCCTATTTAACCCCCTCGGGGGTTGAATTTCGAAAAATCCTTTCTTATTGCTCACCTACGTAATATAAGGAACTCCTGTGCAAAATGTCATGCTTCTAACTTCAAATATGACGAACTTCCATTCCAACTTTCATCCCCTTTTTAGCCCCCTTAGGGAACGAATTTTCAAAAAAAAAATTCTTAGTGCACATCTACGTTATATAAGAAACTTCTGTGCAAAATTTCATGCTTCTAACTTCAAAAATGACGAATTTCCATACAAACTTTCATCCCCTATTTAGCCGCCCTAAGGGATGAATTTTCAAAAATCCTTTCTTATTGCTCACCTACGTAATATAAGGAACTCCTATGCAAAATGTCATGCTTCTAACTTCAAAAATGACGAACTTCCATGCAAACTTTCATCCCCTTTTTAGCCCCCTTAGGGGATGAATTTTCAAAAAAAAATTCTTAGTGCTCACCTGCGTTATATAAGAAACTTTTGTGCAAAATTTCATGCTTCTAACTTCAAAAATAACGAATTTCTATACAAACTTTCATCCCCTATTTAACACCCTTAGGGGTTGAATTTCAAAAAATCCTTTCTTAGTGGGTGCCTACGTCACAAAAGGAGCCTACTGTCCAAATTTCAAGTTTATATCTTCAGCGGTTTGACCTGGGCGTTGTCTGTCAGTCAATCAGTCAGTCAGTCAGTCAGTAACGGAACTGTTTTATATATATAGATTATAATTATAATAATATAATAATGTAATAATAATAATATAATAATAATAATAATAATAATAATAATAATAATAATAATAATAATAATAATAATAATAATATAATATATAATATAGTTAGATAGGTAATATAAAAATAACATACCTATTTATTTAAATATTAGCTAAAACTACTTACATAATTATGTTTAGATTTTATTGTTGCTATTTTTTTACTTTTCAAATATAATTACTGATTATTTTAATAAGTTAAAGATTGACTGTCAGATAAATTTGACATAAATAATGAAAATAGTTTGTTTTTTCCAAAGCCTACTCACAATACGACACTGTTTATGACGTTAAAAAAACTGTTTTTTAAAATGATAAAATCGATAGGAAAACGAATTTTTCCAGGGATGAGACCTAGCTAAATCGATTTTTTGCCCCCCGAAACCCCTTTTCGGTAAATTTGATCAAAATCGTTAGAGCCGTTTTCGAGAAAATATTTATATAGATACATAGAAACATATATATGTACATAGAAACATATATACAAGATTTACTCGTTTAATAATATAGGGGGATTATATCTTGTAGACATCGTAAGATAATCTGCAAGTTAGATACATACATAAAACACAGTATAGAAATCAACCAACAAGTTTTATTTTTAAAGATAAATTAATAGATTTATACGGCTGAATTGCAATTGAAAATTTTTGTTGGAAAACAGCCAATTATATAATTGATTTCAAACATATTGCAAAAAATCATTTTACCACCATAGTCACAGTCCTTACCTATAAGGTTTGGCAACTACTTCGACCTCCTGCAACAAATTAAATTATTTGATAAATTAATATTTTATTTTTTTGCCCAATTTGTAATTTTGACAAACTCCATGGAGTAATTAAAATTTATTTATTTATAAGCTATGAAGTATTAGAAATACCTTGTATTTTTATGTCCGTCTTGTGACTTCCTGTGTTTTAATACGACGCGTTTCAGCAGCGAGTTGCTATCTTCAGGTGTGGTTAATTTTTTTTTTTAATTACACATTGAGTATCCGTAACACGTTAACAAGGTATTTCTAATATTTCATAGTATTCATATAGTAACTTGGAGACCCAACACTCTAAAAATGTATTTATTTATTTAACAATGTAGCGTCGCAAGACACTAAAAAATCTTAGATTGGAAAGCCCATATATAAATTTAAATGTACCAAACTTAAATAAAACATTTTATAATATACAGGGTCTTCAAAGTTAAGTCGGCACTATTGCTAACTTCGTTATTTTTGGATCTACAAAATCGGTTAAATTAGCAAACTAGAAGTATTTTTTCCGCTGAATAAAACGATGAAAACAGAAAAACAATTGAACATCGCGTTTTCGAGTTATGATTGCCAGAGTCACTAGGAGTGTTTGCAAGCGGGCTACAAAATGCTTGGACCAAGAGGGTGATGTTTTGAGAATCTTATTTGAATTTTGTTTTCTTCCAAGTTATAGAATAATTTGAAATAAACGATATTTTTCACCTTATGGATATTCTTGTCACTTTCTATTTTATGGTGAGCCAAAGTTGCTACTAACGCAGCTACCTTTAATTTGAATTTGAAAAATCATTATTAACATAGTCATTTTTGACATAAGGATAGAAGACTATGGGACACTTTTTGTTCAGAATTCAACTGTCTATCGATTGTGAATATTGTATACCGGGTGTCTCATTTAAAAAAATAGAAATTTTTGACATAACTCGAAAACGCGATGTTCAATTGTTTTTCTGTTTTCATTGTTTTATTCAACGGAAAAAATACTTCTAGTTTGCTAATTTAACCGATTTTGTAGATACAAAAATAACGAAGTTAGCAATAGTGCCGACTTAAGTTTGAAGACCCTGTATACTTCGGGTTTTGAAAACCTGTGTAACAACTCTACGCCTACTTTCACTAGTTATAGATATGTACAGTTGCGAACTTAATAAAGTTTACACCTGTATCATCTAGTTACCGGTTTTTTTAATTTTTGCATATTGTAATTTGGTTTTTGATAGTAATGTATCAATTACTAAGGTTACCTACATCCTAGAAATTCAATAAAAAATATTATCAAAACACCTCTATTGTTTAATATACAATCTAAAGCACTCAACATTATTCAAATATTTGATAATATTATTCAAATATTATTCAAATATTTGATAATATTTGATACTAGCAAATTCCTTCCTCTTGCAACAATTCGTCTTTTTTGTTCATCGTCTTAATAATTTCGAGGCATTTAAACGGCAAATATTTCTTTTAATTTTTGACATTTAAATTAATTACCTACGAAATGTTACAATTACCACAAAACACCAAACCATAACAAACACTCTCGACGTACGTTTCGCCAACCAAGTTGGCATCATCAGGAGATGATTAAAACTAAAGACTAAACACAAATTACTGCCTATTTATAGGCTACCTAATTTTAATTACCTGAAAAACTAAACTAATTTACTAAATCAAAAAGCAGGCTACCTGGAATTGGGCCTTTGTCACTGTTCATAATGTTATTTTTACACTTATGAATCTCTAGACTCTCTACGGCGTCTAGTTGTCTAATATTAATGACGTTCCTAATTAATTTTAAATTACTATTGTCTATTTTATGGTCATTTTCAAATGCATGTTGGGCAACACTAGATTTATCAAACCTGCCATATTTTAGATGAGCCATATGCTTTTTAAATCTTACTGAAATTGATCTTCTCGTTTGGCCAACATACTTTTTATTACAATTTTGACAACTAATTTCGTAAATCCCGGACTTTTCTTTTCCTTCTACTTTTTCTTTAGGGTTCCCTAATTTTTCTTTCAAACTATTACTTGAAGAGTATACAATATTTAGTCCTACTTCTTTAAAAATCTTTTTTAACCCTCTGGTGAAGCGCGATTCAAATGGAATCGATACATATCTAGAAATTTCTGTTTCATTACGAAAAGTCGAGGAATTTTCCAATGCATTCTTAAAACTACGTTTTCTAATCATTTTATCTATTAAATCTACATTATAACCATTACACAAAGCTATGTCCTTAATTAAAGTTTTTTCTTTCTCAACACCGGTTACTCAGCTTCCCTCTCAACAAGGAAAGGTTTGAGAAAGAAAAAACTTTAATTAAGGACATAGCTTTGTGTAATGGTTATAATGTAGATTTAATAGATAAAATGATTAGAAAACGTAGTTTTAAGAATGCATTGGAAAATTCCTCGACTTTTCGTAATGAAACAGAAATTTCTAGATATGTATCGATTCCATTTGAATCGCGCTTCACCAGAGGGTTAAAAAAGATTTTTAAAGAAGTAGGACTAAATATTGTATACTCTTCAAGTAATAGTTTGAAAGAAAAATTAGGGAACCCTAAAGAAAAAGTAGAAGGAAAAGAAAAGTCCGGGATTTACGAAATTAGTTGTCAAAATTGTAATAAAAAGTATGTTGGCCAAACGAGAAGATCAATTTCAGTAAGATTTAAAGAGCATATGGCTCATCTAAAATATGGCAGGTTTGATAAATCTAGTGTTGCCCAACATGCATTTGAAAATGACCATAAAATAGACAATAGTAATTTAAAATTAATTAGGAACGTCATTAATATTAGACAACTAGACGCCGTAGAGAGTCTAGAGATTCATAAGTGTAAAAATAACATTATGAACAGTGACAAAGGCCCAATTCCAGGTAGCCTGCTTTTTGATTTAGTAAATTAGTTTAGTTTTTCAGGTAATTAAAATTAGGTAGCCTATAAATAGGCAGTAATTTGTGTTTAGTCTTTAGTTTTAATCATCTCCTGATGATGCCAACTTGGTTGGCGAAACGTACGTCGAGAGTGTTTGTTATGGTTTGGTGTTTTGTGGTAATTGTAACTTTTCGTATCTTTACACCAAAGGTTCCACCATTTTTTATTGTTTTATAATTAATTACCTATCAAACTAAATTTGTTACTATAATATAAGCTACTGATTTTTTGCGAACTTACACTGAAAAACTCAAGTGTAAACTTCATTAAGTCCGCGACTGTTCAATTATTTCAATATGAATTTTAGAACCACTCGATCAGCACGGCTCCACATTTTGTTGCATGGCATTTCAGCGTACCGACGTATGCGCCGATGATGCGCGAAGCTAACGGACGAAGACCGTTAGCTTCGCGCCTTCCGTATGAACTATAACCGACCGTCAGCGTGAGTCTGATGGGTAATACCTACCACCATTGATATTGCTGTACGCGACCGACGTCGTCATCGACCGTCAGTGCAATATTGTTTTCGGCTTTAAGTACATTGAAATATTATAAAAAAATATCGTTGTAAACTTGTATGAAAGCAACTTTACTTATTCTATAACAGAATTTAGATGCATAATCTGTCATTGATTATTGATGTTTGTTATACATGAATCTGTACACACACACACACACACATACACACACACATCTACGAACTATATATTGTGCATGTGTGCGTATAGTTTTGCTTGTTTTATCCACCCTGCATTTGTATTTTAACAAAATAGAAATATGTTAACACAGGTGCGATCAATATTGGTAGGTTTGTTGTAAATGCATTCGAGATAGTAGCAGGATCGTACTAGGGACAAAGTTATATGGAAAAGCGACGGATAACGATCTAATTTATTGTACATTTCGAATAATAATAAATATTTTATTGCAGCACTATACAAGCACACTTAGCTCAGTCAACGAGGTAAAAATAAATGCAATAAATCGTGTAGTCTGGGTTATTATTTTAAGTGGTAGGGGTGACCCCCAGGTATAACATACTAAAAGTCCCCAGCCGGGTGATGCAAGATTTGGGCGGAAGATGGGTGAAAAGGTCCCATTTTTTGGTTTTTCGTAAATATCTCCAAAAAATAAGCGTGTTAGAAAAAATTTTTTTTTTCATAAATAATGAACCTGATTAAATTTCCTACAAAATGCGGTATTCATTTTTTTAGGAGCAATACAAATACCTCTCACCTTAACGAGACGTGAGATATGAACATTTTGCCAAATAACTCTACGTCCCCTTTTGACCCCCTCAGAAGTTGAATTTCGAAAAATCCTTTCTTAGTGGCTATTTTTGTCACAAAAGAAACCTCTTGTCTAAATTTCACGTTTCTATCTTCAGTGGTTTTTTCTCTGAATATACCAACCTACGGACGCCTCCTGATTCCAGGGGTGGGGATAAAAAAAAAATTCTGGCCCAGAAAGGTTTCCCTGTGTCTGCCGAGTCCAACGGTATCCTCATTTTTGTTCTCGGACGATTTCTTCCAGAGATATAGACTGTTGCAATAATTTGCCCCTGAACAGTAGGCAACCGGCTCCTGCACGTGCGGCCGGGGGGCACCACTTCTTAAATGTTACCTATAGGTATATGTACTTGAATCGTGCCAAGTTTCATCCCAGCAGGAAAAAGTGTAAGGTTGGACCCCTTAGGTTCCCTACTATAGGTAAAATGGACAATAAACGTTCATTTTTGACTTTTCCACCCTCCGCCTCTCTCTTTGTATTGTAATATACTATTTTGTAGGAAATTTAATCAACTTCATTATTTATGCAGAGTTTTTTTTTCTAGGACGCTTAGTTTTTGAGATATTTACGAAAAACCAAATAATGGGACCTTTTTACCCCCCTCCCGCCCAAAGCTCGCATCCCCCGGCTGGGGACTTTTAGTATGTTATACCTGGGGGTCACCCCTACAACTTAAAATAATAAACCAAACTACACGATTTATTGCATTTATTTGCCAATTTCGGATCTTCGTTGTAGCGCCAACTACAACATCCGAGGTTACAATAAAATAAAAATATGTAATTTAAAATAAAAATATATTTTTATTGCTGCTTAAATCTTTTCAAACGCCGCTATTGAAAATTTGATTTTGAGACTTTCAACCCTAGGGATGAAAATTTTCAGTTGTCGGTTTTCTCTGTTATTTAACGTTGTTAAGAGAGAGATAGAGCGATTGTGTCGCGCCAACTTTATTCGCATATAATACTCGAAAACGTAAAAATGGCAGACGTAACCCCACATAAATTTCACATGGATGATTGGATCTGACATCAGATCTAATATTTTTGCTGCTTTTTTGCGCGCCCAAATTGCAAGTATACCTCAAATCGAATTGTCAATAGAGTTGTTGTGAAAAATAATATGCATTTACTCGGAACGAAACACATCGAATGCAACGCAATTGCTGTCCTCGTTCCTCGAGCAGCAAACTTCACACTATAGTTGCAAACGCTGTGTTTCGTCCCTTGTAATACAATATACCTACTATTTAAACAATTTTAAGGTAAAGTCAAATGTACAAAAACACCTTGTCTTATTGTTAGCTATGAGTTTTCTAATTTATAAAATAAAAATAAATTAGACTTCTGTTAGCTGTAGGTCGCGAAAAAGTGACTCTGAATTAATAAAAATTTTAATGTTAGTTTTAAAAGAGTCAGGTGAATGAAAAAAGAGATGCAATACTTGTTCTAATTAACACATAACTGGAGTAAAGTTTTCAAGAAATTAATTACAAGTTTCCAGAACTTAAACGTGCAAAGAAGTACCTATTTTGAACAACCAAACAGATACACATACATATTTTGAGAAAATTAATTAAAATGTTTGTAGTTTAATTAGTTCACTATTAAGTGTAAGTTATCGAGTTTGAAAACAGGAAAATAAGTTAAATATGCATACATAACTCCTCATTTATCAACTCGAAATGAAAATTAAAAAGCTCCTTCATTGTCCAGAAAATATAAGTTGTACTACCAATAAATAATTTTAGTACCAATCTTCTGTTGATTTTGAAAAGCAGCTAAAGTTCGGATTTTTGGAAATTGAAACAACTAATTTACATTTTTAAACGGTTTTATTTATCTTGACGCCGTATATTTATTTGTTTCAAATCTTGCGACCGATATTTCACCCAATTCCCGTTATCCGATTGAGTTTAGATTTTGCACACGTCATGTGTATCTCCGGTGACAATACAATAATTATGGTAACTAGCAGACCGGCCCGGCTTTCGTCTGGGCGTAAATCGTACTTTTAAATTTTCACCCACTTCCCGTGATCCGATTGAGTTGAAATTTTGCATACATGACGTGTTGCTCCGGTGACAATATACAATATTATGGTAACTGGAGGACTGGCCCGGCTTTCACCCGGGTGTAGGTATATCATACTTTTGAATTTTCACCCACTTCTCGTCATCCGACTGAATTGAAATTTTGCACACATGTCTAGGTCCGGTGACAATACAATATTATAGTAACAGCTGACCGACGCGGCTCCCGTCCGGGTGCAAATCGTATTTTTGAATTTTCACAGGCAAAATGTCTTGCTCCGGTAACGTTTCAGTGGATCGGATAAATGTAATAAAATCAGACTAAGCGCACACTAAAAAATTAAAAATAAAAATAGGTAAACAACTTTTAAGTTAAACGGTTTTATAAATGTACTAAAAAGAAAAAAATAATATTTAATTTAGGTTCATAACTATAAAAGCGTGGGTCGTGACTGTCATAAATTATACTTATACTGTCATAAATTTATACTTATGAACCTAAATTAAATATAATTTTTTTCTTTTTAGTAGGTACCTACATTTATAAAACCGTTTAACTTAAAAGTTTTTTTACCTATTTTTTTATTCGTGTGATTTGCTTGATGTATCGATTACAATATGTTTATCGAAACGCCGACAAGTCGAGTTTCTATAATTTGCAATCAAAACGTCGACAACAAAGTTATAAAAACAAAAAACTAAGATTGTTATTTTTCTTTACCTAAAATTGTTTTGTTTTTTTGTACACTATTAACGTACATAATTAGTAATTTTTTTGCAATGGACTGGCAGTTTTATAGGGATAGCAAAAAGAATAAAACTATGTTGCTGTTATTGCTAAGTGTCTTGTATTTAATAATTTCAATTGATTTATAATTCTAATTGCCAAATGTATACTTATTCTTGTAAAGAACTTAAGAAGCTATAATAAATTCAGCAGTTTATAATTTTCAATATGATCTTATATAGTAGGTATTTGGCAAAGTTCAATAATATAATTGTTTGAACAAAAACTGAAAAAAGAATAATAAATCATAGAAAGTTGCATATGTAGTGTTGCCAGCAAATAAAATTTGTTATGCAAGCAACTTTACTAAAATCAGTGTCTTGCGTTCAGTTTAAAGAAAAATATGCACTCTTGAAGATTTTTATTTCAAGTACCTATTCGAAGCACACAGAAATATTTTTATTATTTTAATTTTATTTAAATTAGTCAATGTGAAGTATCAAAAAAATCCAGCAAACTGGACGACGGGAGCATTCTATCTTCAAAAATACTGATAAAAGTTATGGCACATATTTTTCCTACGCAAGCACTGATTTTTCTCAAAAACATAATACGGCTCTTCCTATACCTAGTACAAAACATCCTACTAAAATTTGGTTTAAATCCTCTCAACCCTTAGACCGGTATCATGCTGAGAGACAAACGGACATACAAACTTCTTGCAAAAATATGTCTTTTACGTTCCAAGGACCTCAAGTAGGGAAAGTATTGTAACATTTTAAAAAGTTATTTTTGATCTAAATTAGTACCATTTACGATCGTTTGGGAGAACTTATGCACCGAAACCCTGGAGGTATAACGTTAAGTGATGGGGTAATTCGAATTAAAAATAATCGATAATCCAATTTTTTAAAATATTTGGTAACATCCAACTATGGAAATAATTCTAATTATACAGGGTGTTGAATTGCTTTGCGGGTAATAGGGATTTAACCCGTAAAATCAAACTTTTCCGATTTCCTGCTTCCCTAATTATTTTAGGAAAAATATCTTCGAATAAAAGTTTTAGAACATACAATTCTGCATCTAAATCATTAAACAAAATTAATTTTGCATGCTTTGTAACGGCATAAATTTGATATGAAAATGTCAAAATTACCTGAAAAACAGATAGCGATAGCCATGGAACTTGATTAATTATTGTTAAAAATAAATAATAATAATTATGTTTTAATGATTAAAATGATTACTTTTCTGTGTAATATCTAATTTAATTATTATTATTAAATATTTATCAAACTGGGAAGTTCGTCGTGTGGACCTCAAGGGTCGCACTTTAGTCCTAATAAACGACCCACCTCACGGCTTGTTTTATAGTAGATAAAAAAAATGCGATGATATTATGACTCGTGTTACTGTGAAAACTCGCTAAATCGCCCGTTTTAACATATTGTCATTACAACACTAGAATGAATACAATCTCCTATTGTTAATGTCCTGCACAGCACTGGAGCTGTGCAAATAACTTTTTTCGACATCAAAAGTCCGAGTCGGCGAACAACGGCACGGTGTCCGAGTTAAACAACAGAAGGCGACCAGACCAACGCTGCCTACGCTCTTTCAGCATGTCCTTGTTAGAGTCATGTATTGAATTCAGAAGAAGTGAACAACCGAAAGACTGTTTGCAGAAGAAACGACCGTCGAGAATAACAATTAGTTCATTTTGTCTTCAAAATACAAACTGACTCATGTCAACATTTATATGTACTATATAGAAATACTAGACATATTTTAGTATTCTTATGTATTCTAAATAAAATATCAGTAAAAAAAAACTCTTTAAAAACACGCTTTTATTTAAATGTACTAAAAAGGAAAAAAAAGTGTGTGTGTCAGCTCCGACGCACGACTGGAGTTTACTCGTTAAGTACATATGGTCGCCATTTTGAAATCTGACGCCATTTTATTTTTTTTGTGTCCTATAAATCTCTTAAATATACATTTTCAAAAATATCGGATAATTTTTACAAAAATACATATGGCCGCCATTTTAAAATCTGACGCCATTTTATTTTTTTGTGTCCTATAAAACTCTTAAATATCAATTTTCAAAAAAATAATCGTCTAACGCGCCTATAGAAGCATATATAGCTTCAAAAATTCACATAAATCGGATCAGTAGTTCTCGAGTTATAAGCGTACAAAGGGATATACAGACAGAGAAAGCCAAATTGTTCAGTGAAACGTCGAGAAATTTTGGTCCGATCCGACCGATGTCAATAATTACTTACAAGTCATTTTAACTCAGTAGGCCATGGTTTTTAAATCAAAAAATTGAATGACTATAATAGTCATTCAATTTTTTGAATGACTATAATAGTCATTCAATTTTTTGACTGCTGATGTTTGAATTTTGACAAAAAATTGAATGACTATTATAGTCATTCAATTTTTTGACTGCTGATGATTATTCTAATATACAGGGTGACTCATAATATGTGCGCAGGACTTCAGGATGTGATAGGTCATTCAAAAATATGAAAAAAAGTTCCTATTAACATGGGTCCGCAAAAGCACTGTTTTCGAGATACAGGGTTTTAAAGTTGAAGAAAAAAATTTCGTTTTTTGCTTATATCTGAAGAACGGTTTGAGGTACAAAGTTAAGCTGCTGCACACATTTTCTACCTTAAAATTGCTTTGTTTTTTTTACGAAACACTTTTTTTGTTACCAGTGGTGGAGATTTTGAAGGTGGTCTGTTTTGTTTGTGTAATTTTTTATTGACATTTTGTCAACTTATAAAATCAAGTAAGTAGGTAGGTGCTTAAAAAAAATCATAAGGTTTTTTTTTGGAAAAATTTTGCAGCCAAAGTATTTATTTGAAAGAGTTATATTTTATATTAAACGTTTCGCCTTTTTGGGCATCATCAAGAATATTCTGAAAAGTTATACATATATATACATTAAAAAGAACAAGTTATAATACAGTATTTGAAAATAAAGATAAATGAATGAATTAGAATCAAAATACTTACAATTTTTAATGTATATATATGTATAACTTTTCAGAATATTACTGATGATGCCCAAAAAGGCGAAACGTTTAATATAAAATATATCTCTTTCAAATAAATACTTTGGCTGCAAAATTTTTCCAAAAAAAAACCTTATAATATCCTCAGCCGTACTAAATTCACTACACAAAAAAAATCATGTTTTTAATCCTAAAATGCTCTTTTTCTTCTTTTTCTCGGAAACGATTGACTGTAGCGCTTCAAGACAAGAGTACCTTTTTTGTGTAGAATATCCCGACGGTTCCAAAACGCGTTTCAAAATTAATTTTTTTCCAGTGGCGTAGAAGTTAGGTGGAAAAATACCCCTCAATCCTTCAAAATCTCCACCACTGGTAACAAAAAAAAATTTTCGTAAAAAAAAACAAAGCAATTTTAAGGTAGAAAATATGTGCTGCAGCTTAACTTTGTACCTCAAACCGTTCTTCAGATATAAGTAAAAAACGAAATTTATTTCTTCAACTTTAACACCCTGTATCTCGAAAATGGTGCTTTTGCAGACCCATGTTAATAGGAACTTTTTTTCATATTTTTGAACGACCTATCACATCCTGAAGTCCTGCGCACATATTATGAATCACCCTGTATACATATACAGGGTGAGTTCGACCACCCGTATCAGTCGTTTTTTTCGAAAACGGCTAGTCGTAGAGAGTTGTGTCAAAAATTAGTATTATAAAAGCACTAATAAAGAATCGAATGGTGATAATTTTTTTTCCGGGAAGGTCGGCTTCCCTATTAGTTTGCTCCAGAATGTCTAGAACTCCGGTAATATAAATGTAACGATAGGTCGAAAGTAGTATTGTTGAAAAGATCTTTAAAAAATAAGCAAGTTTTGTCGGAAAATTTTTTTTATTACTGCCACCCCTGTAAATTTCTATAAGTATAAATATAAATTATTATATGTTCAAAACTCCGGAATTTTAGAAAGCACGATAGGTTGAAAGTGGTGCTGTTGAAAAGCTCTTTAAAAAATAGGCAAGTTTTGTAAGAAAAATTATTTAATTACTGCCACCCCTATTAAGTAACAATCGTTTGAAATAATTTATTAAATCAAAATTTCATAATAACGATCGAAGTTGGCATTAAAAATCTAGCAACCTTAGACTTGTGTTCAAACTGTCTTCCATTTACTCTTTAATACATACTACTGAGCTCTTCTGGTTATACTGTGAGTGTGCTTTTTCAGTGTTTAATGGTCAATAGATAGGTAACTAGATTTTGAATGCGAATTTTTAAAAAGTTCGTTATTATGACATTTTAATTTAGTAATTTCAAACAAATATTACTTAACAGGGGTGGCAGTAATAAAAAAAAATCCGTACAAAACTTGCTAATTTTTTAAAGATCTTTTCAACAATACCACTTTCGACCTATCGTTACATTTATAATTCCGAAGTTCTGGACTTTCTGGAGCAAACTAATAGGGAAGCCGACCTTCCCGGAAAAAAAATTATCACCATTCGATTCTTTATTAGGGCTTTTATTATTATACGAATTTTTAACACAACTCTCTACGACTAACCGTTTTCGAAAAAAACGACTGATACGGGTGGTCAAACTCACCCTGTATATTAGAATAATATTTGAATTTTCATATAAATGTGTATAAATAGTATATTGTGCGACTAGTGTGGATTTTGCCGCACGAGCGTAGCGTGTGCGGTAAAACACACGAGTGGAATTTCCTCTTTCGACCTATAGTCGCACACAATATTTTGTTCAACTACCGCAAGAATATGTCATTTCGTGGCTCACCTGAGCGTGGGCGAAATAATGGGTGACCTGATTGATTGACGGAACTATCAACACTTGTGTAAACGCTCCCCGTAATAAGCGTGGGCGAAATGGCATTTCGCCCACTCTCTACGTCTACAGTCAGAGAATTCATTATTTCACCCAATCTCAGTAGAGCCACGAAATTACATATTTCTTGCGGGTGTTGAACAAAAAACTGTTTTGACACAATATTATACATAAAATCTATCTAGAATTTTCTTCTCTTTCAATTAAGACAGGTTTCGAATCGATCTGACTTGAATTGAGAGAATTATAAGCAAACGTTACGGTTTTTAGTTCCCGCTTGTGTAAATTTTACTCCTCATAAAATTTCCATACCGGGCGCCTTATATGAAAATCGATTCTTAAGGAGTAGTAAACTCCAAAAATAAGTTTTAACAAGCCGCAAGGTGGGTCGTTTATTAGGACTAAAGGACTACCCTTGAGGTCCACACGACGAACTTCCCAGTTTGATAAATATTTAATAATAATAATTAAACTAGATATTACACAGAAAAGTAATCATTTTAATCGTTAAAACATAATAATTATTTATTTTTAACAGTAATTTAAAAAAAAACGGCTGAACCGATTTTTATAAAATTTATGTCGGATCAAAATTACGTTAACACGCCACGATTGATACCCTTACGAAGTCGATATAATTTTTTATTCGCGAGATATTGTGTAAAATCGACTTTTTGGAGTCTATTTAGTTAAGAAAAAAGAACGGCTGAACCGATTTTGAAAAAATTTCTTTCAGATCATATTTACGTTAATACGCGTCGATTGGCACCCTAACGTAGTCGATATCATTTTTCATTCTCGAGATTTCGTCTTAGAAAGAAATAGACACATACGTACGTACGTACATACGTACACACACACACACATACACACACAGACATCTTTCTAAAAATAGTGTAAAAATAGTGTAGTGACCTTGAAACATAAAAGTTTGTTATACATTTTGATTTCGATTTTCGGACCCATTACAATACTTCCAATGGGAAGTTAATAATTTAGTTTCATAATTATAAAAGCGTGCGTTGTAAACTCTACGATATTTTATTAGTCACGATCCACGCTTTTATAATTATGAAACTAAATTAATAAAACTTATTTTTTTCCTTTTTAGTACATTTAAATAAAAGGGTGTCCTTAAAAAGTTATTTTTACTAATATTTTATTTTGTTCCTTTTAGTCGTTCAAAAGTTTATCCCCTTTTGACACCCTTAGGGATTGAATTTCGAAAAATCCCTTCATATAGTGGGTGTTTACGTCACAAAAGAAACCTACTGTCCAAATTCCAAGTTTTTAGCTTTAGCGGTTTGGCCTAGGCGTTGAATAGTCAAAAAACCCTACTCCCTCGTTTGACCCCCTTAGGGATTGAATTTAATTCTAAAAACGGTTGATTCATGTATTGTCATCGGGAATGCTAATGTGTACCAAATTTTTAATCGATCGGATACGTGGAAGTCGTTCAAAACTGACTTACAAGATTTGACCTAAACAAAGAAACTAACATACAAACAATGCAAGTTAAATAAAAGCTTGTAAAAATATCAAAGAGTGGTTCGTGACCGTTTTTTTAATTTTAAATTAAATCGGAGTCAGCAATTATATAATAATTTACTAAATAGTAACATTATAATATAGATAGCATAATATAAAAACTCGGGTCAGAGTACCAAACCCTGCCGACAATATAGTCTATTTGCTAATAAAGGCATTGTGGCTTTATTATGTAAGTTTGTTTTTGAACACAATAAAAAAATGTAATCCCTTAATACATCTCTTAAAATAACAATTTTTTTCTTAATTGCAATATTATTATCAAACCAACATCTGAACCAAATAAAATACACACTTCAGTAAGTAAATCCGTATCCGCAAATCAGTGTTTTCATAAAATTTGTAAGTCCGGTCCTGACTTACTGATTTTATTAAAATTTTAGCAGTACATTTTAATCTTCACTAAAGGGTTAAATTTCAATTTTGAAACGATTATATATATAAATTTATATATTTATATGTAAATATTTTGTATAGGTACTATACATACGTAATATATAAACATTTCCGAAAATAGTGCCAAATTGTTCAGGAGGGTATGAAACGTCGATAAATTTTGGTCCCGCTCCTAGGTCCTTTCGTCCGACCGACGCCATATATAGCAAATCACTAAAAAGATCGATTCTTTATCAAATTCTGTTGAATTTCATCATTCATCCAGAACAAAGAGTAAAAAAGTTTTCTAAAGAGGCCCCGTTTCGAGCAGTTGTTTTGTCTATGCGGTAGTAATGACCTTGAAACATTTGGTCCCTTTAAATGGGTAGTGTATAAAGCGCGCGAATTTTAGATGTCATACCGAAAGAATGAAGTAAAATTTATATGTTTGTTATTTGTCGTTTATTGCATGTTAAATAACGATAAAAATAAAATTTAAAATGCTACAGTAAAGGTGACTATAAAGTAGAATGTGTTATATTAATAGCTGTAAAGTAAAAATATTGTATTATGTTTATGGTAAGAATTGTGTTGGTATAAACAGAGAGACATAGGTCTTGTCACCGAAACTGCATCAGATTACGTACTGTTCTGAATTTAACCGTGAGAATTGACGATAAGGCATTTAAATTGCTATAGAAACATCTATCCCAATTGAAAACCTTGGAAAAATTGTGCCTGTGGGGTGGTCGAAATCAGATTTTCCAAATTTTTCGATGCAGTTCGATATTTCATGAATAGGTCTATAGTCCTTGTACGGGAATTGAATATTTCAATCTTCTTACTAGAGTACTTCGCGTTCATATCAAAAATTTCAAAAGTGAATTACGTAATTTCAAGTGGATATTTTCAACAATAAGACATTTTAAATTCTGGCTTAACGACAAGTTTTATAAAAAAATGTTTGGGACAAAAAATGTGGACAATATTACGACAAACATTTTTTGTTTGCAACATTTTTTAATTGCATAATGTTAATTTTCGATGTTAATTAAAACACGTGTTTCTGACTATAAATCTCCACGCAGCGGCTAACGCTCAACTAGCAGGAGGGGGAAAATTTACTTCAGACCTAAACTGAAGGGATTAAAATCATTTCCAGATTTCCCCTAATTAATTCCGAATTAAAACACCCAACCGTTGGTCTAGTAGATACCTTTTTTATTCCGTGTAGTTTTTGTCCAGAAGCTATTTAGATTTAAAGCAGGGGTTCCCAAACTTTTTTAATCATGACCCTAATTTAAAATTGCAAAAGCCTTCGCGACCCTTAACAATTCTTTCCCCACAATGTACAAAATTGTCTATAAAAAAATTTTTCAGTAAAAAAATGCATCTATTCAAATTTTAACGTTTATTCAAGAATTTAAGTATATACTCCAGAGACCCCCCTCACGCCTCTTCACACCGTTTTTATTTGATTTCGTGTTCTTATTTAGTTTTTTTTTCTGTTATTCGAATTTAATGGTATAGTATAATCACGAGAGTTATGAATTCTATTATCACGGAACAGGCCGTGACCCTAAAAAATCAGTCCGCGACCCCGACTTTGGGACCCCTGATTTAAAGAAATAGTAGATTGTATATCTAGATGTGTAATGGACTACATTATGACGAGTGATGACAGTCAAACAGCCGATATACATGCATCAAAAGTAGCTATTTTGTAGTGGCTATGGCAAAAAATAATTCCCTTAATTGTTATAAAAAAACTACTCGAAAAAAATTACTTTCCGTTTTTTATTGACAAAAGTATAAGGTCAAGTCTCAAGTATCAATAAACATTATGGAATATAATAGTAATGATATGTTCTCCCTGTTTTATATTTTCTTTGACTTTTAAAAGTACATAAACAAGTGGAATTAACGAGGTAAAATAAGTTTTTTTTCAGTCCGGTGTGACACAGCAAACACATGCGTAGTGAAATGGTGTTATAATCCACCACACAGCCGGGGTTAAGGTGACATCCTTGCGACTAAAGATTGTAAAAGTTTGTCAAGACAACTAGGTCTTGGACAAGATGTTTCCTTATTGCTCCGAATGTTGTTGTGAAGCATAATAAAAAGTTTCTGAACCAATTTAACCTACTGTTCAAACTTCTGCTGTTTACAGATTAAAGATTGTAAAAGTTTATCAGACAAGTAGGCTTGTGCTACATAAATGTTTCATTACTTTTCTGAATGTTGTTGTGGAGCGTCAGAAGTTTTCGAACTGAGATATTTAAAGTGTTTTCTTTAATTCTGAAAATCATAGTTCGTTTTAAAGTGAAACTTTATTAGCCTCGTTTTTTTCGTTCGGTTACGTATGTTGAGCGTCACGTCACGTCCGCGTCAAAATGTGATATAAATTTCAAGAAAATCGCACCACTAGAACTACCCGTTCAGCAGTGGCGTCAACATACAACCCTTAAAAACTTTTTTAGGGGTGCATTTGGGGATATAATTTCAAGAGAGTAAAAAGTCCTAATTTAGCCCTGGGAAGTTACTGTTTCACCGGGTACTAATCAGTACCAGGCCGAGTACCGGGTACACTGGTATAAAATAAATAATAGTATTTCTTCAAGTTTTATTTATTTATTTATAAATTTGAATTCAAACACATTAGCCCTAAAAAATTTATTATTGCGTGTTGCCAGTATAGAAAACCGAACTGTCAGTCTGATTTAATAAAGTTAGGTTATGTGCACCGGTTCCCAATTCATTTTCAGTTGTGTCTACCCGGTACCCGGTAAATACCGGGCACTCGGTGAATACTCGGTACTCGGTTCTCGGTCGAGCCGTACCCGGTACCCGCTGTAAAAATTTTAGGTAATACTCGGTACCCGACAATTTAAAAAACAGTACCCGGTGCATCCCTAGTTGCTACACGGAGGCTCGAACCCAGGTCGTATTGCGGATAAAGCGACCGCTCTAACCACTAGGCCACCAAACGGTACAGCAAGCTGCTATATTTATGGTATAATTGGATGGTTTAATACACACCAATTGCAATAGGGCAGGGGTCAGCTACCTACGGCTTACGAGCCGCATGCGGCTCTTATGATGTCAAGATGCGGCTCTCCAGTTCCATGCGCAAATATTAATAATTATATTATTTTATTTTCAAAACTCATACAAAATATTATACTGCAAAAAAAACTTTAAACAGGATAAAAACACTCAACAGAGAACAGTGAGAATAGGTGGAGTAGAGAGTATACGGACAGCTGACATTTTTAAAGCTATTATTTTAAATCAAATTTATATACCTAATCCTAATCAAATACCATAATATTGAAATAAAAATGTTAGTGGCTCTTTAAAAAATGGGAAATTTTGTAAATTGTACCTTTTGGCTCTTCCGTCTCAAAAGGTTGCCGACCCCGGCAATAGGGTATTATAATGGAAGAGGTGACGATCACGTTTTTTCTCAGTTTAGTCCCCTGCGGCCAAGCGCCACAACGTCCATAAAAAAGTATAACTTTAAAAATGTTTAAAAAATCCTACGCCATATTCTTTAAACAGTAAGATTTACGTAACTATCAAATAAGAGATTAAAACTGACGGCCAAACATAATCACTATTACGAAGATAGGGAATAGTAAGCTCTAATGTAATGTAATTTGGTGCCACTAAAAGGTTAGAGAGGGTGACCATCAGCTCTCACTGATATAGAGGATTTAAGCTTCGTGTCGACCGAAGCTGGGTGAAGGTCGTAATGCGGGACACGGAACCAATGACTTGTAGGCGCTAAGCTCACTTTGATGGAATTATGTAATGGGATATCGTGGGACCATAAACCAGTTTTATTATTACATACCTATAGCACATATTGGTCAGCATGGCTCTCAAAAACAACGTCATCAAATGAATTTTACAATGCTCTCTTAGCAAAGACAACAGAAATACATACATATAATACGTCTTATTACCGATTTTTATTGCAGATGGCGATTATGGTTGATATACGGGGTGGATATTACATCATTTTTGACATTTTGGGAAAATAACACATGGACAATCGGATTTTTTTTTGAAAGATAGGTAGCTATATAGATATATTATATTATTATTATTATTATTGTAGATTATAGACGCGTCGACAACTCAGGTCATTAGCGTCTTCAACATAACAATTAAGAATAATTTCAAAAATTCAAAATTTTATTCCTCAGTAAAAAAAAATATACAAAATATACAACTGTTATACAAAAAGAGGATTTCCTGCCCAACTTGGAAGACCAGTGCTAGGGCATTTGTGTATTAGAATCTGCCAGCCGGCATACACAAATCGACTAGTACGAGCTCGGGCTCCTGGGAATGCCAATTCCCAAAGAACATTGGAATGCAATTACGAGAACAACTACATTCCAATGTTCCTCCTGGGGGAAGATATATTATAGAACATAGATACATTTTAATAACATTTTATCCATTTGGTCAAAGGGTCAAATATATCCCCCTATATTATTAAACGAGTAAATCTTGTATATATGTTTCTATGTATCTATATAAATATTTTCTCGAAAACGGCTCTAACGATTTTGATCAAATTTACCGAAAAGGGGTTTCGGGGGGCAAAAAATCGATTTAGCTAGGTCTCATCCCTGGAAAAATTCGTTTTCCTATCGATTTTATCATTTTAAAAAACAGTTTTTTTAACGTCATAAAACAGTGTCGTATTGTGAGTAGGCTTTGGAAAAAACAAACTATTTTCATTATTTATGTCAAATTTATCTGACAGTCAATCTTTAACTTATTAAAATAATCAGTAATTATTTGAAAAGTAAAAAAATAGCAACAATAAAATCTAAACATAATTATGTAAGTAGTTTTAGCTAATATTTAAATAAATAGGTATGTTATTTTTATATTACCTATATAAAATATGTATAGGTAAGTACGTTAAATGTAGTATGACGTATAATCTTACCTAGACCTTTTTTGACTTGCAACTATTGTACTAACTGTACCAAATGTTGTTTAATATATATATCTATCTATCTATCTATCTATATATTTATACATGAGTATCGTTTGTCGCCAATTATTGCTCATTGCTCTGTTTATGTTTTGATTTCAATATGCGATTTATGATTTTAGATTAGCGATAGAGATAACAATTTTTCCAGAAATATAATGTATTTTTTAACAAATAACAATAGTTATGCTATTTGTTATGACTGCCCAGCATTGTTTGATTTAAAAATTGTTGGGAAACCAGTGTAGTGAGGGCCGTGACTATTTCGATCTCGGCAGACTGCCGGATCTTTGTAAAAATCCAAAAAACAGCGAAATTTTGGACCTTTTTCAGTTTTTATTAATTTTAACTATTCGAATAGAAGTTTAAATGAATATTCGAATACTTTATAATTTGAAAAATTCCGAGTCCTATTATAAACAACAAACAAAACAAACTTCAACAATGTGTTGAAATCGATCAGAGCTAATTTACTTTCAATTTATGGATTACTGATCATAGATTAAACAAATTATTATACTTTTAAATCATACCTGAAAGATTCATTTTTTCGCCAATATCTCTCCACAAAAGACCTTTCACGTCCCTGTTGTGGTATCTTAAATCTTTTATCCCAAATAGGAGGATTTTCACGTATTAGATCAATTAAAAGTGATTTGTCCATACTCACAATTGATATTTAAACACGTCTTAAATAAAATGGTAATAATAGCTAGCATAAATTTAGGATACACAACACTGTTTGTTGAAAACTGTCAAATGTACGGCCGTAGTCTGACGAAAATATCAAACATGTCTGATATCGTCCGACCGTCGGAACGTGTCTGTTGCAATCTGACATCTGGCGCGGTTTGAAGTGATAACTGTAGCCACTTCAATAAGGTTACTGGTGTTTGTTCACATCCGACAATACGGATCTGATCTGGTCTGATCTGATGAGGTCGAAAACAACGTCAATGTAGTCTCAGCCTTACGATTTTGATGAAATTTACAGAATGGGGATTTTTCGGGGCGAGAAATCGATCTAGGTAGGAATTTTGGCTCCAGAGGGGAGCAATTAAAAAAAAGGTGTTTTTTATTTATTATAACTCGCTCAATTAAAGTCAGATTGATTCGAAGTCTTCTACATAGATTTTATATAATATATCACAAGTGTTAAAATTGTAAATGAACACTAATATAAGAAGTGCCTTGCACAAGATGTAAATAATGATAAAACGGCGGCCCCTTCTGGCGCCGCGGGTCTGTGTAAAAACACATCGATTTTTAAAAACTATTGTTAAGATACATACAAAAAAGTTTTGCGTATCTAAAAATTGGCACGGCGGCCCAAAGGGCCGCACTTCTAGCGCCGCAGGCATGTATATCAAAACACATCGATTTTTAAAAAATATGGTAAAGATACATGCAAAAAAAGTTTTGCGCAGGTTATAGTCTGACGTTTGTTATTAAAAGAATCGATTTTTGTGAGTTTTTCAGTAGGTACCTACCTATACAAAAAAAAATATTTGAAATTTACTGGATGTTGTTAAGATGACATCACAGAGAAAAATTACTTCGATAAAGTTGATATTTAGTATCAATGCTTAAAATTGGATTGTTAAAATGGCAACGGGTGAGCAAAATTTCATCCAATTCGAACATTTTTACAAGATATTCAATCTATGAAAATCGGTTTTTGCGAGTTCTTCAGTCAACAAAACAATAACGGCGGTAGATTTGAAAATTGCGACCTAAATAATATTTACAGGAAAAAATGCTTGAATCAAGTTGATACTTAGTTTTTACGCTTAAAAATACACATAGGTAGTTAAAATATCAGAAACAATTATTTTAAATTATGTTACAGAAATAAATTCGTTTCGGAATAATATTCTGAGAAAATAATATCTCACAGCATATTAAGTACTGTTTTTATTGAACTCATCCGAGCAAAGCTCGGCCCCCAGATATTACATATTATTATATGACATACAGAGCTGCAGAAGATAATATCTAAAAAAAGATACTCTATATCAGGGGTGTTAAACACGCGGCCCGCCGCCTCTGCAGTTGCGGCCCTCGGTAAAATATTAATTTATACAAGATTGTGGCCCATGTTTAAATAAAGCGCAAGCGCAGCCTGGGCGCATGTCAATAGATTTAGATGCGCATAATACAGGACTATACTTGTTGAAGTATAAAATTTACTCAAGACAAGAAGTTTCGTTATACGTGGCCAGTGGTTAGTTAGGTGGTATTATTATTATTATTATTATTATTATTATCATCATCTACTATTATACTGCGGCCCGCAATTTCATGTAAAATATTTAATTTGGCCCTCCACTTTCAACGAGTTTGACACCCCTGCTCTATATTTTAAAAGTATCTTAGATACTAAAAAGAAAAAAAAGCGGCCAAGTGCGTGTCGGATCACGCACAGTGAAGGGTTCCGTAGTCAGGATGAACGTTCACTGCTAAAATTCAAAGTTAATAATAAATTTTATAATAATTTAAGTCTAGTAGTATATCTATGAGAGTTATGCATGACGTCACGGTCGGAGTACGGAGGTTGTAGAGCTCTCATAAATATACTACTCATGTAACCGAAAATATCCCATATCCCAAAAACTAGACAACATAATATATCTTATTGAAACCAATTTTCGTAGAAAGTTTTTAATAAGTTCTACTACCTTAAATTTTTTCACAATTTTCCATCCCATAGTTGAAAAGATAGAGGGGGGGACAAACTTTTTACGACTTTGAAAGTATCTCACCAACAACTGACTTAAATAAAAAAGTTATTTTGATACTTCTATATCATTTTTCAAGACCTATCTAACGATACCCCACACGTTTCTGTGCACTGGATTTTTTTTCATTCCTCAGTTAAATGTATGGAGTGCCACCCCTAATTTTTTTTCGTAATTTGACTACACCATTGTATAGCGGTTCATAGAAGACACCTACCTTACAAATTTCATCTATATATTGCCAATAGTCTCCGAGTAAAATGGCTGTGACATACGGACGGACGGACAGACAGACGGACAGGACGAAATTATAAGAGTTACGTTTTTGCCATTTGGCTACTGAACCCTAAAAACACCCCGCATGGCTACCATTCGAAAAAAATTGTTTTTACCCCATTTTATATAACTATGGGAACCCCCTAATACAAATTCAATAAAAAAATAGCATGTGTGTTGGCTTGGGCCATCAACTTACATAATTTAAAACAATTTCATTTCTGTAGCACTTATAGTTTAGGAGCTAGAAGGCTGTCACAGACGGACAGACAATAGTGAGAACAATATAAAGTTCCGTTAGGATCTTCTGGGTACGAAACCCTAAAAAAACAGGTTTCTAATAAAATATGTTCCCTTTATCAATAATATCAATAACATGAAATCCTACAATAATAATAATTGTATGTTATACACTGTGTGAAATAAAACGTTTAATGCGTGATATTCTATGAGCCTTGTGATAATATAGTATAAGTGACGCCCCTCAACACTAACACTTCACCACTCCCCTACCATTTATGTACACACAAACACATTTACAGTACAGCGTTAACAACTGGAATCCTTAAAAGCTTTGAGTTTTGTTATTTGTTTTTATTTGAGCTTTTTGTGTTTGCTGTTTTGTAGGATGACGGCGCTTTAATATTTAATGTGGGCGTTTCCAAGAAATGTATTCACTAATTAATTGGCAATATTTTTATCACTACAAAAAGAAGAGGGTAAAAATTGTTAAGTTTGATATTTTAAAACAGCAGATGCGGTTTATTTGGTTTTTTATTAATTATTCTTCACTAAGAAATACATAGTTTTCAGTTCTTATTAAAATGTAATTAAAAAATATTTGATTTGAAAATATCTAACAATTAAAGAAAGTTGAAAAGCTATCTATATTCTATGTACACCGTGTGTGGTTTAGAAAAGGTAACATATGGAAAATAACATTGAGAACATTTACAATTTTATAATAAGCTATGGGCCATAAGACCTAATGTAAATATGTAGTAGATGCTTTGATTTTTAACACGCTTTTATTAGCTTCACTTGTATGTTTGCTTGTTTGTAACCGACTTCTTTGAACTTGATTTTGACCAACTTTGAACGGTCAGATTGAACTGAAACTTTGCACACTTATCAAGGACCGACGACAATACAATAATTCAATAAGTTTGTCCCATTATCCTGACCAGGATGTCAAGGACTAAAAAAAAAAGCAAAAAACTTCAGATTGAACTGAAACTTTGCACACTTATCAAGGACCGATGACAATACAATAATTCAATAAGTTTGTCCCATTATCCTGACTAGGATCTCCAGGACTAAAAAAAAAAGCAAAAAACTTCAGATTGAACTGAAACTTTGCACACTTATCAAGGACCGATGACAATACAATAATTCCATAAGTTTGTCCCATTATCCTGACCAGGATCTCCAGGACTAAAAAAAGCAAAAAACTTCAGATTGAACTGAAACTTTGCACACTTATCAAGGACCGATTACAATACAATAATTCCATAAGTTTGTCCCATTATCCTGACCAGGATCTCCAGGACTAAAAAGCAAAAATAAATTATAATTTAAAAAAACTAAAAACACGCTTTAATGAACTAAAAAGTAATAAATAATTAATTTTATTGTAAAAAAGCGTGGGGTGCTTTGTATCATATTTTAATACTACCCCACGCTTTTTTACAATAAAATTAATTATTTATTACTTTTTAGTTCATTAAAGCGTGTTTTTTAGTTTTTTTAAATTATAATTTATTGTTATTAAGGAGGTTCCGAGTTACTCTTAATAGTCAACTGTTGCAATGGACTTTGCATGTTAAATGTCTCCATTTGCTTTACATCATATCAAAATTAGTATAGACAACGTTATTTTTGACAGTAAATAATATTATTGGTTTCAAAAAAATATAATTATTGTCAAAGAAAGAATATAACACAAATAAAAAATATGTAAATAAATATCATGTAGAATTCAGAAAAAAAACGCCAAAAATTCTACGCTGCCATCAGGTCTCGAACCCAGGTTCCTATGCATAGAACGCAAAGACGTAACCACTGCGCTATGAGTCGAAGTGATGTAGACGGCCGTTTTTATGATATAAGTATGTTGCGAATTCTTACACAAAATTGCGAACGCTTCACGTTATTTCAGTACCCAGGCAAAAAGTGCATAACGCGCCTAAGGAAGTTTTCACTTCAAAAATCGGGACGACCTGCAAATGTCTGGTAACGCGTGGCGACCCAAAGGGTTAAACTCAGTATAGATAATACCATTTTTGATAAATATATATTTTGATAATCTTGCGAGGCATATATTATGTAAATCGTGATTATGTAATTAAAAAAATAAATAAAAATAAGATTAGCGAAAGACGAACCTCATCAAGATATGTATAGTTAGAAGATATTATGTTTGTAAACGAAATAGCCGCAGGAGAGGAAACATGTTTAACATGTAAAGCAACAGCTCGCGTCTTTATTCAAATAAAACGTCCCATTAGATGGGAAAACCATCGTCGTACACAGACTACAGACCGGAGACTCGAGACGAATATGCCTTCGGGATATTTTCATTTCATTTTACCTAATACGAAGAGATGAAACGAGTTTTTCTTACTTCCTTTCTTCGTCTAAAGCCCAATGACAAACATGTATTACTCACATATACCTACATACAAATCTGTGACCTATAGACAAAACCGTTTAAACGAATTTTTCGTTTTATTTTCAAATATATTCAAATAGACTTTTACTTCCCACCTCTACTGTGGTAGGGAAGTAATGGATTTAGTTCGAAAAAAATATTTCGAGACTTTAACAGATCGTGAAGATCTGTTAAAATCTCGAAATATTTTTTTCGAGACCCTAGCAATCGTTTAAGATCATTTTCTGACTGATGTCTGTATGTATGTGTGTGTGTGTGTGTGTGTGTGGTCAATTTTTTGCATTCGATATCGTAAAAACGGAACAACATACGGCCATTCCGTTTGTTCTGTTGTATTAATCAGTCTTTAACTTAGATCTGATTAGATTTTGAGCCAAATCGGTTCTACTCAAAAAATTGTACGTAAATCAAAGTAACCATGATGAATTTTGCTATAATCTAGCCATCAGTACCTAGATCAATAAACAAATAAGGTTTCAAAGAATAAAAAAGAGTGTTTATTTCTTGCAAATATATGCTGTGTATCTTCCCTGTACAGGTACAGGTACTTGTCGCGCACGGCCAGAATGAGATAGACAATACACAAATTTGAACGTTGAGGTACTTGACGGTCATTGTATTAGTCACCACGGTAATTTTTAGTTAATTATTGTTTACTAGGTGGGAACTGTAGGACTGGTCATCAGTCGAATTTTTTTACTGTTTTGAAGGCCATCCATAAATTACATAACGTCTAGTTTAAGGAGGGGAGTTGTCATTAAATTTGTTAAGTTTGGTTTTGTCAA